>OX335649.1:21200000-21800000 GCA_946894095.1 Incurvaria masculella
GGACTTGCACACCAAGTGTTCCGTACCATCGTACAAGATTTAAAACAAAAGAATCTGGTTTTTTGTATGGGGTCCCCTTTTTTTTTTTTTTTTTGCCTATTTTTTGTTATAGCGGCAAAATAAATACACACTCTGTGAAAATTTCAGCTGCCTACCTATTACGGTTCATGAGATACAGCCCTGTGACAGACGGACGGACGGACGGACGGCCGGACAGCGGAGGCTTAGTAATAGGGTTTCGCTTTCACCCTTTGGGTACGGAACCCTGAAAACCATCTAGTTACACCATGTCATGATATTTTTTTACCTTTTGAATTTTAAGAGATATTGGAACAAAAAAATGATGAAACAAACACAGCCACCGCTTTAAGATGCATCCAATTAGCTTAATAAAATGATGTCTCCTAAAAATCACCAAAAAGTGATAAAACATTTTTGTTAAAGTTAGTAAGAGATAGAAAGTAATTATTGTTAATGGAACCTTTGATTGTGGCTAAAAATATATAATTTAAAATTAGGTAAATTCCACAAGTTATCGGCATGTGTTCCACATCTACGCTTCTGATTCCGATGAAACCAATATGAGAGGCAGCTCCACATTTGAATGCCAGGAGCAGACGCTGTGGGTAAATGAAGAGAAAACAATGATGATACGTGTCGGGGTAAGATGCGCGAGAATAAAAATTCTCCAAATGAATTCACCCCCAATTTATTCCGGCGATAAATTTCCCCGTAAACGGAGAGCAACGCAATGAGTATACAATGTTATGGGAACGGCTAGATAAAGAAAGTGCTGATTATGTTATTGTTTATTCTGGTCGAGCACCTTTTTCTTTATTGCTGGCCTATTTTCTATGCTCTATCTCTCAGATCCTATCAAATTTTAGGGTAGATCCTAATAAAAGCTAAATTTTTCAACTGAGTTAAATTTAATCACGTTTAACTGGTTGGCTTTTTAGGAAAATACAATCGATATATACATGATTATAACAAAGATATAAGTATGCATCAAGCAAGAAGATTACCAAGTTAACACTAGGATTGAAGATAATTGAGTTATTTTTGGGCAAAATAAAAAAACCGAAAACAAACAATTCGGTGATACCTATAATTATAAATTAAAAGAGATTTAGATTACTTATTTATTTTATTTATTTATTTATTTAATAAGGTAAACCAACAGCGTATATACAAATAAATTTAAAAAAAGCTTATGTCTATGAGTAACGCCAATAAAAGGTTTACACGAAGTATCCATGAGCGTGTTTGAGATAATATGTAAAAAGTAAAAATCACATATAAAAAAGTGCATGTATATGTATGATGTATGTGATGTTTGCAAGTGTATACTGTAGTGGAGTGTAAGTGAATGAAAGAGTTGAGGTTGTGTAGTGTGTGTGATGTGTAAAATACCTAATATATTGAAACTCTATTCTATTACTAACTCATTGATAAAAAAATCAAAGGAACAAACAACTAATTTAAATTAAAACAACATTAAAACTAACAGTCACATGCACATGTTACGGTTAAAGCCCGATGTTGGTCAAAAACCGAAATCTTTTTTTTCCTTGAAGGTAAACGGCATTTTGAAGATATGCCCGTGTCAAGTGCACTTATTTCGAGTATAAGGTAAGAAAAACATTTTTTTTTCCAATTTTTCCATACAAAAAATTCAAATTCATGAAAAACAAATTAAAAAAACCGGCCAAGTGCGAGTCGGACTAGGAAAGGGTACCATCTTAGAAGATTTAATACAAAAAAATCCCGTTTTTTGTATGGGCCCCCCTTTATTTCTTATATTTTTTTAAATGTTACCTATTTGTTGTTATAGCGGCAAAATAAATACACATTCTGTGAAATATCTGTCTACCTATTGCGGTTCATGACAGACGGCCTTGTGACAGACGGACGGATGGATGGACGGACGGACAGCGGAGGCTTAGTAATAGGGTTCCGTTACGGAACCCTAAAAGCATTTTAAAATTATAATTTTTTTGGCATCGTCTCTTAATTAGTGCACTAAACATGAATATAAGTGCAGAAATGAAATAAAATGAAAGGAAAAAAAAAATTCGGACTGTAACCAACATCAGGCTTTAACTGTAATGTACATATAAATATCTATCTATGCCAATATTCATGGCGATCAATTGAGCGGTTTAGGAGTTGATATGCTGCAGCGCATTTTGATGGAAAATTACATTTAAATTGATAGTATAAAACCTTCTCCATTAAAACGTACATAATTGAACCAACATTCATCGGTCAAGGTGTCGAAGTCTATTAACCATTGACAGACTAACATCAATTTTGAAATATTAAGATTTTGCTTGCAATGTGAAAAAAAAATACTGAAAAAAAATGAATGAATAAATTCTTTACTGTGCAATAGAAATAAATACAATTGCAAGAACAATTCGAAAAACCAACAAAATTTCACAAAGGCGGACTTATCACTAGGAGTGATTTATTCCAGTTAACCTTTGGATGTGCACTTCCAAAACACTGCTCATAACATTTCGAAATAACATTTACGCGGGCTCCGAGGACATTATCTAAGCGTCGCTTTTCCACGCTCAACTTTTCATTTCTTTCGCGGGCGAATGAAGTGAGGAGGGGTCCCGGCGACTTCTCCGCACGTCCCGCCGCGCTCGGCGAGCCGGCGGAGAATTTGCGAGCCGTATGGTAATACGACTCCTTCGAGGAACTTTGGCGACGTTTTCGAGAATGGCAGATGCGAATTGGCTATACATCCGTGAAGAAGTTTAAATAAGTACACGTGGAATCGTTATTTATTTCGATCGATCGATGTGAAAAGTGATTATGGTCATTTATTTTTTGATTTTGATTTTGATTTTATTCAGGAAAAGAAACAGTCTCAAAACTAACTAATAAGAAAAAATTTGAACATAGCTTAAACCAGCAAATTTTCCATTAGCATATCAATACTAAATACACAGGCAAATAAGGAGAAAAAAAAATCATGAACTTCTTCGTGATTTCCTCCCTATCCTGTTTCTCGTATTTTATGCTTGGTTTTATTTTCATTTAATATGTTTTTCGGTTTTCCGAAATTTGGTGTGAAGGTATTCACGATTTCCAAACTACACGAAGGATGTTTGGAAATAATTTAAAAACCACCTGACCGGTTTATTGTATGTTAATTCAATTTAATATCAGTTCATCAGAATCAGTGTGTGCGAATTTTATGTTTTTAAATATCAAAACCTAGCAGGAATAGAATCTAAAAGCACAATATGTTACCATGTTTTGATTCAGGTCTATTTATGAAAAAAAAAAACTTGTAGATAAGTTGACCAATGTAGTTTAATGAAAATTAGTTAATTTAAAATTATTTCCTAACTAGGTTGGTATGGGAAGCGTACTTTTTGGATTCCGTACTCAAACACATTATTTACTTATTTCGTTATCTTTAATATACATCAGAAGATCCATGGAAGCATTATTTCATTTTAACTTCAATGACTACGTTAAAGGCAATGTTTATACATGAGCATTGTTAGACGGCGTGAAATATATAAGTTGTTAAAAACTCGAAATTTTCCTTGATGCATCTCAGCTTAAAAACGGTATTCTAATTTCAAGCCAGCCACAGATGCTTAGTTATTTCTTACAGGTAGAGTAGCCGTTGGCTACAGGGTGGGCCATCAATCACTGGCGCGCCCGGCGATAAATAATGCGCTCCGTTCGGGCGAAAACTCTCCGCTACCTTCGCCACCCTGTACCCGGCCGGCCACGCTCTACTCGCGAGAACTAAACACAAAATAAATATCTATCTAGGCCATTTTGTTTCTTTAAGAGGATAATGAGGTGATCGAGTTCCATACAATTGCTCGTGCCTATTTTCTCAGTGATATCAAGAAATATGTTTCTGTATATTTTCACATTAAATGAACCAACTGAGACCTACGTTTATACGTTTGGATTTTTTTAAAACTTACCTTATATCAATGGTATACGCTCTTAAACATTTTGATACAAATTTTCGTACATACATAGATTTCGGTTGGTTTATTTAATGTGCAAAATATCAGAAAAAAGATTTATTAATTTCACTGAGGAATCAGGTACGAGCCATTGTATTTAATTCGATCACCTCATTATACCATTAAGAACTATTTGCGGCTCAGGTATGATGAAGATGGCGCACAGTATAGAAAAAGTACGCATTTCGATACGTTTTTGCGTAAATTAATAATTTTGTTTAATGCCATTTCATTTCGTTCATTTAAATTTCTTTACAAAAACTATAACAAATTACGTCACAAGCTGATTGATTTATCGAATGATAATCCATTGTAATAAATATATGAAAAAAAAGTAACAGAAACCAACATTCCTTAACAATATCGCAATAGCTAAATACGCTCTATATTTTATCTTTTTTCCAAATAAAAAATTCAGTGTCGCTCACATTTATCATTTCAATCGTACACATTTTACTGTATTATCTTCGTTTAATTATATACACTGTTTTTCACATTCGTCTATTGAACCTTTGGGGTGGATTTTCCATGAAATTTAAAAGCTTTTTTTACAAAAACTCATGGCGAATTTTTTGGATTTTCGTCGGAGGTAATATAACTGGATTGTATAAGTTCATGTATGTGATATATGAACAGGAAAACATATTAATTCTTCTTTACATATTTTCCGCGTGGACACATGTGCCCAACCCTACCCTTTAACATCGCGCCCTTTCGGAATTATTACTTAGAGTATCGGCAGTCCCAGACAATGATGCATCGAGGGCGGGTGCGGTTGTTGGCTGCGGCGGTAGCGGTGCGGTGAGCGGGGAGCGGGCGCGGTGGCGGTGTGGCAGGTGCGATGTGATGAACCTCCGAGGCTCTCACCCGTGTATCATGTGGCTGTAGGAAGAAAGGGTGCAACTACTCATATTATTTGGAAAAGTCATTAAAAATATTTTTTCCAAGAAACTTGAGCGACTTAGGTTAGGGGCGGGGGGAGCTGCTTTCCATTCCAGGGGTAATGGGTTCGATCCCTGGCCCGTTTACTTTCTTTCTCTTCGAGACAAGGGCATTTGATCAGAACACGGTGAAAATCAGGCTAAGAAGACAATATTTATATATCACTAGATGAAAATAATATATGAAAAAAATCTAAGGTATATGAATAGAATAAGTTGCAAAGTAAGTAAGTAAAATAAAATATGATTGGAGAATAAGTGACCGTCAGCGGTCACTTTTTGATTAATAAAAATATAATTTGTTCTTTAATTAATTAATATATCTAGTATTTCTATATAATATATATAGAAAAATTGGATGAAATCTTTTATATTTTGTAAGTTTAATTATCGCATTAATTAATAAATTTTCATGTGTGTGTGAAAAAAAAATTATTAAAATAATAAAACAATATATCAAGCGGCTTTTCTTCACCTTAGATAATAATATGTAACTAATTATTTCTCCGATTGAATACATTTTTAAATTGCTAAACCTTTCATGCATACATCGAAATAAATTTACTTACAGTATAAGACACTTTAGACAAATCTACAAGCCGCCTTCCGATCGAGATAAAATTTTAAATTACCATTCCTCTTCGGAAAACGGAGGATAAACAAACCGAATTTCCCTTTCCAAATTGGAAATGCGCGTCTCAATCAGCGTCCACGCAGGATCGGTGCCGCTGTGTCCCGGCGTAGACCCAGCACCGCCGCGCCGTCTCCTCGCAGCTCCGCAGCCGCGCCGGTTCGACGCCGCCGTTTCGCCGCTGCCGCACCACCGCGAGGGCTGCGGCCACATTTTTGCTATTACGTATTCATGAACATTACTTATGCATGCAGCAGGCAAAAATATTACAAGATTTTAATGAAAGAAATATTAATTTTAACGTAAGTTTTCTTTGCGCAAGACGCTCCGGCGCCGGCTTCGGTCGCGAAATTAACTTTGGTTTCGGCGTTATAAATACTTGTCGGCGCAAAGTCGGCTTTGAGCCTGTCGGAGGAGACTGCTGGGAAGTTCCGCTGGATTTCGGTAAATATTGTAATTTAAGTTGGGAACCGGACGGTGAAGTTTGCGCGAAGAATTTCCTAGTCGCAGAGTTTGCTCATGCTTCGGATACTCTCTATATCTGCTTATGAACTTGCTTTCCATTCCAGAGATAATGGGTTCGACCCCTGGCCCGTTTATGGTATTTATATGAGTAAATTATTTAAATTTAATTAAAAAAAAATATTTTATTTGCTCAATTGTAATATTAGTTTTGGATTAACATGAATAGAAATAGAAAGAAAGAAATAGTTTGATAAAAAAAATACATTCCGTTTTTTGGAAAAAGAGGCTAAACATTGAATTGGTGTGTCGGTTTGAGAAATATTTTAACATTGGCCAGCTCAAAAAACAAAACACAGCGAAGAAGAACTGGAAAGAAATTCCGCTGTTCAACGTCCACTGTGTCTAAATTTACACAAATGTCTGTAATTTTTTTTAACAAAAACATAGGTAAAACACTAAATTAACATTAATTGACGAAAATTTACAATTCATGCGGTTTGCAACAGTTCATGACAAATATAAATTTTATTTGCAAAAACTATCCCCACCCACGTTTGAAATCTTGAAATACGATAACATTTGGCAACAGCAGGGTTTGCTGAGACTAAATCGGTGCTCGGTAGCCAGAATTGCACCCTTGATGATGCGATCACTTAAATTTTTTTGTGCATTTAAATTTTATATAATTTTTTTTGCTAAGAAATATAAAAAAATACATATAAAATAACAATAACAATATAGAGCATAATCCAATAAATATTTGACAGAAAAAAACCTATGAAAAGTATATTAAAGTAATCCTAACTATAACCCTTCATGTAACCATAAAATCTCAAAACAGCCAAATATCCAAAATTACGTAAATCGAGTGCAAAACGTTGTTTAATTTAACTAAGTTGACAACAAATATAAATACTTGTAAAACTTCATTGAAGGAAATACAACTATATTATGAATTAATGTATTATGAAAATAATACTAACTAGATGCAAGAACTAGTTGGTCTGAAAATTGAAATAATTGATTGGATAATGTTAAATCGTTGAATTATAGATTCATTGTATGAATGAAGATAATGTAGTCGAGTTAAGTATATTTTCGGGATCTTCTACTCCGAGTGTGCTTTTAATACTTGTCATTAAAGCAAAAACAGTTTTTAAGATCAATGCAAAGAACAACAATTGTTGTTAATATATAACTAGGACACTTTCAGATTGTCATGACGAATTTTAATGAAAAAATGTACAATATACATAAGATGTTTAAATTTGTCCCCCTGATTTTGTATTTCTCGGGTGTCTCTGAAATACCTGAGGATCAGGTGCTAGAAGCGGGTCTGGTGTTGCCAGGAAATACCGCAAAACCTGAAATAAAAGCTTTCAATGTTAGTGAGTGGCCAAATTTTGGTACTCGCTGTTTTTGAACCATAGAAATGATAGGTCTGTGATGCGTGTCAGAAAATAAATCATAACAAGTTAGCAAATTATAAGTTTACTGTGGGCTAAGGTTTAATATTTCCTTATGCTGAGATTCAAAGACAGTGCTTGAATCTTGGGACGATTCTCAAGTCTTCCGACTGCCAATTTTGATATTACTTCCATACATTGGTTGTCTTCTTCTTAAGACCCAAGAACTGTCTTTGCTGATAGATTTGTGGGAAATGATAACTTTTCCCACGACTTCATGTTACCCGGAAATAGACACAATGGGAATTTACTTATTAGCATCGATGCTCACATACCGCATCATAAATATGATTCTTAAATGAAGCCCAAATAGCTAAAGTTCACGCTCACCTCATGAATACCGAGCAATAAACCACTTAAAAGTCAAATAAACCGCTGACGACTCACGAAAAATCCCATTTACATTCAACGTTTTAATAAACTCCGTTTTCCCGCCTTCCCGCTCGAGCCATAAAAACTTTCGAGGCCCCATGTCGTTCACGAATCCGTTACAAGGCTCTAAAGGATTTAATAAACCCACTGAACTAGTGGCGCCGCGCAATAATATGGCACCGTGGGCGGCACAAAGAAAAACTACAAGGCTTTGTGGGAGGAGACAGTTCGAGCTTTTTGAGGGAGCTTTTCCTAAATATTTTGAAAGGAAACGGCTAAGGAGTTGGGCTTGCGGTTAGCGGTAAGATTATTTAAAAGCTTTGTATTGTACTAACCTTGATCGCAAATATACGATACACGTACGAATACATGACCACGTAGAGTAGTTATAAGAAAAAATAAGTCGATAGTCGAAATATCTTGAAGAATTCATATCTTGGAAGTAAAATGGTAAAGATAATGGATTTCAATTGGGGATTGTGTTATTCAATGACTAATTATATCTTCATACCGAATGTATTTATGTAAACTGAATCGGCGATTCAGTGACACGTTAATTACAGAAATAAACCCATAAAAAGAAAATCTTTATGAATATACTAAGTACTTAATTAATTGGAATTTATTTATAACTTTTAAAGTCAATTTTTTGCGCGCTGCATTTAATTAAACTTTATGTTTTTTTTCAGTTTCAGCGTAAATAAAATTTTTCTTCCACTAGATGTATATGTATATTATGCACTCAGATTTGGTCAAATGTTTTCTTTTTTTCTGTCGGTTCGATTACCTCTGGCGATAAGAAGAGATAAAAAACTTCGCAAGGGTTGTATTTATTTTTCTTAGATACTTAAAAACTATTATTAACAATAACTCATACATAATAAGGATACCTATTGAAACATGACAATACTTTCACGAACAGGTTTGATGCAAAAAATTATTGATGTCCCCTACGATTTTTCTTCCTTTAAAAATATGCACACGACTCCAGGACTCAGTGGTGTTACGAGCAGGCTCCACAACCCGCGCACCCCGCACCGCCGCCGCCGCCCAGCTGCCTCCGCTCCGGCACATCGCTACTCAGGTCAATTTATGCACATACCTTACAAGAAGAAGGCTCTTGCTCGCACCACTCACACGCCGTCCGACATTTTCTCCAGCAGCTCTCACTCCGACAAGGACCCTATAGTGAGACTCTTCGATGTTTGCAAAATAATACTTAAGGAGTGAGCGCAGAGCACACAACCGTCTGGAACTTTTCGCAATAGATGGAACCAAGGAATATCGAGACCCTGCACAGGACGACTTCAACTCGGATATCTGGGAAAAAAATTAAAGATGTCATTCAATCAGAAAGCGTATTCTAGAGATGTCTTGAATGGCGACAGAAGCGTTTTTGCCGCGTTATAGCCGGCCCGGCAGGCCTGTATTTTATGCGAAAATCGTGTGGAATTAATGTCGCCTTTACGTTGGTATAAACTGAATTAATGCGGTGTCTGCGGCGGTAGTTTTGGGTAGGCTTGAGCAGTAAAAACTTTGACTTAGTTTATAGGCACGTCCGCCATCAATCAGAAGTGAGGAATGTCTGCTGACTGGGAATCGCTTTAAGCTGAATTGGTTAGGTAGTCTTTAAAGAACACGCAATTTTTTAAATTTGTGCAGGAGTGAGGTCTCATGATTCTGTATCATTCCTAAATGTGTTTAAACACGTTTAGACTTTTGTGGAGACTGGCCTGCTCCGATTGGCGAAATATTATATGTATGCTGTGAGTACAACTAAGGGCCGAGTGCACGAAAGAACAAAAAATCAAAACCAACTTCAAAGTATGATCAAAAACGTCACTTTGTGTGGACAGTATGGAAGGAACTCTATGCGGTTCACTAAAAGTGACGTGTTTGAACATTGATCAACTCAGCTGTTTCTTCGTGCAACCGGGGCTAAGTCTGATAATTGTTATGAGATGGGTCATGAAATGGGAAGTTTATATAGATGCTAGCGTGAAGTGCACAATCTCTGGTTGGTGATATTTTTTAAATTAAAATCTATCCATCCTTATTTTCGCCTGACTTCTTCAACAAAAAATATTTATAATAAGCTTACTAAGTATACACTAACCAGAAACTGTGCACTCGACCCTAATTTAAAAACTAAGTATATGGAGCGATTTAATAAGATCGAATATATCTTGGGAGTTGGATGCATGGATTATAAATAATGTGTATGGAAAACCTATATTTATAATTTGTGTCAACATTTTTTTTTAAACATCAATTGTATAGTTCGTAGAACATGTAAGATTTTCATGGGAATTGAATAGTTACATTTCAGTATTGATAAAGATTGCAAGAAAATACATAACATTATTTGTTATTGACTGTTGCAGAAAACACCCGCCCTCCACTGCCACAGGAGTATACACAACTCCCTAGTAGTTCGTACGCCCATGATACGCCGCCGTTGCACTGATCCTACATCGTTAACTCCCTCTCCTCACGTCGCGTCGTCGCTAGGTGGTTGCAGGATTCCCAGATCCAATGCACTACTCGCAATGCATGCCAATATGCGTGGTGCTTCCAGCTATACATTACGAACTTAATTCTACTGAAATGTGGCTAAAAGAGGATCTCAGAAAATATTGGACGAATTCCAGATTCTGGAAATAATAAAAATGAATAAACGACTTATTCATTTCGTACATAAACAAGGTGTGTAGTTCATCAGTAAATGGATGCAGTCCCTGTCTCGTGCGAGTGTACAAAGTGAGGAATCGCGTTAAACAACTCCTCTCGTCACAGGATGTTTCATCACATGTGAAATTCCAAGTAATAAAATGAACGTAACAAAATGTTATAATTAAACTTTAAACAACACGTTTCAGTCTATAAATGACATGTCATAAATGACAATCAATAGGAAACAGTGTTTAGTTTTGATTGTTATTTCATTCCACCTGCTCCTATACTGTTTCAAACCGACTTAAAAAAAGGAGGACGTTCTTAATTCGTCGGAATCTATTTTTTTATGTATGCTCACCGATTACTCGAAGACGCCTGGACCGATTTGAAAAAAAAAATCGTTTTATAAAGTTGATGTAAAATAGTTATAACCACTACGTCTCGGTGACTTTTGGTGAGATTGAGCTAGATCCCTTCCCCTACTGTTCCCTCATTAAAGCACCTTGTGTTCCGCGGAATAAAAATATCCACAGCACTTATGGCCCCATGAACTTCCGGCGCATTGTACTTTATGCATGAAGGCAATTAACAATCAGATAAGTTATATAAAAGAAAGGGATAGATTTAATCAAGCATCAATACATGAAGAATATCGCAATTTGTGCAACGTGAAAATAAATTTATTTTCATTTAATGTTATTCATATTTAATAACAAAACCTATCTCATAAAATTAAACGATATCTTCAGCAGTCGTCTCAATATGACATATGGCCAGATTCTGAACGAAATATTTAAAATCACCAATTGTTTTCTCCGAAAGAGTTAAATGTCCACGCTTAGAGGTATGTTTTCGATATCTCTTTCCGTTTCGAGAAGTTTAAGATTTTTTGAAAACGATTCTAAAAGAAAGTGTCAAAAACATTTTACAAAAAAAATATAATGTTATGTTAGCTTTTTCAGTATAGCTTATTTTTATGTAATGTTAATTTCTCTAACTTCATAATTGAGGAGGCTGCCACCAAGTGGTCAAAAACTATTTTCATTGCTAAAATACAAAAAGTCTTTAGAATCCTATTTCTGCCTGCAGTAACCATTAGAAAGATTGCCTTACAATGATTTCAGATTCCTGCAAAAGTTTTACAGGAACCATAATCTGCTTACCCATCTTTTCCTTACATGAAACTATGCGAATGAACAAAATATGGTTTGCTTATAAATATTTCTAACAATCATGTTATCGATCATGAATTTTTCTATTGAAAATATTGATAAGTAAAATAAACGACCACAAACGTGACAATGTTTTGTGTGTAACTCTATTTTAAGCTTAATAAATACAATACAATACAATATGTAAGACCCCATCAATAAAAGATCGATATGATCGGGTTCAGGATCATGATTAGGAGGATTTCTTAGGTTGTTGAAAAAAAGTACAAGGTCGTCATCTGTCACAAGTTTCATCTGATTAAAGCATTGAAAAAATATCTTTAAGAACGGCCCGTAAGCTATGCTCCCCATACAAACGTAGTTTACTAATCATTTGGAAACCGCTTTTCCAATTAAATTGATATTTAATACCTAATATCAGGTAACAAATATCTGTGTCTGCATGCTTTTGTTTTTTTGAAAAATCCAAACCGAATGAAATGAAAGCAAAAATAAAATCTTCATACGTATTTTGTTTTCTCTGTGGTTTGACACAGAATACATTTACCGAAAAAACAAAGGCATGCAGACACAGATATTTGTAGCCTAATATTAGATACCAAATATCAAGTAAGTTGGATCAGTGGTTTTCAAATGATTAGTAAACTACGATTGTATGGGAGGCGAAATTTTCAGGTGCTTACGGGCCGACCTTAAATGTTTGCGTCGGTATTACAATATATTGTAGATATATTGAACTAAATACCCGCCCTGTGAGTTACCCCTCCAACCGAACTCTCCCCCGCTGCCCCCTCTGTTTGTTTTGATTGTATTAATTAAAAGTTGAATCCTTCAAGTTTTATTAAGAATTAACACCTAGCTTCTTTTCATTAACCCCAGGGCGTTGCATATTCATGCGCCCTCTACCGGCCTGCCGAGTCACCTCTCGCACATAATCTTGTTAATCCAATTATTACGGTGTCTTGTTTGAATTTTGGCAGCGAAAATTATCATTTTAGGGGACAAAAAGTTAACGATCTGATTGGGTTTTTATCTCACGAGTGGGAATTACTAATATTTAGATAAGAATAAATGTTAGCATGTAATTACTGCAGTAAAAATATCAATAAAAATATTGTGATCGGAATAAATTAAGATATTTAATTTTGATATGATACGGGTAGATATGGTCAACTTCCTCCGGTTTCAATTAACATTGGCATGATTCTTCTTTTCAATTCTATTAAATTTTATTTCTCTATTTTAACTATGCAGTTTTATTATCAGATTTTCTATTTAATTGAACATTTTGGTTTTCAGGTTATTTCATCTTATTTGTTTGGGATATATTTATTTTAATACATAGATTATATTGAATCCTTCCAATTTCTATATTTTTATTTAGGTGCACAATATTACGAAGGTGGGTTAGGTAGAACTGACAGAGCACTTCTTTCCCTTTTTTCAGGCTATGATACAAAAAAAACCATATATGTGGTCTCTTCTAACACTAAAAAACATAAATATCATTACAGGTGCCATTCTGGCTCCCGAACAACAATAATCGTTCGCAAGATACCTAGCAGTTGAACCTCGTTTCGCATGATCTTCATAGATGATTTTTAGGGTTCCGTACCCAAAGGGTGAAAACGGAACCGTATTACTAAGCCTCCGCTGTCCGTCCGTCCGTCCGTCCGTCCGTCTGTCACAGGGCTGTATCTCGTGAACCTTAATAGGTAAGAAGGTGAAATTTTCACGGAGTGTGTATTTATTTTGCCGCTATAACAACAAATAGGTAAAATAAAAAAATAAGGGGGGACCCATACAAAAAACGTATTTTTTAAGTTATGATGGTACGGAACCCTTCGTGTGCGAGTCCGACTCGCACTTGGCCGGTTTTTTATTTTTATAATATATGTTTTTACTTTTTTTAAAAACAATTTTAAAGTAAAAGCACAGACATTCATTCCTTTATGGTATTGTATGTTTTTAAATGATCCTAGCTGATACGAAATTAAATTAGTGGTGTCCTCTTTTCTTTTAAACTTTGATACCCATAAATAAGAAGCGCTTCGCGAACTCATGTAGGTACGTACTTTACCGGCTCCGTAAGAATCATTTCTCACCAAGGAGTCCCAATTCTCCCCGCGTCGTCTAGTGCAAATATTATCATAATGTATTCCGCGTAGGGGGCGCCAGCTACAACAGATATTCAATTTAATTGTCTACAAAAAGAAACGTAATATATTTTATTGCACGTCTCGACCCGGGTGGCTTCTTTATATCTTTATAACGCGGATATCAAATATAAAAATTGGCGCGAAAGTAAAGTGGAGGGAATAAGATGTGAGGCGGTTGAAGTCTGAGATGAATAGTCGTAGATCGTGCATACAAAATGTGTCAGAGTGACGTCAGAAAGTACTACTTTTCGTTAGTCTTAGGCTGAGATAAATAGTCGTAACAGAAACTAAGACTAACGGAAAGTACTACTTTGTGACGTCACTTTGCATTACTTTGAGGTTTCGTCCATACAAAATGTGTCAAAGTGAAGTCACAAAGTAGTACTTTTCGTTGGTCTTAGTTTTGGGTACGACTATTTATATCAGCCTAAGTTTCGGTTACGACTATTTATCCCAGCCTTAATCCCGGTTGCACGAAGAGACGACTGAGTTAATCAATGTTCAAAACGTCACTTTTAGTGATCCGCATAGAGCTCCTTCCATACTGTCCACACAAAGTGACATGTTTGATTGATTGATTGAAAATCCTTTATTACGCCACAAAAAAAAACAATTTACAAAAGAAAGTATAGTGCAATAACAACATAAGTGGGGCGCAAAGGCGGGCTTATCCCTCGAAGAGATTTCTTCCAGCCGACCTTTGATCATACTTTAACGTTGATTTTGATTTTTTCTCCTTCCGTGCACTCGTTTAGAACATGTAGAGTACATATAAAAAACGTTTTATCAAATTTTAATCCAATATATATTTTTTATACTTCCTAGTGTAATGATACTTCACAAAAAATGCATTTATCAAGTCTTCATACTTAAAATGAAACTATTTAAATATATTAAATATTTATAATCACTCAACGCATAGTGCGTTCATCACTGAGGTGAAGAGACGATAAATTTTGATAAATTAATTAATATTAAATATTAAAGTACTATTTTATCTATATTCCCGAGATAGCTGCGCTTAATGCAATTGGATGTATGATCTATCAGAATGATTAACCAAAGATCCACCAAATACTGATTTGCTTAGTACTCGCAATCGATACCCAGTACAAGATAATCAGCACTTTAGTAGTAAAGGCTCTTAAACGATTAACCGAAACAATAAACAGTGTTCAAGAGAGAGTTGCCAGGCGTACAAAAAGGTATAGGTGCAAAGCTGTACCCTCCACTATACACCACACCTACCGCAACAGTGTCTGCGTATCCGACTCGAGATCTCCGCAGATCCTCGCAAATATTACGGAGCGGGTATTTTTCAAAGCTTTCACAGCGCGTCCTGTTTTTATCCTACTTGACTCTTAATGTGCTGAATTCATACATGAACAATTCGTCCGAGGCGCGCGCGCGAGCGAGACGGCGCGAGCCCGACAATGGCGCGGGAGCGGGACGGCGACAGCGGCGTGGGGCAAGCCGGCGTATTTTCCTTTCTTTTATAACATTTCTGGAAGATATCCTCTCGAGGCGGGGGCGAGGGTGGGGTGAGGGGGGAGGTGGGTAGGTAGATGGCGCTACCCGGGGTAGGTAGGTAGGTAGGTGGGTAGGTGCCGCGTGTCCGCTCCAGTGACGTCTTAGCACCCGCCCATGCTGGTTTTTGCTGCTCACTCGTTACTACGAGCAGAGACGGCTTCAGAGTGGGGCTTTCTCGACTAAAATAGCAAAAAATTTTTGAGTAAATTGTATTGTATTGTTTATTCATCATCCATAGACAGTACACTGCACTCGGATTATTCATATTTTAGCATTGGCCAGTTCTAACTCCGCTGTTTTTTTTTTTCAACGTCAACTTAGTCTAAGTTTACAAAAGTGTTTGTCAATTATTTTAACAAAAACATAGGTAAAACATTAAATTAACATGAATACACAAAATTTACAATCCATGCCGTATGCAACTTTTTTTTTTTTTTTTATTTATTCAGGAATCACACAGTTACACAAAATTTCATGACAAATATCATTTTATGTGCAAAGACAATCCCCTCCAATGATATTCTGGTATGGATCTAGAAAATATGTTTTTAGTAAACATAAATGTAACCCCAAATTAGAAAGTTGGAAATGATAGTCGTATTTGTGTTCCTTATGTCTTTGAACTTATTTTGTGTAACAGATAGCGAGCAAGAACTTATATGATAACGTTTGAACATAATTTAAATAATAAAACTTCAAACGTTTTTTGAAAATACACAGGGTGTCTGGAAATGCGATACGTTCCTTCTCACGAGTTATTATAAAGCTTATTTGCAACAAATTTGGTCCAGTGAAAAGGGGTCTAAAATAAAAAAAATGGGTTAATTATTTAGTTTAAAGTTTATTTAAGAATGTTCTGTATTATGATAAAAAAGTGATAATTGTAAAATAACTATTACACTCTGGGAATTTTATCAGCGAGTTTCTAATAGCTGGTACTCTTAATCGTAATAACTTAAATAACTCAAAAAATATTGATTTGGTATATTGGAAGAAGACCAAACTTCAAAGGGAAGCTGATTCCAAAGACGAGCTGCCTTTATGGAAAAGAAGTCACTAATACGTACTGTGATGTGTAAAGTATGTAATTATTCGTTCGGATTTACGTTTAGAAAACACAAGTTTCAATTTTTTTGTAAAATTAAAACATTTAAACTATTCTTTATGGATGCTTAAAAATATTTAAATATGTATCAAGAGCCGTCCCTGGCGCATCAAAGGTTGTTGAGGAGCGCGGGGGTGAGGTACGGGTCCTGGGGGGGAGGGGCCCGCATTACGTCCGTCGCTGTACATAGCGGCCCATGTACCCGGTACATAGTCGCCTCTTCCTTCAGCGTTGCTCTCCTCGGCTCCACCGACCTCCAGCACATAGCGAGGCTTATATAAGCCAAGTTAGATAATAAACCGCTCGAAAACAATGTCGGCGTTGAGTTTAAGTCGCCGAAAAACTTTTACAAATGTGAGGGCATAGCTGAAAGTTCTGAAGTAAATAATAACTGAGATTTTCGGATCCCCGTCAAATTTACGTAAACGGTAAAAGTTTTATGTATTGAAAAAACTTGAAAAAGAATACAAGTAACATTGACTTGTCAAATGTCAAAAGCCGATACGAAAGTATTTTTACCCTAACTGAAATGCAGATTCGCTCGCGCTTCGCTCAGTTAATTATGAAAAATGTGAAAAATATGGTCTTTAAACAAAATATACTGAAGTAAATATACTTTTTCGTACTAAGCAGGTACGTAGCTTATTCCAAGGAATGTAACATGTTAATATTAATTAATGTATGTACATGTTAATGTATATGTTTGAATGTTCAATCTTTGCAGTCAATATACGCAACGAGGTGGCCCATCCCGCTCAACTCCCTATACAAACGGGGAAAGAAGATCACGCACATATTACTTGTCAGAGATCCCAAATTTTGCTCAAAATAGCTTTATTTGGTCGAACTAGATGTCTAATGACCGTTGGCATTGTAAAATTGTGTTTGGTTTCTAATTTGTAAGGTCCAAAAGTTCGGATTTTTCGCGCGTTTTATACAATAACTTTGGAGGTAGATTACGCCATGATAAAGTAAGAACATCTGAAAAAGATTAGTCATAAGACATAGTTTATTTAATCAAGATTTATAATCTATTTGGTTTTTGTTAGTTTTTTGACTACAGCGGTCGTGGTTTACTTTTAGCTATAAGTCGTTTTGTAATTAAAACTTTTCGTAAATCTTACCAAATCATACACTATGCACGTTGTCTTTTTTGTGGACATGTTGCATCTTCCTCATCATGGAGCCTGTCTTATTCATTGAAACAGAGAAGGTCCCAGAGCGCAACAGCACGGTTTCGTACCGTGCCCGCGATTGAGTTAGTCCCGCCGGGCTGGGCCACCTTAAATAAATGTATGTAGGTATAATCTTAAACACTGTGTTAGTAGGAGACATTCATTATGGGAGGAGGGACTGTAGGAGAATTCCGAATTATGGGTATACCGCTGGTGGCGGAATTGGTAGACGCAATACCCGCGAATGGTATGTTTTGCTGGTTCGGGTCCAGCCTTGCAGTATATTCGTAAAGTAGTTATTTTTACTGGGCTCTTTCTTCAATTAATGTACCCTTGCTTCACGGTCGATTATACATACATACATGTCACATTCCTTAAAATATACTGAAGTCATTTGAAAGCAAAGGTCATATAAATATAAAAGTGAAATAATATAAATTAGATACTTACCGCAAGTATAAACATTTAATTAAGTACTTATTTATTATTGTTTTTTAGTCACGGTAGCTATTATGTATTTAGTTATTTTAAAAACTATTATTTATTATTTATCTTTCGTCATGTATTTTGAGAATATTGTCACGGACTTCCAAACGCACATAACCTGACACACCCTCACACTACACACACACCCTAACACACACACCCTCACACACATACACATATACCCTCTCTCACACCCCCTCACCCTCTCTCACACACACACTTAATTTTCTTCTGCCTTATTTTTCTAAACTGTACAACCTACTTACTTATTACACCTTTATTTCAAAATTTTGTTTTAAAAATACTCTGCATTCTTTTGGATTTTCTTTATGTTGAAAACTATTAATGGGCGATATATTTCGTTTTAAAACATATTTTGTATTCGTAGTTAAGCTGTTAATCTTCCAAATAAATATGCCTCTTGGCGATATTTTTAACAAGTAATAAGCGAAAAGCGTATGGCAACCGATATTTTTAGATTATTGAGATATATAGAGATTAAAAACCGCGCATGTTTACGAGGCACCCCAAGTAAAAACGGTTAATTTCTGAACTTTTTTGACTAGTAAAAATCTAAAAGGATTTTATTTATGTAAATAAAGATTTTATTAATTTAAACGTTCTTACACAAAAGTAGGTTTTTTTCATAAAAAAAATTCGAGCTAACGAGCATTTATCAGGTCGAAGTTCCTTTCATACTTACTGACGTGTTTCATTACATATGTATTATTAAATTGGTTCGAAGTGAACTCGCCCTGGGGCCTTTACTACCAAGCATTATTTAATTATTATGAATTTACTGAGATATTAAACCATGGAGCACATCATCTTAAAAAAATCTCATAACAACACATTGGCGATATTGACGTTCTTGTACTCTACGTAATACATTTCAATGCGGTTCTTTCATTTATTTAAAATGGAAGCCAAATATAGTTTTAAAATAGGAAGCCAAATCGTTTTACACGATTCCGCGACATAAAATGTCTTCTAATTTAGATTATTTTTTCCATAAGCAAAGTACAATAAAATATTATAGAAGTTAACTAAACTTTAGATTTTTGTGTAGCATATATTTATTTTAAGTTTTTGGCGTTGTTTTTTGTTTTGTGTTTTGTTTGTTTGTATTTTCCCTTATTTTTAAACCCTTTAATCACGGTTAATTAACTAAAGTTAACTAAATATTTTGTGTATTGTTTGAATTCGTATATTTTGTGTAACTCTTTTATTCCTGAATAATTATTAAAACATAATTAATTGATGTAGGAAATGCATTCATGATTTCCGTTTCTTAAAGAAGCAAAGGCGCAAAGTTTGGGCGGTTTGTGAGGAAGGGGCGCGGTGCCACCAACTGAAATAAATTGCTACAATCTATTACATGGGCTCATTACACACCTCGCGGCCCCCCGGCGCCACGTGGCGCCCCCTGTCTCCTGGCTAACGACCTCCGTCATACTTCTCTACTCTCTCAGGGAAGCTGGCAACGTGATTTTTTTAAAGTTTCCTTGATTAATTCCTAGGAGGAATATTTTAGCACACTGCAGCATCTGGCTTTAGGAAAGATTTATATACGAAGGGATTCCATTTCATAAAAAAGGTTTTTTTTTCAGAACTATGTAAAGCGTGAAAAATGTCAGGCTCCGTCCGAATTATTATAGCTAAATGTTGAAAACTTTAATTGCAAATGTTAATTAGAAGGCAGTAAGGTAACATGTAAGGATTTTAGGTCATAGCTAAATTCGAAACAATGGGTGCCAATGGAAACCTATTACTATGCCTCCGCTGTCCGTCTGTTCGTCCGTCTGCCACAAGGCTGTATCTCATAAACCGTAATAGATAGGCAGCTGATATGTTCACAGAGTATGTATTTATTTTTTACGTAATAACAACAAATAGGCAAAATTTTAAAAATATAAAAATAAATCTTGTACGATGGCATGGAACCCTTCGTGTGCGACGCCGAATCACCCTTGGCCGGTTTTTGGTTTTAACTTTTTTTAAATGTAAGAAAAATAAACAGAGGAAATTGTGTTTGATAGCAACTTCTAATAGGAAATAACTTAGCCAAAATGGCTACTCCGAGCGAACATTCCGTCCCCACTAGAGGCGCAGTGTGAGTCGACACAGCAAGACCATCCAAACTGACACTCCAGAGAGCCGGTGGAGACATTCTCACAATTTATTAGATAACTTATGACAAGTAGCGGTGGCTATGTCAGCAGTTAGCTCCGCTGTGACAAACTGTTGTTTTTTACGATCCACCGCAGTTTCCACTCCTTATGTTAATGAGGCCGTATTAGTTTCGGAGGGGACAATTTATAGGGAGCATAAGCTTTTTGCGATTTCGCTCGAGTTCGCTTCATTTGAATATTGACGGACGCGACTCGGTTGCGCGTCGCGTTAAGTTTTCGGTGTTGCCAAGTTGCGTATTGTCGGTTTGGCGATTGCATAATTAAGTGACCTAGTTTTGTCGTTTTTTAATCGCGCCGTCAGCTTGAAATCGTTGACGCATTGCGTTTTAGTAATACTAAAGTTCGGAACGAAGTTATTGAACGCGTCTCTAATTCAGACTAAATATCCTCCCTCCAAAGGTGTTTTAAACAGTTTTATTTAGCTTGATCCCGTAAATTTGCTAGTTTCAATTATCATTTGTTTAAAATTTGATTAGCGGTTTTATGTTTCAATAATAGATTTTTCAACAGAACATAAAGGATTCTAGGAAAATTTATTTAATGGTATAGTCGTGACAGAAAGTACGATTCTGTACTTCGTAAAAGAGCGTTGAAACCACGGAGGATAGAGGTTGAAACAATAGCCCTCTTAAGGTTGGCCTTTAAGGATCAGAAAATTCCGCTCACAATAAAACGTAGTTTACTAATTGTTTGAGAGTCATTGTTCCAATTTACTACATTTCGGCTAGCTTACGGGCTATTCTAAAATCCCCAGATTAGGATATTTTGCTAATTAATTTTCTCTGAAAGTCAAGCATTCCTTATTATTTACTTAGATTTTTTTCTATATTGGAAGAATGACCAACTTTATAAAAGCAGTATTTTTATCATCATGTGTTCAATATTAATACTAGCATTATGGCTTCAAAACTGAAGATTCTGAAGATACCTAAAGGTATACCGATAGCGTCCTTCCATCATGGTGATTTTTCCACTTACTCACGCTTAAATTATTCATACCTTAAAAATACCTGCCCTATTTTCCCGGCAGCCCGCAGCCGCCCGGAGTCTGCACAGCGAGAGGCTCTCCAGCGCGTTGTTTTCCTTGGGCGGGCGGCGGAGGACACGGGGCGGAGGGAGAGCGGGCGGCGGCGCGCCTCATTTGGAAGCGGTGACCCCGCGCCAAATCACTTCTCCACTACTCCGCCACATTATTATTCCAGTTTTATATCGCCGTCTCCGGTGAGTGGAGTGTATCTGCGCCATTACGGTAATTGGAATCTCGAGTTTCACGTTTGTTTTGTTCGCGTCCGAGTGCGTCACCGTCAGGTTGGAATGCTACGAGTTCGCGTTGGAAACATGGTGTTGATCATTTACAGTATTCGAAAACGCTCGTAGAATAACATTTTTGGAAATAATCGCACCACGTTCTATAAATAAATATATTTATTTCAGACTTAGCAGCGATTTTTGCGTTAAAAATATCCTTGGAATGAAAGTAAATGGCCTTCAAATTACATGCCCAGTTCTATACATAATTCTAAGGCAGTAAGCGTCGCATATCGAATGTATATGATTAAATGCACGCATCCTAGTTTACTACCTAAATTATTATGTACCCTAGTACTCCGCGAGCCATAGATGTTACAATTTTCATACGACACCAAAAGTCCTGTCATAATATTGTGCAACCGTTTGGAATCATGTATGACATTCAACTGACAATTTATTTTTGTTTATTTGTGAAGTGTTCCACAAACCTACATTTTAAAAAACCTTATGAGAATCAGTACAGTTTGTACGCCTAATAAAAAATGTAACTGTATATATTCCTGCAATTCTCCAAGGCTAGGCTCTTAATCGATCCTCTAGATATTTTATCCATACGGTCGGTAAACTGTGGAATGCACTCTCTGGCATGGTATTACCCTCTTAATACAGACTGTTATCCTTCAAATAGGATGTGAAAACCCACGAGCCTGGCGTACGCCATATGCCGCGCTTAAGGTGGCCCAACCCGGCGGCCTCAACTCATTCGCGGGCACGGTACAAAACCGTGCTGTTGCGCTCGGGGACCTTCTCTGTTCCTAATAATAAGACAGGCTCCGTGATGAGGAAGATGCAACCTGTCCACAAAAAAGACAATGTGCATAGTGTATGATTTGGTAAGATTTACGAAAATTTTAATTTCAAAACGACTTATAGCTAAAAGTAAACCACGACCGCTATAGTCAAAAATCTAACAAAAACCAAATAGATTATAAATCTTTATTAAATAAGCTATGTCAGATGACTAATCTTTTTAAGATGTTCTTACTTTATCATTGCGTAATCCACCTCCAAAGTTATTGTATAAAACGCGCGAAAAATCCGAACTTTCGGACGTTATAACTTGGAAACCAAACACAATTTTACAATGTCAATGGTCATCAGACATCTAGTTCAATCAAATAAAGCTATTTTGAGCAAAATGTTGGATCTCTAACAAGAAATATAGGCGTGATCTTCTTTCCCCTTTTGTATGGGGAGATGAGCGGGTTGGGCCACCTTAACATAAAATATCCGACTGCGAATACTAGAGCATGTGCTCTTCGCGGCTAGAAGCAACGAGAGAATAACCTTTTTTATCGTTGACCAGAAGCCAGTTGGTGTTACAATGTTACTTATAATGATATTTGCAATATTCAATCGGCAAACCAGCGCTTGTTTTCATTAATTTCGAATTGGCGTTGAAACGAATGAAATAAACAATTCTTAGTCATGAAACGAAGTAAATGATTTGTTACCATCCTCGAGATTAATGACCAAATCGGTTGCTTGTTTTGTTGCAGTGATCTGTGGAGCTCGTCTTTGATCATTTCTCACCATTATTTTCAGATTTTAGATTTCAAGGGAATCATGAAAAAGAACCTGTCGGTCCGGTGCGAATATTTGCGAGTGTTGATGGCTGGTATTGGAAATTGATTTAAAGGATGTGATTTTCTTAGTAGATAAACCGGTATGTATAGTAGTGCTGAGGGACCAAGTGAGCTCAGAACAGCCAAATCATTTAACGTCGCGAAACCATGTTCAGCAAGGTATCATACCAGCTGATTTGTGAAATTATTAGTGCTATCCAAGTGGCTAATTTAACAGTTGAAGATGCCTAGGTTAAAGGTGTAACAAAAAAAAACTTCTCTCAGATACTTCAGTTTCAGTTTCCGTTTCTTTATTTCCTTCATTATATGTATATTACACACTCGGATTCGTCATTTTTTTTCCTGTCGGATCGATTACTTCTGGCGAAGAAGAGCCGACAAGAAACTTCGTCAGGTCGGTCATTGTATTATATTTTTTTTCAATTGATACTTACAAACTAGTTTACAGTGATTGCTTGATTACCACTGCATACACAAAGAACATTATAATAAGAACATTATATACATTGGTGAAGAGTAAACTCTTGACTACGATAATGACATCTTATTCTAAATTAATAGGAATTATGATCTTAATTATTCAGGTGTAAAAAGCCATCGTCATTTATGATACAAGGTAATTTCAAATTAAATTTAAGTTAGTAAATGAACAAATTCATACTACTCAACCATAATGCTAAAGATTTTGTCATTTATAATATTAACTAATCTTAACTTTGTACTCACCTCTGATGATGAGAGATGATTTCGTGTGATAATAAGTATTTTAAAAAAATATTGAAAGTATTAAGTTATACGTAAATTAAAATTGTATTTAAAGTAAGTATCTAAGCGGACCGATAGACAGAAACACAGACGGATGGCAGTCGTTGAATTTTATTACAATTATTTATTTATATGTACGCTCTGATTTGACGTTTGTCCTTTATTAATACATTTTAATGTCTGCATACTAAAATGTGTGTTTATATTATTTTTGTGACATTTTGCCGCTTACTATCTAATATCACTTTATTTTCAAATAGTAAAATGGCCATCAGTATCTATTATGTATTGATACCAAGGTACAAAAGCACAGAAATGTCCACCCCCTGGTCTAAGTCGATAGATACCGAATAGCCCAAGATAAATAATACAGTACGATTTACACGTCAAAAGCTTTTCACGTACCGTTCAATATTTCCAAGTCGATGGGCAAAGTCGCGACGAAACGCAGCCATGTAGACACGCCGTGTAGTGCAGACCAGACAGCGAGATAGTGAGAAGCACAACTAGTCTGTGTTCTCTGCCCCCTATGGATGTGAATGCTCTTGGTAACTGTCCCAGAACGAGTGTACTGCAGACTGGAACGGGAGGAAATTGACTATCAAAAGATATATCCGGTAAGGCCGTCTGTCCACTCAAGTTTTGGTCGCTTTAAATAAAAAAGAACCAAAATGTTTTATTTTTTTATTTTTATCCTTAATTTTTTAGTAAATTAATTTGAAATTGATTTGTAATTGTTATGCCTACTTTTACATAAAAAGGGCACAATATTGAGTAATTGAGTAAACTGCCACGAAATTATTAATTTTGTGATATTTAAATTCTTATAAATAATAAATGCAGATTTTTATACGTAAATATAAATTTTTATACTGTAGTTATATCCTATTCATAATTTATCATCTATTATTTTATATCAGATTTAAAATTTTTTAAAAACTTTTCAAGGACAAATTTATATTGTTTTATGTCAGCCACGGTATTACAGTGGCGCGACGAATGCTCTGTCGTTCGATAATCAAGGTAAATAAAACCTGGACGCGACTGAGTTATGTGTTGACTTTTTGGTTTGGATTCCACCGAAAACTCTAAACTTCCTTCTCAGAAGCTTGGTAGGTCCATGTTTTTTAATGCAGCATAATCTAGCTGTCCAATATTGGCCCTGGCCATCTATGTCCAATTTCATAAAAAAAATGGTCCGAGAAATTTAGTACTAGGACCTCTCTGAGCTGTAGACCTCGCGAGTCTGTCTTTTTGAACATTTGATATTTTTGAACATATTTAAAACATTTGTAATGTTTTCAAAAACTGGCTCCATTAAAACAATATTAGTTATCGAACGTGCCCAATAGTATCATGAGAATCGGTTGAGAAATGCGACCTGCAGAGGAGAACATCCCGACACGCGAAAGCGTTACTCTTCCCTCGGTCAATACTTTTTTCTTTAGCTCTACGAGTTTTCACTAAGATACACCACAATTTGCCTCAACGGTATCATGATCGAGATGTGACAAGCGGGGTGGAGTGCCGGGCTAACGCCGGAACCCCGCCCGCTCCGTAGGGAGCGGAATTATTTTAAATGTTGCCGCTGTCCGAAAGAACAATATTTTTCCTTCCGATCGTAAATAAACAGCCCGTATATTTTATGCCGGTGAGGACGATGGATACTTTCATATATTGGGATAACATACATATATAATAAATATATTATCTACTCTAAATAAATACTAAATGCTCAAAGAATTGTTTTGATTTGCTTGCAATAATGTTTATTGCGTTGCAGTTGGTTGATTTTGAAAGAAATTAATAACAATTTTATCTTAATAATTTTTTTTTAATTCTACGTATTTTATTTTTGATCAAAAATGGATATTTAGTGAAAATAATAAAAGAGTGACTTTTTTAAAATAAAAGATTATTAATCACCAAACACGATTATAGACTTTATTCATTTAAAATATTATGCATAGATTAGAGTTCAATGTACCAGAAAGCTTAGGACTCGGTACAAATTTAAATCTAGACTAATTTTAATGTAAGTATCTATTAAAATAAACATTTAAATTTTAGTAAATATGATTTTTCGTACGTCGCAATATCTCTGAATACTCGTATTTAATATTTGTCGTCAATGTCCTTACGTAAAGCGTTAAGGTGGGCCATCCCGCTCAACTCCCCATACAAACGGGGAAAGAAGATCACGTCCATATTTCTTGTCAGAGATCCAAAATTTTGCTCAAAATTGCTTTATTTGATCGAACTAGATGTCTGATTACCATTGGCATTTGTGTTTGGTTTCTAAGTTATAAGGTCTTAAAAGTTCGAATTTTTCGCGTGTTTAATACAATAATTTTGGGGATGGATTACTCAACGATAAAATCTATAAATCTTAAAAAGATTAGACATCAGACATAGCTTGTTTCATGAAACATTATAATCAATTTAGTTTTTGTTAGATTTTTGACTATAGCGGCCGTGGTTTACTTTTAGCTAGAAGTCGTTTTGTAATTAAAATTTTGGTAAATCTTAGCAAATCAAACACTGCGCGCATTGTCTGCTTTGTGAACATGTTGCATCCGCTTCATCACGAATCCTGTCTTTTTCTTTGAAACATAGAAGGTCCCAGAGCACAATAGCATGGTTTTTTACCGTGCCCGTGAATGAGTTAGTCCCGCCGGGAAGGGACACCTTAAATGTATAATATTATGTGTATAATCTTAAACACTCTCTTAGTAGGAGGCATTGATTACGGGAGGAGGGACTATAGGAGAATTTCCAATTATGGGTGTACAGAAGATGGCGAAATTGGGAGACGCATAGTCCGATAATGGTATGTTTGCTGGTTTAGATCCAGCCTTGCAGTATGTTTGCAGAGTAGTTATTTTAACAGGGATCTTTCTTTAATTAATGTGTCCTTGCTCATCAATCACAAACATTTTAATATGACTATAGCTGGTGAATTCTGCCATGTACATTGTTGAACTAACAACAATACAAAATAAGAAATTATTCTGTAAGAAACAAAATGTTTCTGGGGAAACAATAAAGTTAAAAAAAATGGCGAAAGTAGGTTGATATTAATTAACTACTGGGTACCCTGAAACAGAATTTTGGGAGTCGTAAATGGTACCTGTACGGAATTAGGAGTCTCAAATCGCCCATCATCAAATCGCTTTGATTGTCGATTTTGGTAATGCCTGGAAAACGTGTTTAAAAAAAAAACAAATCAATGGATGGTTAAACGCCCATTCATTGATTTGTTTTTTTTTGTTCGTATAGTAAAATTCAAATGCTTTATAAAATGTTGTAAGTTAAAAAACCGGCCAAGTGCGAGTCGGACTCGCACACGAAGGGTTCCGTACCATCGTACAAGATTTACCACAAACAAAACATGTTTTTTGTATGGGGCCCCCCTTTAATTTTTTATTATTTTATAATTATACCAATTTGTTGTTATAGCGGCAAAATAAATACATAATCTGAGAAAATTTCAGCTTCCTACCTGTTACGGTTCATGAGATACAGCCCTGTGACAGACGGACGGACGGACGGACGGATGGACGGACGGACAGCGGAGGCTTAGTAATAGGGTTCCGTTCTCACCCTTTGGGTACGGAACCCTAAAAATTGACAATCGAAAACGTAAAACTGTAGGTCCCCTTGATTACTTAATAGGTGGTAGGCTTAATCCCGCCCGGGTTGGTACCATCTCATTGAACGAACGTTGCTCGAAGCGGCAATGATGTTTTCCATCCAGTTCAATGTAGCCGAGCAATATAGGTCCCGGTCGCACTAAGTTACCATGTGGTGTGTTAGGCTAATGTCATGACGGTCGGTTTGGTATTAACTATATCCATGCCCAGTTATATAAAAAAAAAGAATTGGCTGCAATTGATACAAATGAGCATTAGGTCCAAAAACATTTGGACAGTCATTCCCCCGTCCTCTTAGTAATAACATGGAGCATATATCTATTTATTATTCACCCTGACCAGTGGCCGCGGGAGTAAAGAGAATTTATAGATTCCCCAAGTCCTTCTTCAATAGCCCCGTTATATTTTATTGTCTTCTTCCCGCAGCGAGGCAGAAACACCCGCCCGGTCACTCCGCTAATGCATTTTCCTACCGATACCTAATACCATTACGTTTCTTTACATGCAGGTTTGTACGAACGCTGAGTGAAAAAAAGGGAGCTTATTTACATTAATATAGCTACGGGATGCACTTCAATAGCATTCAGTCCTTTCCACATATTTTCTGATGCCATACCTTCATGTTATTTGTTTTCTAATGCAACATAATTTATTTAAATTTCTGGTAATCAACCTACACTAAGTCTGGTTTTCACCAAGTGCTGATTAAAGGCCTTCATTACTAAAGTGCTGATTATCTTGTACTGGTATCGATTGCGAGATGGTAAGAAAGGCCCTTTAATGTGAGGATTAAGCTAATCAGTACTTGGTGGAAGAGACCCTAAGCCCTGTTTTCACCAAGTGCTGATTTATTTTAATCAATAATTAAAGGGCCTTTATTACTAAAGTGTCCATTATCTCGTACTGGTATTGATTGCAAGCTTTTTGATTCTGTTTGGATTTTTAAAAAAAAAACCGTGCAGACACAGATATTTGTTTCCTGATAATATATATTAAATATCAATTCAATTGGAACTGTTGTTTTCAAATGATTAGTAAACTACATTTGTATGGGAGGCGAAATTTTCTGATGCTTACGGGCTCACCTTAATATGTGGCGATTGAGCTAATCAGCAGTAGGTGAAAAAGGCCCTAAGTTACATCACAAACTGATGGATCCGAGAATTATATTAACTCATTAAAGAAGTACCAGCATGGAAACTTCACTGGTTTATAGATTTTACTTTCAGCCTGTGCGCAAGTGCAGCCATCACGTAATTTGCTTCTCGGCGTGCACACATCATGCAACCCATTTTGTCGCCTGTGAACCATGTGAGCAGTTATCACGCGCCGTCTACGTGACGTCGGGTCATTCAAAGAGGTTGACGGTCATTAGTTGGCGCTCGGGTGGCTCGGGTGGATGTGCCGTATTATCTGGTTTCGGACGCCATTTTGAGGATAAAGCTAAGCTCGCCTTTAAAAAGCTTGGAGTTCTCAACAGGGTGCGTCAGTATTTCAAGCGTGATTAACAACTGCTCCTTTACAAGGTGCCGATAAGGTATTGCGTGGAGTGTTGCTCGCATTTGTGGGACGGCTCAGCTCAGAACCTGCTTGGCTCGCTGGACTAGATACAGCGTCGGGCCGTGCGTCTCGTCGACGACCCAAAGGTATCCTTGAATTTCAAAACCCCTAACTCTGAAGGGATGTAGGGTCTCTCTCTGTGTTCTAACCAACCGATGCTCTAGGTCCATTATCTATAGGTTCAGTAAACTATACAATACACGGGGTGTTTCCACCAAAGTACAACCTGGGGTCCTTTAAGCATGGTATGCAGAAGCACCTTCGGCCAGCATGGTTTTAACAGCCCAGTTAAAAGTTCGAATAACGGCCAGTTTAGGTGACAAGGTTTTGACTACAGTTAATATTCAGGTACATTAAATAAACACAAATACTTTTATTATCTCATTAAATGAAGTTTTAATGTTACTTTAGTAAAAACATTGTTTACTTGTACCTTTTTGTTTTGAATAAACGTTTTTTCTTCTTCTTCTTCATGGGCGTCGTCGGGCACCTTAAGAGGTCCTGGCGTACGCCAAATGACGCAATTAACATAAAAAAAACCTTCTCCCATATATTGCTATTTTTAAAAATAAAATATTTTAATTTTTAGCAGATTTATGGGTTGGTAAGTTTTTAATTTCTATCCATGTCGAAAGTTTGGTTTTGTATCAAATTTACTAATGAGATTTTGCTTACCGGTTGATTCTATTGAAACAGTTTGGTATTTTTTGTTTACAGATTCTTAAATTTATTATATATAAATATTTATTACCAACGAAATTCATGGAGAATATATTTTAAGACTAGGTATGTGAAAAATACTTACCTACAAAGAGAAGAAATCCCCAGAGGGTTGCATTCATCTAAAAGAAAAACTGGATTTCAGCAGAGAACAGCCAAACAGGCTAAATTATATGTAGGTTAGAGAGTTTAGTCTTTAAAAATGTTACACATCTGTGACGAAAAAAATGACATAAGAGATGCTGCACAGACCCTTTTTTATGCAAAACGCGGAGGCGTACGCTAAGCCCTCACGGTTGTCTGCCGACGCAGCTAGACTTTCTGGGGCTGCGAGAACTATGCCAGTCTGCCAGTTGCATCTTCACACAATGTTTGAAGAACCCCGGGTTACTCTTTGGAAATAGAGATCTTTGGAACAGGTTACCTTGGCATAGTGCATTCCACAGTTTACGGGCCGTATAGATATTGGACAGCACGTGATCTAGGGGCTAGAGCGAGGTCTGGGTTCAAATCTTCGCCCGGTCATGCACCACTTTCTTTCTCTTTCTGAGTTGGATAAGTGCATTTTGTTACGAATGCGAGCTGTTCCATGGTTCGGGTTGGTACCACCGCATAGGATGAAACCATGGTTGAAGCGGCAATGAAAAAGTGTCCGTGTTTTCAATCCAGTTCAATGTAGACGTGCTCATAATCATAAAGGGAAAGTCCTGGCATGGCACCTAATTCCTTTGGGAATGTGGTGTATTTGGCTAATATCATAACGGTAATTGTGTGGTATTAGCCATCTATGCCAGGTTGCATAAAAAAAGATAGATGATCTACAGTACCGTTTGGTTATTATTTTGGGAATGTTGGCAGTGAATAGGTGCATTCCTTACTTATTCCGCGTTGAGCGGTGGTAGAAATGCCGCGGAACCCCAAAATTAATATCTTGATTCCTCAAATATACCGATATTCCTCGAATATCTGGTCGGACTCGCACACGAAGGGTTCAGTATTCAGTACAAGATTTAACACATAAATATCACATTTTTTGCATGGGGCCCCCACTAAATTTTCATATTTGTCAAATTTTACCTATTTGTCATTATAGCGGCGAAATAAATACACACTCTGTGAAAATTTCAGCTGCCTACCTATTACGGTTCATGAGATACAGACCTGTGACTGACTGACGGACGGACGGACAGCGGAGTCTTAGTAATAGGGTTCCGTTGCTACCCCATTGGTACGAAACCCTGCAAAAGACCGCAACACATTAGAACGACGTGCTCGTCGTTAAAATCTAATGGCCAGTGAGCTTGCTATAGATGCATCACGAGAACTGCAGGGAACAGGTTTTCAAAATGATATGTTGGATTTCTAAACCGATGAAGTATTGAACTCCACAGATGGAAGTCAATTCGTACTTAATTTTTGCACATATGTAATTGCTTATATGATAAGCTACATAAATATTTATTGGTTTTGATGATGAGGTATCAAAAGCAGAACTACTCTTAGATGTACCATGGTTGGAAGTATATTGAAAAGTGTGTATTTAAACGATTTGAGCTTTTTCATTTCATTTTGTAATGAGATTTTTGTAAATGTTATTCCAAATCTTATTGTCGGACTGAAGTTTTTTTTGGCAATTTGCGTATCAGTGCTTCCTGTGACTCGTCAACGCTGCCGCCATTGTACGACACCCCATACCAACGAGTTTCGCTTGCCACTCCCGTCTTCTCTTCCTTGCTGCTGGTGGTTTTTTTTGTTGAATGAAACATTTTATTCGCATGGGAAATTGCCTTGGCCAATGGACAAAGATTGCACTCCTTAAAATTTTCAAACCATCAATTTCCGCTGCCTTCACAAAAGCCTTAATTTGTACCAGAAAACGTGTTAGGGACTGCACGGAACCCTGCGGTACGTATGTGAATAGCTTTGGAGAAACAACCGTGAACATTTATGTGGCCACTATAGTGGCCACATAAATGTTCACTGTATGTATATGTATATATACATACAGAAACGATTAAACTTTTTACAGTGCTTACAGAAATCCTCATTCAAATATTTTTAAATTCTTGAATTATATATTTTTGATTGGTTTGGAATATTTTTATTTCATGTTCAATCATGGGCAAAATCTATCAGCAACCATATACATGTTCTACTCATATTATAACCTTCATATGGAGGATCCACCCGCGTTTTCCGCTAAAAAAAGTTGCTTTTATTTCCCGACTCTTCTGATATTTAACGTTATGGGAAGACTGTTGTACGTATATTTTAACCGCAAGTCGGGTACGTCTAATCGGACAGCCAGAAAGACAGACGGATCCAAGATTTTGGATTTATGAATTTAAAATTGTCACGACGAAATTGTGTAGTCACTTCAATGTGCGCCGCTACAAGTTAATCCATTCAAAAAATTCGCTCAATTCTTCTGAATTTATTTTCCACGAGGCACCGGCAATGTAAGAAATGCTAACTTTCGAATTCTGCAGACTCAAAAGAATTAAATATCGGGAGTCGGCTAAAATATGATAATGTATTCGGAGAGCGGGGCGCGAGCAGTTGTTCGTGGCAGTGTGTGTACAGCTTACAACGAGCGGTGCTTAGTCAGCTAGTATGTAGTTACGGCCTCCCAACGCTAGATGGCGTATGCACGTTCGCAGCGAACTTCGAGATAGCCAGAGAAAATAAAATTTAATAAGTAGTAAGAATACAAATTAAGACGAAAATATTCTATCTAATCTCTACTTTTTACGATCTAAAATCTGCTTTTTTATAATGTCGAGTCTAAATAATTTTTTTTTACAGATTTTAGAACAATTTCCATATGTTTCAATGAAATGTATAAAGTTCGACAATAGTTGTGACACTGAAAAGAAAAATAATTCCTAAACCCTTATTACTCGATGGTCAATTCGAAAGAAGGGGATTCGTATTTATCTCTTGGTACATTCATGTAAAATTATATTATTGCTATTGCCTTAATTATTAAGATAAGGATAGCATAAATATGAATAGATACAGATAAAAATATATGCTAGCTCTAATACCACCGTCCTTGTAAAATGTTTAGCTAGTAATGAGTACAGAACAAACTCTAAGCACTTAGCGAGTTCGAAACAATAATTTACTTAATCCTGCCTCTTATCTTGAACACGCTAATGTCCTCGATTTGCATTTCCTTAAACGAGACCGAAAAACCGGCGCCAAATAAGATTGAGAGAGTCTCCATTAGCGATTCAAGAAATTAGGCAGCTTTGCGTCGGAATAAAGAAAAAAAAGCCACTTTTTGATTCAAAGGATCTGCTAATTAGAGCTCCACGCGTTGATATGGAAATTAGTTTTCAGCGCCCTCTCGTGGTCGGCGGCGGCGTCGCAAGGGGTCGCCGGAAGAAAAGTGGAAAACCTTCGGGTCGGGGGACTTTTTACCGGCCTTTTGGAGGAAAAGCATATAACAAACTCGGAATACTAGCTTCTATTTTCGATTCGGCTGCAATAGATTAGAGCAAAAAAGCTAATCTGTTGATCAATTAAATATGTGATGGAGATGGAAAATTTAAGAAAACTAATATGAAAAACGAATGGAAAATTGGTAAAATTAGAAGAACAAATATGTTTTTAAAGTAATATTGTATATTTACTTCATTAGGCGCGTTTGAGAAGTTTGAATTTTTAGCTTGTAACGGATTTGCGATGATGCAACATATAATATTGACAATTATAACATGTAAAATTGACACTGACACAACAATGGTAGTATTTTGTATATATTATATTATATTGACTTGATACCCTTTATCTGTATCAAAATTAACGAGGGCTCTGTACACCCGACATAGCTGTTAAGTTGACGAAGACCCGAAATAAATACTCATTATGTATAATGATTAGGTTATTAAGTTAAGTAATTTATTTATTAATTAAGACTTTTCACATTGTGGGTTGTTGTTTCCTCGTAGTTCTTAGTTCTTTGCTTTAGACCGTTCTACCAATGTGAGTTTGGCAGTAGCATTTAGGTATGAAATCATAAATGTGTTATATCATTTATGTGGATGAAAAAAAAGACAAAAAATAAAACATAATTTATAGACCAGTGAAGTTTCTTTGCGGGTTCTTCTTCACTGGTTGATCGAATACGCGGATCAATCAAATTGTGCCATGACTTACTGTGTAGTTTTACTACCAGAAGTTGAATAAATAAATGAAATGAAATGAAATGAATTTATAATGTACATCAGCAGACTTACACTCAGAGATACATAATAGAATATCATACGCTTTTATCACGGCATATGGCTACTGAATTTAATATGTTTTTGTTTGCCATTTTCTTAAGTTCTCCCTCATACACCCATTAAAGGACTATAAACATGAACATAGGTTATGTTCAACCATATTAAAGTAATTATATTTTTTTTACATTCAAAAGCATAATTTATTTAAAGGTACATATAAGAAAAAGAAAACAATTGAGTAAGTACCTATTTAATAGAACTGCTATTTGTGTTTAATTTTGTTATATATATCTTTTCATAAGTTAGATTGTTTACACCATAAAAGGATAATATATATTATGTTATCAATATATATTAGGCCAAGTTATGTAAAGGTTATGGTTCTTCAAAATGAGTAATATAGCAAGGATGAGATTTAAGCCTGGGTTTCACCAAGTGAAATTAAACCATGTGGAAATACGTGTATTAGCCGCCATCTTTGGTTGATAGCCGGTAGTCTTAAACGCGAACTAAAAAGTTTCGCATAATAACAGTCTCAAATAGTTTTTTTTTATTTCCCGCCACTCGTTGGAAAAATATGTAGCGAGGGTGTTAGTTTGGCGCGGGGAGGGGGTTGGGGAAGCAGGACGAGAAGGGAGGGACGTACAGCAGAGGAGTCTCTCCGCACAAACTGTCTCAAAGCCTTAATTAGTTAAGGAGAGGTTTTTTTCTTTGCTTTCGGGGAAAAGTTACGAAATTGGCAGGTGCTAAGGTTATGTAGGCACATTTATTCAAGATTAGCGCATGCTATGAAAAGATTTTGAAGAATTGTTCAAAATTAGGCAATAATTTAATTTCTGAAGTCAAGTTGGTCTATTTTACACGGTATTTTATTCTTATTCAATAAGGGTTTCTTCCGCCAACTACTGATTTGCTTAATCCTCACAGTAAAGAGCCTTTCTAACTATATCGAAATCCCCTTTAAGTGTCGATTAAAATAAATCAGCACTTGGTAAAAACCAGGCTTAGGGTAATTAACTTTTTTCGTTTGTTCCGGAATTAATAATTGCGTGTTTTTTTTTCATTTATTTGGTTTTCATGAAATATTTTTTTTTAAATTAAAATGCCTAAGTCGAAACACAGACCTTATTCAGAGATATTGAAAATCGATTAAGACGTCACTTTAGGCGTACCTACTGGTCAAATACACCTAAAGTATTGGTAAAAATGTCTATTAAAAATAAATGTTAATGTATGAATCATAAATGTTTATATATACATGCAACCTGACTGGCTAATACCACACAGGTACCGCAATGATATTAGCCCTATATATAATTCCCAAAGGAATTAGATATCATGCCAGGACCTTCTCTTTATAAGCACGGGTACACTGAACTGGATGGAAAATACGGACAAATTTTAATTGCCGCTTCGACCATCATTTATTCAGTGCGATGTTACCAATCCGGGCAGAATTACCTACCATCTAGTAAGTAAAGAAAGACAACTACACTTTTAGGTGAAATCCTAATTAAGGCTAGCCTCAAGAACCGGAAAAAGTCACCCATCTACATAGAACCCAACCGCGCTCAGAGTTGCTTCACCAATTTTATCAAACTGCAAGGCGTCGCGCCATTCGGCTACGTCTATCAACAAGTACGAAAGCAAATACATTGGCAGAAATTATGGTTAAATATCTAAGGGCCGATTTTTCAATCTTCAGTTAATTCTTATCGGACTGATTGAACAAATTCACGTTTGTTAAAAGACGGATAGTCATTGCCGGTAAATTATATCATAATCACAATTATCAGACCATAATTGTACTATTAAACTATTGGACTTACTATATCGGGTGGATAAGCAGAAGCGTAAATAAATCCATAGAATAGTTGTCTGGCTGTTTATCGGACTATTACCGCGCCCTTCAAATCAGCTCTAAGGCTGTGGCTGAGATAAATAGTCGTAACAGAAACTAAGACTAATCAAAAGTAGTACTTTGTGACGTCACTTGACACGTTTTGCATGGACGACATCTCAAAGTAATGCAAAGTAACGTCACAAAGTACTACTTTTGGTTAGTCTAAGGCTGAGATAAATTGTCGTAACAGAAACTAAGACTAACGAAAAGTAGTACTTTGTGAAGTCACTTTTCATTAATTTAAGATTTCGTCCATACAAAATGTGCCGAAATGACGTCGCAAAGTACAACTTTTCGTTAGTCTTAGTTTCTGTTACGACTATTTATCTCAGCCTTTGTTTCTGTTACGACTATTTATCTCAGCCTGAGACTCTGGCAGAATGAATCTCAGATGAGACTAGTAGCCACAGAGCGAGCTCAAGCCACTCCATACAAGAAGAAGAACAAGAACCCATCGGACATTCGACACTGAGGCTGAGATAAATAGTCGTAACAAAAACTAAGGCTAACGAAAAGTAGTACTTTGTGACGTCACTTTGGCTGAGATAAATAGTCGTAATGAAAACGAAGGCTAACGAAAAGTAGTACATTGTGACGTCACTTTTGACATATTTGTATGGACGAAATCTGAAAGTAATGCACATTGACGTCTCAAAGTACTACTTTTCGTTAGTCTTAGGCTGAGATAAATAGTCGTAACAGTAACTAAGACTAACGAAAAGTAGTACTTTGTGACGTCACTTTGAAACGTTTTGTATGAACGAAATCTCAAAGTAATGCAAATTGACGTCACAAAGTACTACTTTCCGTTAGTCTTAGTTACTGTTACGACTATTTATCTCAGCCTCAGTTTCTCTTAAGACTATTTATCTCAGCCTAAAATTGTAAATAGTTTGCTTTCTCCACCGCAGTTTAAGATCTACTCACTATTTCGTGGTGCTCTCCCTGATAGCGGCGGGAGCGAAAATTTGCGCATTTCGTCGTGTCGGGCGTTTAGAAAAAAGATATCACGTCGCATATCGCAGATGCTTTCGATAACATTAAGCAAACTGCGCACTTTGACTTTCCAGGGCTTCGGAGTGTGATTCGGCTTTACAGCTTATCTCTTCTTTTATTTTTCTTAGCAACGATATCCCTGAAATATATGTTAATTTGATCATATTTGATACATTTTCATGCACGTTTAGTATGAAAAAAACGTGTTATTGATTGCCTAGTCGTTATTTTTTGTCTTTTATTAGATTAATGTCAGCCTCAATAGCCCAGCGGCGCGACACTTCGGCGATCGCTCTCCGAAGTTAAGCAACGCTGGGTCCGGTCTGGTCTTGGATGGGTGACCATTCGACCGTTGAGAGAGGCTGGCCGTGGTTCGGATTCCACGTTAAACTGTAGGTCCCCTTCCTTAATACTAGGTGGTAGGGTTTATCCCGCCCGGATTGGTACCATCGCATTGGATGAACGATGGTCGAAGCGGCAATGAAAATTGTCCGTGTTTTCCATCCAGTTCAATGTAGCCGTGCAATATAAGGAAGGTCCTGGCATAGCACTAATGGGAACTACATGAGGTGTGTTGGGCTAATACCATGACAGAAGGTGTGGTATTAGCCATCCATGTCCAGTCACAAAAAAAAAATCAAAGAAATGCAGTTGTTAACAAAAGATTAATAAACTATGTTTATATAAAGATTTTCTGTTGATCGACCGCCTCTTAGGGCCGAGTGCACGAAAGGAGAAAAAATCAAAATCAACGTCAAAGTACGATCAAACACGTCACTTTGTGTGGACAGTATGGAAGGAGCTCTATGCGTATCACTAAAAGTAACGTGTTTGAACATTGATTAACTCAGTCGTCTCTTCGTGCAACCGGGGCTTAGATGCCATTTCTCTAATCAGTTACGATGAGTTAAATTAACAACTATGAAGGATTTATGTTCTTAGGTTTACACCGTTGCTGAACCGCTTTGCGCACCGGGTAACCTTAAGCTCGATAAATATTATGAAGTATATATTGTTTATATTTAATTTACATTAAAATATGTATCTATGTATGTATGTACCAAATGATTACTTAGTTTTAGGTTAATACTCAAAATAACAAACCAAACCTACCGCCACTACCTACGAATATATACCTATTGAACTTCTCAAACACCCAAAGCTCGGCTGGAAGAAATCTCTTCGAGGGATAAGCCCGCCTTTGCGCCCCACTCATGTTGTTATTGCACTATACTTTCTTTTGTAAATTGAATTTTTTTTGTGGCGTAATAAAGAATTTTCAATCAATCAATCAAATATCCGGCAATTCATTAAAATAAATACTTTACAATATGTAGTTACTCATACCTTTGTACTTACAATTCTAATCATAAAAAGTTCCGGAACCTATAAAATCAGGATACTTTTGTGATTACACTATTTGAACAGGAAAAACGCTGCCATTAAAAAGTGTCAATATTTTTGATAGAACGAATTTTCCAGGACACACTTTTTTCTTGGATCGCTTTCCAAGCAGTTGCTTCAATTTTTACACAATCCATTAACAACCGTTGCTAACATAGAACTCCGGAACCCTAGGATCGCGGCTCGGCGCCCGTACGTACTACGCACACATCGCGACCGGTGGAATAAATTTGCATTTCATTTCATAACCAGTGAATATAGGAATAATATTAACCACACATGGGTCGCTTTTTTAACCGTTGTTTTAGAGTTTTTTGTTTGCGCCGTCGTCGGAGGGCGCTGCGGGGAAATCGTTCACTTCCTGATTGGAGCGGGAGAAAATTGTCCGCGGAGCAACTTGGCCGCCATGTCGTAATTATGGTGTCGGATCACTTGTTTATGGTAGTATTAAGCTGGTCGTTAGGTTTTTAGATGCGCTTGCGCATATTTTGCGTAAAGTTGGTGGATCTCAGCTTTTCAAAAAGCTCCATGTTCGTCAACATACTTTCGTATTTAAGGAATCACTTATTGAAAATGAAAAAAAATGAAAATGAAAAATATTCTTTATTGCTTACAACTATTAGATAGTATGCAAAGGCGAGCTTATTGCCAAAGGCAATCTCTAACAGCTAACCTTAATATTAGAAAATATATTAAGAGGTAGCAAGAAACAATAAATTACTTAAAACTAAGCATCATAATCACACTTAGAAAACATTAGATAACTAAAACTATATAAACAGAAAATATTTGATTGACTTATTGTGTTTTATCGTCTATCAATTCGTCCCATTTCTACCATCCCTCCATCCTCACCAGACAGGAAACGCACCCATTAACCGTCAGCATTCCTCCAATAAGAACCAACTGATCCCGATGAAGGGTCGATAAATATTAGAATGCACTCCGTGACCAGGTATTTCCCACAAAGTGCTACCTGGTTTTTTAAACATGCTACGAAGAAGCACCTGGTTGGCCGGACCTATTTTCGCAGCCGCCGAGAAAAGCCCACGGGCGATGTCGTTGGGCGCTTAAGGTGTCCCTTCCCGGCGGGACTAACTCATTCGCAGGCGCTGTAAAAACCGGGCTATTGTGCTCTGGAACCTTCTCTGTTTCAAAGAAAAAAACAGGCTTCGTGATGAGGCGGATGCAACATGTCCACAAAGCAGGCAATGCGATTAGTGTTTTTTTTTATTTATTTTTTTTATCTTTATTATTTTTAGGACTTTTTAAGCTAAGCCTATGCCAGTCCCATAGTGCCTTTAAAAATTAGTGTTTGATTTGGTAAGATTTACGAAAATATTAATTACAAAACGACTTCTAGCTAAAAGTAAACCACGACCACTGTAGTCAAAAATCTATAATAAAAACTAGATTGATTATACATTTTCATGAAACAATATATGTCTGCTGCCTAATCTTTTTAAGATGTATAGATTTTGTCGTTGAGTAATCTACCTCCGAAGTTATTGTATAAAACAAGCGAAAAATTCGAAATTTCAGACCTTATAACTTAGAAACCAAACACAATTGTACAATGCCTAACGGTCATCAAACATCTAGTTCGATCAGATAAAGCTATTTTTAGCAAAATTTTGGATCACTGACAAGAAATATGGGCGTGGTCTTCTTTCCCCGTTTGTATGGGGAGTTGAGCGGGATGGCCCACCTTAAGAGAGCCCGGTGTAAATTATATGGTATTTTTTGTTTTTATTTGTATATGTAATTGTTCAGAAGGAATGTGTGCATATGCTGAGCATGAAAAAAACAATGAAGAAGCCGAACAAGTGCGAGTCTGACTTGTATGTAGATAGGTAGTCTATCACAAGATTGTTTTTATATTATATAACTACAAATAAATGCATTTAGTTGGGTTACGTTACTTTTATCAATGTTTGGTTAGAAACTTTTAAGCTTCTTATTTAATGATTCTATGTCAATGGGAAGTACCCCAATAAATTATGATTTATTTGCCAATGTTAAAATATGCGGCATAAATGATAGTTTTTAGGGTTCCGTACCCAAAGGGTGCCAACGGAACCCTATTACTAAGCCTCCGCTGTCCGTCCGTCCGTCCGACCGTCCGTCCGCCCGTCCGTCCGTCCGCCCGTCCGTCCGTCCGTCCGTCCGTCCGTCCGTCCGTCTGTCACAGGGCTATATCTCATGAACCGTAAGCGGTAGGAAGCTGAAATTTTCAGAGTGTGTATTTATTTTGCCGCTATAACATCAAATAACATTTCAAAATAATAAAAATGAAAGAGGGCCCCTTTACAGAAAACGTCATTTTTTGTGTTAAATCTTTTACGATGGTACGGAACCCTTCCTGTGCGAGTCCGACTCGCACTTGGCCAGTTTTTTTAGATCATCTTGACTTAGAAGCTTGCATTTTTACAGTTTCTAGGGAGCATTTACCTCCGCGGGTTCCTGAGAAAAAGGGTCTTGACAAAAAAACAGACGGACCTTCCTTTTTCCTTTTTAAGAACGAAACACTAAAATTTAATCAATCTCTTATTAATATATTTCGACATTGATTTCATAATTTAACCTCGCGACTTTCATACTTGCAAAAGAATATACTCGTTGGCTTGAGTAATGCTTGTGCTAATGCGAGCTTGCTCTAATGTCACTACTCGCTCACAGGTGGCGACACATGGATTGGTTTATGAATATTCGTAATAGTAGCTTTTTAATATTTCAAATTCTCACACCAAGTATTTTTATTTAAACTAAAATATACTGGAATAGTAGCATGGGATAAAAAATATTTTAAATAACTTAAGGATACATAGATTCTGAACTTGGTTTTCACCAAGTGCTGATTTATTTTAATGGCCACTTAAAAGGCCTTTATTACTAAAGTGCTGATTATGTTGTATAGGTATCGATTGCGAGATGGCCAGAAAGGCTCTTTAATGTGAGGATGAAGCTAATCAGTACTTGGTCGAAGAGACCCTAATCTTAATCTTAAAGTTAATCTAATTTTAAAGTATTTAAAAAACAATGGTTTTCTGAATCGATTACAACACCCGGTAAAGTCTTCGCAAGTTGTAAGTGTATTGTTGTTAAACGATCACCATTCGCAGCGCATACATTAAATATCTATTAACATAGACAATTACAACTTTTTTCTCTACATTGTATTGTTGTTAATAACACAAATATCTCCACGATTCCACGATTCCCAATGCATGTTAATTCTATTAATATTCAATTTACTTGATTTAGCCTAGTTTTCACCAAGTGCTGATTTAATTTATTCGACATTTAAGGTATTTTTCACCTACTGCTGATCAGCTGAATCGACACATATTTAAGGTATTTCTTAGCAACAGATTTACAAATATCAACGAATATCCGGGCTCCTTGCAGGTAGCGCTCGTGAGTGGAAAATCGGTAGGTCGCCAGTAAATGAACTCGCTGGGTGAACAGGCACGTGAGCGATGAAATCTGACGTTTAGTTTCTTTTACCATGCTCGAGCCTGGTTTTCACAAATTGCTGATTTATTGTGATCGACACCAAAAGGGCTTTTATTGCTAAAGTGCTTATTATCTTGTACTGTTATTGATTGCAAGCTGCTAAGAAAGGCATAGTGGCGATTAAGCTAATCAGCAGTAGGCGAAAAAGGCCCTTATGAGATCAAGGGAACTTATGTTTATCAGTTATAATGGCGCGAAAAACTACTGAACGTCTGATTTAACCATTCACTAGCCTTTTCACCCGGCGATTTAATTTATCATGGTAACCCCTCAAGTTAGAGCGTTTCGATAAATATACTAAACTCATTTTATCGATAAAGGTAGGTCTGAAGATGAACCGGGACAAAACCAAGGTCATGGCGACCGAGGTTATGACGGGAGGACAAATCGTTATCGACGGAGAAGTGATCGAACAGGTTGAAGAGTACGTATATCTCGGTCAAATCCTGCGGCTTGGTAGACAAGGACTATCTAGGGAGGTTGAGCGACGGATTCAACTGGGTTGGGCTGCCTTCGGAAAGCTTAAGTTCGCTCTGAGGTCTGACCTTCCGCAAAATTTAAAGACCCGAATATATGACCAGTGCGTCCTCCCGGTTATGACGTACGGGTGTGAAACGTGGACTCTGACGGTCGCCGTTGTCCAAAGGTTGAAAGTTGCCCAGCGAGCAATGGAGCGAGCCATGCTGGGATTATCGCTACGTTATATGGTGCGTAACGAGGCAATCCGCCGACGTACCAAAGTAGTCGATATTGGACACCGGGTGGCTAAGCTAAAATGGCGGTGGGCTGGTCACGTCAGCCGAAGAGACGACGACCGTTGGAGTAACCGTGTCCTACACTGGCGGCCGTGGACAGGCAAACGGAGTGTGGGAAGACCACCCGCCAGGTGGGAAGACGACATCAAGTGCGTCGGCGGAAAGCAGTGGTTCCGTACCGCTGAGGGCCGGGAGGACTGGAGAAGGATTGGAGAGGCGTATGTCCAGCAGTGGACGCAAACACGCTGACTGACTGACTGACTGACATTCGCTAATGTTAGTAGAGAACAATTACATATTGAAAGTAAGAATTGTATTAGAAAAGTTTGAAACTGAAAAAATGTGTTTCAAAAGGCCAAGATTTTTATGTGAATTTCTTAGCTACGTGGTTAGTAACCTGTTTATAACTATGGGCCTCCTTCCTTACTAACTAGGTGGTAGAGTAAGGCCCACCCAGATTAAAAGAAAAACATGAGGTAGCCATTAAAATTACCCGTGTTTGCCGTTAATTTCAGTAGCCATGTTAAAATAAAGAGTAAATCATGGCATGGTACTTATGCAGTTCCTTCGGGCATGTTGCTTAAGAAGTGATGTAAATTCTTGTCAAATAAGAAAAAACATGTTAGAATTCCGGATATTTTAACGAATGCTTATAACAGCAGTGTTTTAAGACTATTTAGTATTGGAACCTTGTTTGGTCTTTTTTAACTTATTGTTATTTGAAATTTCTGACTTTGGTTAGTGAATAACTCATAATTAAAATTAATTAAATAATTAAATTACTTTCGAAGATAATTTTAAAACTGGTTTAAAGTATAAAAAAGTTTTTAATAGTTAAGTTAACATTTCAATAAATTTATGCATTTGCAGAGTATTGTGCTAAGGTTATCGTGAACCGGTAAACCGTGCTATTGCGCTCTAAGACCTTCCATGTTTCAAACATTAAGACAGGCCCCGTGATGAGGAGAATGCAACATGTCCACAAAGCAGACAATGCCGCATAGTGTTTGATTAGGTAAGATTTACGAAAAATTTAATTACAAAACGACTTCTAGCTAAAAGTAAACCACGACCGCTGTAGTCAAAAATTTAACAAAAACTAAATTGATTATACATTTTCATGAAACAAGCTATATCTGATGACTAATCTTTTTAAGATGTATAGATTTTATCGTTGAGTAATCCACCTCCAAAGTTATTGTATAAAACACGCAAAAAAATCGAACTTTCAGCCCTTATAACTTAGAAATCAAACAGAATTGTATAATGCCAACGGTCATCAAACATCTAGTTCGATCAAATAAAGCTATTTTCAGCAAAATTTTGGATCTCCGACAAGAAATATGGGCGTGATCTTCTATCCCCGTTTGTATGGGGAGTTGGGTGGGATGGCCCACCTTAACTACGAACCAGTCAAAATACTGCTTAGACCATAACGCTTGAACAAAACAGATTTACTTACTCTACATTACACCGTGCGAAACCACGCACCAGACATAAAACAAAAACAAAGCGCGTCTCACCTACCGACGATTATCCATGGAGTTTTCTCACAATTATCTCCTCGCCATGACGTGCCATGACGCTGCCTGCCTATGTGGGGTCGCAGTAATTGGCACCGAAGCTATAGCTCGCGTCGCCAAACGTCAAGCCTTAACATCGGAAGAGGATGTTCGTGTTTGTGCTGCGCAACTTGGTGGCGGGGCTGAGATGGCTGAGGCTGCCACGCCTTGAGGAGTATGAGTGTCAAGGAGAGGTGAGGCTGGATACGCACAAGGTTCGTGCGGGCTCTGCTATCGAGCGCGGGTCCACATTTCTAAGTAATTTGAAGATAATGCTCAATTATTTTCTTGATATTGCAGGCATGTGCATGCTCAGCTACTCTATTTTACAGACTTTGTGTGTGTTTAAGTGTACCAAAGAACTGAGCTCTGAGTCCGAATCGTCACCTAAATATTCACTGACTTGTCAACAAAAACCCATCTAGTACATATCGAGATATCTGTTGCAAACAACAATACAATACATGCTCAATGACAGTGGCGTAGGAGATACCAGCGGGGCCAAAAAATAAACCACTTTAGTATAAATAACTAAGGTCCTATGGGATAATAGTATAAAAATGTATAATAAGCTAGTTATTAAGACTATGCTTGAAGGTTTATTTGATAATGGAAGTTAATTTTAATTTTAAAAATAATTTTAAGAAGGGTGAAGACAATTTTTAGAAAACACTGAACGTTAAATATTTAATTTAAAAAAAACCATACATCTTTTCGAAGATGAGGCGGATATAATGTACTCTTTTCCCTCGATCAATAACTTTATTTTCACAAGATTAACTTTAATGAATTAATTCGGTAATATAACTTAAAATGTATGACATAATATAACATAATATGATAACATCATATGATCTAAAGCTATTTCCCTGTTTACCCTTATTTATATCATTTTAAATAAGTATTTCCTCGAACAATGTTTTCAATGTTTTTGTGTTGTTAAGAAAATCTCATTTATGGTTTCTTTATTGTTAATCGGTGGAGCGTATAAATAAACCTTTTTAAGTTAAAATAGGTTGGCATATATTGTTAAGTCATCAAGCCATTAAAGTTACGACCACCAATCTCAAACTACCTAATTAATTTCCGGAAAACATCAGCTCCCATGAAAAATGCTATTAAAAGTTCAACGTTACCGCATAAAACTATTTACTTAACAAAAGAAATTAATGAAATAATGGCAACTTATAACAAGGTCCTTATCAAAATAATTTCTACCAACTTTACGTTGCACCAAAAGTTGACGTAAAAAATGGCAGAAAATACTTGAAGCATATAAAAATAGCTGCCTGGAATAGGATTACTTGATATTCGTATCGAGTGAGTCGAAACCTGGTTTAAGTCAACATGTTGAAACATGTAAAGCTCTTAGAATTATAATCAAAATTAAAGTAAGGGTGCGTACTGATTATATGTTTATAAATGAATTGCCAAACTCGATTATTATATTCTCCAAGTCTTACACAAATATAGGCATTTTGATGTCGTACTTTTCGATGTGCCTACTGTAGATGCCAGATTTATCCTGGTTTTCACCACGTGTTGATTTATTTTAATTGACACTTAAAGGGCCTTTGTTACTAAAGTTCTGATTATCTAAGGATGTTTCGACCCATGCAATGTTTTTTTTTACACGGAACGCAAAGATTATTGCACTTTAAGGCACGAATTCGTCAAAAATATTAAATATAGCCATAGTAGTTGCAGCGAAAACATATTCACAATTTCAGGTTTAATGGTTTCGTTGCCGATTAGAAGTTTTACACCGTTAGATGGCGCTGTTAAATAAAAATCGTATTTAAATAAATTGTAACAAAACCAATAATCCTGAAATTGTGAAATTGTTTACGCTGCAAGTAATATGACTATATTAAACTTTTATTATTAATTCGTGGCTAAAAGTGCAATACTTTTTGCGTTATGTGTGCAAACAACTTTATATGGGTCGGAACAGCCTTATGTGAGAATTAAGATAATCAGTACTTGGTGGAAGAGACCAATTGGTTAATATCAGCACCATAAGTCATTCGCATGCTAGGTTTAATCCAAGGTTTTTAAGAAAGTTTTAATTCTATGATGTATCAGATGCTACATTTTGGAGGTTTCAATATGTTTTTAAATAATCATAATTAGTGGGATGTAGAGTTCTGCTTGTAAATTTAATATTTACGAATTAACCGTGTTTTTATTATTGCGCTCGTTTTTTGTTTATTTATAATTTAGTCAGTATTTCCAATGCGACCCGGAGGACCTCTGATACGCCTGTCCTGATACGTTGTTCTTCCAGAAAAAATGAACGAAGTTAAGCACAACACTGTTCATCCGTAAACATAAGAATCGTCGAATGTGGAATGACAGTGAATATCGGATCACGCCTATATTTCGGGTCAGCGGATGGAGTTGCACTAAAAAAGAAACTTCGATATTCAAACAGGTCGACCAAATGCTATCCTGTTGACCTATGTCACGCCAGGAGTATTGCGCTGGCGGCACGGCGCGGCGGCCGTGGGACAGGGATATTTTTACACCCGCTCGCCGCGGCGGCGGCTGCGGCGGCGGCGCCGGAGGCGGTGCGGTGGCGGCACGGCATATGGGTATTTCGTTTAGCTCATGCATATGGATGAGGTTATGGTGTACGGAGCGACTTCCGACCGCTTGCGGACACTTGATACGCTGACCGATGTCGCCGATTGCGGGGGAAATTAAAATGTGGAAACAATTCTGTGTGAAAGAATACTAGATTTTAGGTTATCGCGTCTTCTTATGGGTTATCGTAAATTGTCTTCTGGCGAAGTGACATTGAAAATGAAAGGTCAATTTTACTGTTACCAGAAAAACTAAAAATCTTGACTGGTGTCTTCCTGGCTTCGTTCTGCGAGCAAGTGGTCTTTCTTCCCTATTAATGTTATCACACCATGTTATTGTAACAAGAGAAGATCTTAAGAAACTGTGTGTACATATTTGCCATGCCAGGATCATCTCTTTATTTGCACACACTACATTGAGATGGAGTCTTATTCAATGCGATGATACCACCGGGTGGTGCCAGCCCGGATGGATTAAAACTGATGACGTACTAATGATGGAGGTTGACATAACTTTAAATAGTGTAGCAACCAAAATTGCACCATCAAAATTTGCAAAGGAATCGAAAAGCCATTTGCTTATGTAGAAAGTAAGTTTTTGGAGCTGAATACCCAAGTTTTATATACTCGTTAATGAGTTCATGAAATTATCTTTAATTATTTTTTTCTTATCGCTTTAATGCTAATTTGCTCTAATATAACATATTATTTTCGTAAAAAAATCATCTTGTCAATTTCATTGAACGATACCGTCGTACTTTCTTTAGTATCTGTATTGCATTTATATTTATGATATAATGATACCCTAAACTATAATAACAATCTTAAGCTAATGATAAAGTAGCGAAAATTTTGCGTGACCGATAACAGAAATGCCGTAACAGAATCAGCTGTCTCCAAAACGTTGTCCGACAAACAGTTAAGCCCTCCTGCACGCTTATTCTCTTCCTAATCTCTCATGTCGCTCACATATATAAATTTTTCGTTTTTTGTTCATTGATTGCATCTGAATGAACTTTTCTTGCACTTATATTATTCAAATGAACGAGTATAGACGACTTATCGAGTCAAGTGATTTTCGACGAAGATTCCCGTCATTCAACATCGATTTTTTAAATGTAAATTAGACATGGATGGCTATTATCACACCCACCGTCATGATAGTAGGCCAATACACCGCAAGTGCAATTCGTAACGAAATGCACTTGTCCAAATCAGAAAGAGAACGGAAGTGGTTTATGAACGGGTCCGGAACTTGAATCCATGACCTCTACCATGGATAGCATAGAGTTGCTCCCCTGATCTTTTTTTTTATGTAACCTGACATGGATGGCTAATACCACAAAACTACCGTTATGATATAAGCCCAAAGAATTAGGTGACATATCAGAACCTTCCCTTTATGAGCGCGGCTACATTGAACTGGATGGAAAACACGGACAATTTGTCATTGCCGCTTCGATCATCTTTTCATCCGATGCGATGGTACCAACCCGGGCGGGTTAAAATCCTACCACCTAGTAGGGGAAGGGGACCTACCGTTTTACATCAATTCCGAACCATGGAGCAGCCCGCATTCGTGTCGAAATGCACTTCTCCTACTCATAATGAGAAAGAAAGTGGTGAATGAACGGGGCGAGGATTTGAACCCAGACCTCTGGTATGCTAGCTGAGGCCACGCGCCACTAGGCTACGTGCCGCTATGGCGTTGATCGCCGCACGGGTACGGGAAGCGTGGAGCGCCAGCCACACGCACTGACCTGGCGGGCGTGCGAGCGACATCGCGCGATGTATTTATGGTAATCCGATGCAAATGGTATGTATCTGGCGGTAGATCGGGAGGGGACTCTGCCGTTTCCTTCCGTTGCTAATTATAAGAACGGTCTGGCTGCCTCGGCCTCCCCCACCCTCCGTGACGCCGCTCCGAAGCCCTTGTAAGTGCACTTTTTGCTTCAATCAAATGTTTCGAATAGTCCACGGATGGATCGTAGACCTAGCATAGCGCGCTGTGCTTACGAGACGAACAGAGTGTGGAAGTGAGACGTTAACTCAAGTACCGCTACCGGGAGTTAGAATGAGATGGAACATATTTACCCGATGAGGTAAATATGAAAAAAATATGATATGAAATCAATCAATCAGTACGTATTCGTGTACTGTGTACTGGGTACATCTTTATGATTTCACTAGTTTTCTTAAAGAAAGCATGGTGACCTGTGCATTTGTAGATTTTTAAGTGATGAGTAAGAAACGGACAAAAAAGTATTTATTATGTTAAATAAGGGGTGACCGACTGATTCTTTGTCGATCAAACTTCTTAACTTTTCCTCAATATTTGTAAGTGAAACTTACAACGTAACTTCAGGTTATTATTTTGAGGCTACATAGATATGTCGAATTTTTTTTGAGTAAAAAAGAAATTTCAGTACAATTTGTATATGCAACGTTTTGGTCTCATCCTTTAATTGACTCCGTATGTCTAATGGGATAGATTCATGTTAATTAAGTTATACTGTAGTGCGCAGGAAATAAATTAGCATCGGACATACTTCCATTATTTTCTTTCCGTCCACGTTCATTAAAACACTTACACGTAAAATCAAAAAGATACACACCAAAATATTCAATGCTGCCATGCTCATTCAAGGGAGGATACTGGGTCCCAACATTGATTAAAAAGACTAGTCCCAACCATCGGTTCGTGATGAGCACAGTAAGTAACACAGGAAGCAATATGCAATTTACTTTAAATAAAATTATCACGATATTATGTTTCATATTCATAAAAAAAACCTAATCTACTTTTCAATAACAGCCAACTCACGAAACCGCGGCTTCATCCAAAATGTTTCGCAGCCTATACTTGTGTGGCGTATCGTTCGCAACTGTGGGACAGCTAAGTACCTTGGCTGCTTGGAATCGACTATTCGCTACGTAGCGCCATTTTATCCCCTTTTCTAGGGATCAGGAAATGCTCCCATTCCCTGTCAGTATTCCTCAAATAAGAGCCAGTAGATTCAGTAAATCCTTCATTTATAGGTTCAGCTAACTGTGGATTGTGTTTCCTTATAGTGCAACGTGGGTTCCTTCAAACATGGCGAGTATAAGTACCTGGCAAGCCGGCATGCTTTTTGCAGCCCCTCTGAAAGTTGGAAAGCCCATTTGAGGGATGCCATATGACGCGCCGTACCTAAAAACATTGTTTTTATTTATATAGCGAAACAACGTAAAAAAACCGTTTGACACGTTTGTGTTCGACAGAGATTTAAAGACAAGAAAAAAGCACCTCGAGCTATGTTTAATGTGGTACGGTAGCAGTTTTTGTAGAAGTGCAACGTTCGACGTCATTTGTGTTGGGTAAATACTTAAATAACAGGCACAGGCACAAAATAAAAAAGCCGAATATTCGTCGGAATAAACATCCTGTAAGTTAAAATTAAAATGAGTGCCCATTCCATATTTGGTATTATTTCAAACTAGCGGCCGTGTGCCCCGATGCAGCGCCACCCACTTTTTTCATGAATTGTCGTATCGACGCACGATTTCGCTAAGCGATATCGCTTGTCAAAGAAAACTCGCAATAGGCCCGCAGGCTCTCGTCACGCAATGCACGCAGGATGCGTCGAACTCGGTCCGTTGCGTCGCTACGCACTTTCGCAACGAACTGACCGGCTCGTCGGCGGTAAATCATGTCATGAGCGGTGCAACGGGGTCGCATCTATAATCCAACGATCGGTTTTATAAATTGCGTTATTGTGGTTCTTAAATGCAAACGCGAGTTTCGATACTTGAAAAGGAATTGGCGTTTTTTGTAGTTGTTTTCCTTCACGCATTCAGGCACACTTTGCACGCACGTGGTCATTGCTGTCGGGCGTATATCGATATAAAGTGTTTGGTTTACTTAAACAGAAAGGATTTACTTTAAAGCACTCATGAAAAATAATACAAAAAACTATATTTTTTTTAATAAGTCCACGTATTACTAAGGTGACCCGCCTTTTTGGGCAGTCGGGTAAAAAAATAAGGTTAATTTGGTTGCATTCTTTGTTTGGTTTGGTGGCACAATCGTGTTAAGGTGAAAGTCTTGGATGATTATCAAATATCTAGGTCGGGTAAAAAAAAATAAGGAACATTTGGTTTGCATTCTTTGTTTGGATTGGTGGCACAATCGTGTTAACGTGAAAGTCTTGAATGATTATCAAAGATCCGGACTAATAGAAAACATTTTGATAATTTTATGTATTTAATGGATACGACATTACCGGTTTAGAGCAGTGGACATGTGATCCAAAGGTCGCAGGTTCAAGTCCTGCTTCCGACAAATGTCACGACCAATACTTTTTCAGATTATTTTCAAAATCTGATTACAATGCTTCAAATGTAGATGTCGCTGGAACTCAAAATTAATGAGAAAATATTTTGTTTGAAACAGCCTCAAATAAAATATTTTGAATTGCACAAATCAATGCATTTTTTTCAAGTAGTAAATACCTATATTATTGCGGTATCGTATGTTTTCCAGGTTATCGATTCGCATATTCAAGAAAACAAATTAAACAGCAAGATTTATAGCAAGATTTATTCTGAAAAATTGTCGATCAATCGATACCACTGTACTTTATCCCGATCGCAGCTATAGTGCGTAACTCTGGCGAGGCGCGGCGCGGCGGAGGCAGCTGCCAACAGCTCGCCGGAGCGAAGAGAACCTCCAGTTTTTCACGCAGTCATGCTACGCACAAAATGCATTATTAATAGCATACAATGATAATCATTATCGCCGGTTATTCGATGCAAAAACCGCGAAAAAAACGATTCGCGAGTTACGCACAAGTTGGCGTGTTGCAGCCGCGAAACACGGTGCGTGCGTTTCTGCTATTGAGCGGGAGGAATTATAGAGAGTCCCCTTGGTGCTCTCAGCACCACTCAGCGTTGCCATAAAAGGGCAAAGTCATAAAATTTGTCAGTTATATCTACAAATTTAGAACGTAAGAACGCAAGCATTGCCTGTTGTAGATATTAAATTATAATAAATTAATTTAGGTTAAAGGGAGTCAAATTAACGTCTTTGTAAATGATAGTAAAATCAAACCTTTATATCCAACCAATCAAGCCTGTGTGTAATTTTTTCTCCAAAAACTTTAATTCTGACATTTTTTTATGTTTTTTTTCTTGAATTTTGTGAAATATCTAATTATTATCTTAAGCTTTGGAGGTGATACATTACTTTGATACATTACCATTGGTGGTTACATTACTCACATTGTCATAGAATAGGCAATAAAGGAGAAACGATATCCCAGAAATATGTATTTCAATCTTTAACTTTGTGATTTTGCTCAAGAAATATTTTGTATAACCAATCAACTTAATTATATTTATATGGTAGATGAGAAATTTAAGACAGTCCACTAACGGGCTCTATGAATCACTCGTAATAGATCCTGGAAGCATTATGTAGCTCGCGACTGAGCTCGCAGCTTTTTGTTGTCTATCAGCTCGTCTCTCGTTTCACCTAGCTGCAGTTTTTGTCATATCTTACAATAATGTCTTAGCATTGTCCGCAGCCATCGGTACTCCTTAAGCGGAGAGTGATACCCAGGAGGGCAAGACGCGTGAATACTGAATGGGACAAATGAACCTAAAGCGACTGTACCGAATAAGCTACAGTTTTAAATATTTAGTATTCTTGATAGCATCAATCATTAGTCAATGATATCATGAAATGGTTCAATGATATTATTTTCGAAAATCATATTTGCAGAAAAGTACTTATTAAGAAACACAAAACTATCGCCTTTCAGATAAGGTCGTTCTAGGGTCATATGTTACCTTCATTTGGAATGACATGAAAGGTTGCGCAAAATTTAACACGTATGATGACAGTGACATCTACATTTAACGTACGACGTTCGGATTCCACTTTAAACTCTACTTCCCTTTCCTCAATTAATTAGTTATTTAGGTAATTGCTCAGTTAATCCCGCCAGGGTTTATAACATCGCATCGAATGAACGATGGTCCAAGCGGCAAAAAAAAAATATCGTTTTCATCAATTGCTATGTATTGGTGTAATATAGGGAATGTGCTGTTACGTGGTTCTCATGAGATATATTGCTTTAATAATATTACACAGTAGGTATGGCATTTGTTATCTATGTCCATTAACATATTCATAATCAAACTGTATACATTTGTGCGACATGCCGCTCATTGTCCTCAAGTTGTGGAACCGATTATGTCATAAGAAGAAGATACATTCACACATTCATAAATTTTTATTACAACAAACAAGACACACGAAATTTAATCTATCTTTTTAAAAATTAAAATAAAAAGTAAATTTTGCCATTATGAATCGAATGACCTATAATACCGGATAATGGTTTAGCAGGTCAATTCCTGGCATTCAGTAATCAGGAATCGGGAATCCTGGGTCTAGAAAACCGCTTTTTCAAAGCAATTTTCAAAGCCAGTTTTTCGATGGAAAACCTTGATTATTTAAAAAAACTATGCTCCGGAATATTTTCGTCAAGGAAATCGGTTTGAAAACCGCTACAAAAGCGTTTTTCTAGACTCAGGATACCTAATTCCTGATTATGGAATGCCAGGAATAGGCCTGCTCTTCTACTCGTCATCTAGGCACGATAGCTCCACCCAATTCTGTTCCATACATTTATTTTGTCCTTCTCGCAACATTAATTCTTTCTGGATTTCTTCTTAATTTTCTATAACTTTGTCTTTAAAAGATACTCAATTGTTTTTAATCGTCTCGGGTGACAGCCCTTTGAATACAATTCGCAAACTGTGTTATTTGCGTCAGTTCTGCATGATTTAGATTTTTTTATTTTAAGTTTACAAGAACGAATAAAATTGTTTAATATTAATTCATATTGTTAACCAAAAGTAGCGTTATTCACTTTCGTAAACCTCAAAGTTTTTTATAACGCATTTTTTGTGGTTTTCCTTAAATTTAAAATTTTGTTTGTTACAACCGCCATTGGAGAAGCGAAACAACTACAGCTTTCTGGTAGGCGCATATAAGGACACGTTCTTTGCGGTCACAGAGCGAGTACGCCTACTTACTGTCTATACTCACTCACTATACATTAGTACCTCGCGCCGTATTATCAGGACTATTGTTCAACCGGCGGCAGGCGGAGTGCGGCGAGCCGATACCGCTCCCTCCCCCCACCGCCCCGCCCCGCCCCGCGGCCGCCATTTTGATATTTCAAAACCGTTGAACAAATAGTGCTAGTATGAATTTCACCGGGTCTCGTGCGATTAAGCCCCGCGCCGCCGGAAAACACCTGTCGCCTTCCCACGGAATTTATAATTTCAGGAATAGTCGGCGCTCGACGGACTTCGGAGGGAAAACATTTAACAATTTCAGGGTTTTAATTCGCACCCCGGCCGGCGGGAGTACAGAGCTGGGGATTAATAATATTTGTTTTATATAAATCTGATGATTTATTTATTATTCACCGGCGAACTTTCCGCAGCTTTGTAAACCTATATACTCGTGTATATTATATATGTACAAATGCGGTTGTTCAATAGTGAGTTGTTGCTTCTCCTGAAAGCGTGACGCATAATGGCTTCATTGAATACTCTATCGCCAAGGGCTCTATTTCTTTTTCATGTGGTAGCTTCATAACTGCTTAATCAACGCATGGAATTCACTTAATAAACATGAGATTCGTTTCTTTATGTTTCTACTATAGAAGCATATGACATGGGTACTAATGTTTCTTTATTTATGTATATACTTTGTTAGATTCTAAATCCATACTTGCACACTAATATTATAAATTCGACAGTAACTCTGTCTTTGCGTTTTCACGCTAACACTGCTGGGCGATTTGCATGAACTTCGGTATTGTCTAAGCCTTAGAGAAGAACTAAGGCTACCTTTATTGGCGAAAATTAAACTCAAATAAGGTAAAATAAGAGATGATAATATGAGGACATGATAATGAGAGTCCAGATAAGGGTCCTTAAAGAGGGGACAAGAAATGTTGTATGCGTATTTTTATTTAGCTGGACATATGTGCATAGATGGCTCATGCCAGGGGGGGGGGTTCTCATGATCTTAGCGCAGCACACCTCATTACTATATGAATTAGGTAGCATGTGAGGAGCTCCCTCGCGCGGGAAGCGGCTACATTGGATGGAAAACACAGTTTTTATTCTCGCTTCGATCATCTTTTCATTAAATGCAATCCGGTGCTCTTAATCGTAGGTGACCATAAAACTGAAATGAAATGAAATGAAATGAAAATGAAATGAAATGAAAATAAATGAAATGAAATGAAATGAAAATATTCTTTATTGCTTACAACTATTAGATAGTATGCAAAGGCGAGCTTATTGCTAAAGGCAATCTCTAACAGCTAACCTTAATATTAGAAAATATATTAAAAACTGCTCGCAATCGTGACGAAACCTCGGTCGTTAACTATATAGTTATGGATCGCCGATTTTTTTCGTCACATTCGTTTCTCGATACAACGGTTTATGCCGTCCGTTCTATATTTAAGCAGTAATGAAAACCTAAATGAGAGAGCTCGAATTAATTCCAATTACCTACAAATATAAATGTCACGCTAGTTATTTCATGTCATTAAACAAGCCCTTTATCAGCGGTCTCTAACCCTACGTAAATAACCACCTCGTGTCCGCAGTGCGTAACGAAATGCGTGGCGTCAGTAGATACCACAGACCGCAGTACACCCACCCGTATACATAGGGCCTGTATGTACGCGGACTGTTGTGGTACCAGTGGTTGTGGGGCACGGCGGTTATGCCGTTCATTTCACGCTTGACGCTGCGTTAAAATCGGCGAGGTGTGCGCGACAATGGAGACAATGGAATGGCGAACAACGCATTTCAATCGCTCCGAGCGGTGACGCCGCGCACTCGAGTACGGGCGACCGGAATGCGATGTCGCCGAGTGTGTACTTGAAAAACGAACGAGCCGTTTGAAAATGGATGTGCCGAGTTGTTGATTCGATGAATACTCCCGTATACAAATTTCGAAATGCGGTAGGTGAGTAGTGGTATCAAATATCGGACTCGAACATCGGAAACCATACAAAACCTACTATGTTACCATGGCGACCTGTATCAACGGCTAGTCTTTTTTTCGTGTTATCGATTAAAAAAATATCTTTTCATTGTAATTTAAGATTTTTGCTGATATTTAACCAAAATTACCATAAAAAGGTATTTAAATTTCTTTTCCGTTGTTGGTAGAGTGGAAATGAGAATGGAGATTGACAGCTTTTGTTTATAAAGGTACATATATTCTATTATTTAATTTGAAGTTTTGTCTCTATAACACCACAGGCTACATCCAATGAAATATTCGTTGAAAGTAAGTCCTATATCAATATTTTTTTAATGGTTTTATAAAGATACTTTTTAGAATTATTAACATTGTAAGCAAAAATCTAATATTGAATTGCGTCTTAATTTGAAATTCCTATTCAACAATTCGATGGGATCTGCCTGTTTTGAATTTTTTTGTAATAATAATTTCAACGGAACGTTAAAATTTAACCGAAACCCATGGAAACATAAAAGAGTTATAAGGTTATGATATACGGACCGATATCACAAAACCATAGGAGGCCAAGGTATTTTTCTCGCATGCGTTAATTTATTAATACAAATTAATAGAATAGTAATTCTTGATACAAATTAAAAATATTAAATTATAATTTCAATGTATTATTCAAGCAATTACTAAAAAAAATGTGCTGAGAATAGCGAGAAAAAACTATTTATGAATGAAGTAAAATTGTTTGCGTACAATACATGCAGACATATTAAAGGAAACATTTTAAATGCATATGTAAATGTAGAATAGCCGTTATGTCTAATTTCAAATATGAATGTTTCAAGAAAAAGGTCGAATCCATTCAGGCTGTAAAAGTAAAGCTTCAGATGTTTCTTTAATTTAAATATTAAAAAAAACTATAATAAAAAAAAAACAGTTATACGAGACTTTTGAGATAGAAATTCTCAAATTAAAATCACCGTAGCTGGATTTGTCAAACAATATATTACAATAGGTGTACCAAAATGTACCTTTTTTATTTAATATCGTAATAAAGTCATTATACCACTCTGACGGCGATTTTAACCTACACAAACAGAAAAGGAATTATATTGTTTGAATTTAGAATTGGGCTGCTGAACCCAAGTAACGAACAAAGAAGTAACGATACGTCCAGAACTAAGAAACTATTAAGAACGAACTTCAAAGAGGTTAAAACTAAGAACTTGAAAAAATGTCCATGCAAAACGATAGCCACGCCACTGCGGCCGATGCCGGAATGTTGTTCCGTCTGAAGTTCTGTCTCCCTCCACTAGATGGAAACATTTGGCAAACTTTGAACTTCTTGGTTTATTTTCATGCATAATACATATGCATTCATTCAGGCAACCAAAAGCACAATCTTTTTATTTTAGGTGAAAATAAATTGGTTTTCTGCCAATTTTTTTGTTGCTGTCTCGAATCGTGCCACTATTTCTACCTAGTTTGCTAGGTCACACGTTGTTTTACATGCATGCTTCATTTAAGACTAGTTTCTGATTAATAAAAATGATATTAAATAAAGAAAAAATTAACAAAAAAAAATAACCGACTTCAAAGAAAAAGCAGTAAAAAGTAAAAAATTATTTTCATTTTTGTAGTTACGAGTTCTGTTATTTTTTGGGTCGGCGTCAGCCGGGCACGCGCTGCGCCAATCAAGAGAACCTAACCTAACCTAACGTAACCTAACCTAACCTTGGCTGACACCGACTCAAAAAATAACAGAAATCGTAACTACAAAAATGAAAATTATTTTTTTACTTTTTAGTGCTTTTTCTTTGAAGTCGGTTATTTTTTTTGTTAATTTTTTTTTATTTGTTTATTTTTAGTGAATCTGAAGTACACTTACTAATTTGTACACGTCCTTTCCAATAAAAAAAGAATCACCGAAATCGGGTGGCGTTATATTGAGTTATTCGTCCATTTGTCGCGCACATCTTAATACAAATTTAAGACTTTTATGATTTTCTCATGGATATCATTGTCAGAACTTAACCAAATTAAAATGGGACCACTTGGGAAGCACTAGCTTTCATGTAAAAAAATAATCATCAAAATCGGTTCACCCAGGCAAAAGTTATGAGGCAACAAACATAAAATAAAAAACATACAGACGAATTGATAACCTCCTCCTTTTTAGAAGTCGGTTTAAAATCATCCTATCGCGCCGTCTCCCCGGAGGGGTAGGCAAAGACGATAGAGCGCTATACAATACGAAAACAACATACTTCGTTCGGTTCCTCTACAGACATATTTTTGCCCGTCAGTCGTGAAGTTACAGGAAATCTATGTTTTTTTTTAAGAAATGCATTCTTTATCTATTGGCCAAAGCACAATTTTTCAAGGCGACTAACATTTAAATAGCGAAATCGTCTTCCAGGCTCTCACGTTTCCCTACCCCTAAGCAATGTCAGATTTTGATAAAAAAATATCACTTGAGAAAGCTTCACTATATATCCGTAGGTTTTTTTTTTGTTAATATCTGTATTTTCAGGTAAAAAATAATCGAAAATGAATGTAAAAAAAGGCAGCTTTTATTAGCCAGTATTTTCCAAACAAAAAGGTATATTAAGGTGGCCCATCCCGCTCATCTCCCCATACAAAAGGGGAAAGAAGATTACGCCCATATTTCTTGTCAGAGATCCAAAATTTTGCTCAAAATAGCTTTTTTTGAACAAACTAGATGTCTGATGACCATTGGCATTGTAAAATTGTTGTTGGTTTCTAAGTTATAAGGTCCGAAAGTTCGAATTTTTCGCGCGTTTTATACAATAACTTTGGAGGTGGATTACACAATTATAAAGTAAGAATATCTCAAAAAGATTAGTCATCAGACATAGCTTATTTAATCAAGATTTATAATCTGTTTGGTTTTTGTTAGATTTTTGACTACAGCGGTCGTGGTTTACTTTTAGCTATAAGGCGTTTTGAAATTAAAATTTTCGTAAATCTTACCAAATCATACACTATGCACATTGTCTTTTTTGTGGACATGTTGCATCTTCCTCATCACGGAGCCTGTCTTATTCTTTGAAACAGAGAAGGTCCCAGAGCGCAACAGCACGGTTTTGTACCGTGCCCGCGAATGAGTTAGGCCCGCCGGGTTGGGCCACCTTAAACAAATTAAAACATACGGACATAGACTGTGGATGGAAAACAGTTATCGCCCGTAGTATGGGGAATTGATAGGGTAACGACTCTGTTAAGAGTGCAACCGTTGCTAATTATTTTAGTGAGGGTATGTTCTTCTAGGTGTCCTTGGTACCATTATTGGAATACCTGAACATTTACCTACGTACCCCAATGAAATGCCGCCACGGTTATAATTACCAAAGCTTCTGAAAGTTCTGAAATTCAGCACCTCTACTATCGCTCTCGTTACTTATGTACTTAACGCTGAAAAGATTTTCCAACGGGAGTCCCTGCTCGTAAAACTGTTTCACCTGAAGGTGAAGTTTTCTCGCTCAAGTAAAATAAGTAGCGAAAGTATGCCTAAGTTATGCTTGAGCGAGGCCTTCGGGTGTCGGCGGGGGGGGGGGGGGGGGGGGGCGGAGGGGAGGGGGTTGGGGAAAGGTAAAGAGATTTTGTAGGATTGTGATGTAAACTGCATGACGGTACGCCGTGGACGTAGAGACGCAGAGATGGGGTGGGTAGAGCCCATATGACATTTGGACAATGGATTCATTAGCATTTAAGAAATTATGATATTTTTTTTCTGTTCTCATTTGACGAAATAATTATTTATTACATCCTTCTGATGAAAAGACCAATGGATAATACCATTTTTTCATAAGTGTTTGCAAACCATTGCACGCGGAACTGGGGGTCCATTCAGAGCAAGAGTGAGTTCGAGTTCGGGAATAAGGTAACCTAAAAATAGCTGGGAAATATATTATTATTAAAATAACGGAACCATTATTTATACCTCCAACGTATTTACGGGACAGACTAGATTTTTACCCAACTGTAATGATGTTCAAGAAGTGTGGAAAGATTGACTATTTGAAAAAGTGAGTATTTAGTGACGAATTCGAACTCACTCTTGCCCTGAATGGACCCCCAGGTAGGAAATGCACCCGTTCACCGTCGACATTTAAAATGCAGAACCAAACGATCCTCAAGATAATTTATCAATAGGGTTGGTAAACTATGGAATGCACTCCCTTTCGAGGCATTTCCCCCAAAGTACAACCTGGGGTGCTTGGAACACGGCGTGGCCGGCATGGTTTTCGCAGCCCCTTAAAAAGTTCGAAAGCACATAGGCGTCGTCGAGCACCTAAACAGGTCCTGGCGTACGCCATATGTCGCGATTAACATAAAAAACAGTGGCTGTCAGAAAACCACCAGCGATGCCACTTACAGTCTAATTTTAATCGTAGAAACTATATTTTTTCTTGAAATTATCGGTATATGATAATTGTAATCAATAAAAGGTTATATAAACGTAATGTTGAATAGATTCGTCACTTCAGGACGGCGTCGCAAAGCTTTAGGGCTCTCGAGGCGCTTATAAGGCCTCGGAGACTTAACAGACATTCGACACTTACCCCTGGTTTATATAAGCCTATTAAATGAGTCCTTGGATTTGAGGACATCACGGAAAATATTTTTATCGGTATCTTGTTGGAGTAAAATGTAATTTAAAAGGAAGTAAATCGAAAAACTCTTCATGTATGAGAGCAATATGTGAGTCGTGTTGATGCGTATAGTCGGCATCGTAAGATATTGTCGAAACTAAGAAATACCTTAATATGTATTTCTAAAGTAGATCGGTACATGCATACATAGGTTAATATTAGTGTAATTACTTGCAAAAGTTCATGACTTTTGCCCAAATCATCCTAACATTTCTAAATAAAGTCATTTCAAAAACAAACACAGCGCATAGTTCCACTACTCGATACTAGATGGCGCTGCGCGACCGAATGTAAACAAGCGCGCGGAGAAAAATTTCCCCGCTTCGAGATTCCTGAATATGTTTACTATGGTAATGTCCACGACTGAACTTTTTATAGCGTTTTCTGTGAATCTTCCGCCGGCTCGGAATATTGTTCATTCACGACTCTTGTTTGTGTGAGTGAGCTGCACTTCGACACGAAGCCATTCGTTTTTTAATTTATTTCGAGATTGATTGTGCTGTCACTGGCTGTTTCAGAATGATTTTTTTTTGCATTCGTTTACAACTTATGTAATTTTAGGTGTTATTTGAAAACCCGGTTTTCGACAAATCAATCAAAAATTAAAGAATGGTAGAATACTATGTTGTAACCATGTGGAAATTCTTTAAGTGCATATTTTATATTATTTTAAAGGTCTTCGTCTATTTAACAACTATATTTCGAGTGTATAAAGGCCTCGTCACGCTTTACCCAGGAAAATAAATCAAATCAAAATAATATAATAAAAAAAATGGAACAGTTATGTACTTGTCCTAGAATATTAAATCGGTAAAGAGGATTTTATTATGGATAGCCTCGTTTATCATGAAGCACTAAATTTACTTTATTATTGAATGTTTTCATATTATGGCTACAACTAAACATTTGTAATATTACATCAATATTTGATATTAATCGTTAATGCAATCTCATAACTCGGAAGACTACAAAAAACAATACATCCCCGCAAAACTCAACTGCAAAAATCTGGAGAGCGCACGACACTCGCACAGAAAACAAACCAATTAAACTTTCTCAAAAACATCATTCAGATATAAAAGCAAATTATCAGGCCTTGCTGCGCAAACTAATTAATATTTTCCATTAACAGATTTCAAGAGTAAATGGAAATAGCAACCCTTCCCCCGGGAGCGCGCGTCTATACCTACCTACCTCGGTATATACCGCGGCTTTCCACGGGACCATTGTGTATATATACGTATGTATATGGTGCGTGCAGAGGGTATATACCGGTTGAATCATATCTCCCACATTACAATCGTTATCGGTGACTGTTCGTCGACTCCACAGATACATTCTATTTTCCGTTTCGCCCGCTATATTGCGTGTCTACCTGTTCATTTGGTTGTACATGCTGGGTTTTCCGATAGGCGTAGCTATGCAGTGTGGGCATAGAGGGTGTGTATGTGTGTGTGAGTTTGCCGTGTGACGGTGACGTTCTTATCTAGCCGAATCCTTCGTCCTTTTCACTCGCGTTGCTATGCAACTGGCCGTAAGGAAGTAGTGGATGGGGTTTCGGAAAAATCGGAAAAGCGGGAGTTGCAGTGAAATGTTAACTTTGATTAAGGTTATTTAACGAACTGCTGAGCTATTCAGAAAACTATTAGAGCTTAGGTAAGAGCCGTGGACATGTAATTCAAAGGTTTTAGGTTTTATTCCTGCTTCCAACGAATGTCAGGGCGAGAAGCATTTTCTGATTATTTTCAAAATTTTACAATGCTTCAATGCAGATGTCTTTGGTTTACCTCAAATTGTTGAGATAACGGTTATGTCGTATCCATTAAAATACATGTTAACTTTGTATTTGAAACGTATAATTCTGGTGTTATCAGAACTTTACGTAGACGTACTACTTTATTATTTTATCTGTGTTTGCTTGTTTACGAACATTTTTTTTCTTTTCTACAGGTCCTATTAAGAGAAAAGGAAAAGTTACATTCGAAATAAAGTTTATCCGCGCACTATAATTTTAGTTTACTTTCAGCCGACTTTTTATTTAGAAATGGTGCAATAAATTTCTTATTTTTTAAAAAACTTTATATAAAAATGGTTTAACTACAACAGTTACTAGGCTGACATATATGTAAGCGTAATAATAAAATCATCAAAGTAGAAATTTTAAATTATTTATTTATTTAGAATATTAAGCAGCAAACTTACAGGATATCGCTTGTAAGTCTTTTACAGCTCGGTACGATATAAATAAAAGTAATAATGAAATTGTTTTTCATACAGAAATCAAATGTATTTTTTTTTGACTACCTTTTTGAGCATGAGTTTATATGACGTCTCGTGCGGGTTCCAGATGCTCTTCTATCTTTTCTGATACTGTAAGTTTAGTATAACAACATTTTTTTAGTTTGTACTGTTTTTTTATTATTTTAACGTCTTAAATAAAGTAAATAAATACTTTACATTAGATTTGTGCAATTCGGTTTTTCTTCTAATAATTTGCTCTTTATTCTCAACTCTACTATAATGCTTATGCATGTTGTGTATGACAGAGTTTCACAGAAGAATGGCGTTAGAGTCGTTACAGTAGAGGAATCGGTGCGGAAATAGATTGGAGGAGCGATGATAGACGGATCGAGCTTCTGCGTATTCCTACACATTATATTCGATTACAATCGATGCCTTCCGGCTGGACTAACTCATTTGCGGGCACCGTACAAAACCGTGTTATTGCGCTCTGGGACCATCTCTGTTTCAAAGAATACGACAGGCTCCGTGATGAGGAGGATGCAACATGTCCACACATCAGACAATGCGCATAGTGTTTGATTTGATAAGAGTTACGAAAATTTTAATTACAAAACGACTTATAGCTTAAAGTCAACCTAATTGATTATACATTTTCATGAAAGAAGCTATGTCTGATGACTAATCTTTTAAAGATGTTTTTATTTTATCGTTGAGTAATCTACCTATAAAGTAATTGTATAAAACGCACGAAAAAATTCGAACTTTCGGACCTTATAACTTAGAAACCAAACACAATTTTACAATGCCAACGGTCATCAGACATCTAGTCCGATCAAATAAAGCTATTTTGAGCAACATTTTGGATCTCTGACAAGAAATATGCGCATGATCTTCTTTTTACGTTTGTATAGGGAGTCGAGTAGGAAGGTTCACCTTAATGCAGATCAACATCACAGGGCCCTATCGGACCTTTGAGCACAATCACGTATACTGTCATATGCAAACTCCAACCCAGCCGAACTGCAGTATCACCTCGTAACGTAAGCGTCGTAATAAGGTTAACTAAACTGAAGAAATAGTGCTTCATCTGCTGACCTATTCCTGGAATTCCGTAATTTGGAATCAGGAATCCTGAGTCTCGAAAACTGCTTTTATAGCGGTGTTAAAAGCGATTTGCTTGACGAAAAGTTTCCGGAGCATGGTTTTTTTATTTAATCAAGGTTTTCCGTCGAAAAAATTGCTTTAAAAACCGCTATAAGAAAGATTGTCTAGACTCAGGATTCCTGGTTACTTATTACGGAATTCCAGGAATAGGCCTGCTGATCGACAATTTGTCTGGTGCACGGCACCTTAATGTTTCCGGTATAATATGTTACAATTTCTTACTCGAGGATTGATACTTCAATGACAGCTATAGGTAGGTGTAACTGTGATTGATTAAAGACTTTTATCTATTTGGTTCAATCTTTCTACCCATAAAATTGTAGTTTTTTTTCTGAGTGCTCCTTTATATATGTTTAACTTTTTTGTGACTGTACGTAGCGGTTCCCTAATATAAAGGTTAACAAAAAAATATTCCGAGTATAAAGAGAGAGAGAATATTGGCGCTTTGTAGCCAATGGAAGAAATCAGTGTTGTCTTGCTTTGAAGATAGGGGTTTCAAATAAACAAGGAGTATTTTTTTCTTTCCAATCCCAGATTTAAATGTGTGTTCTCACTGAGAGTTGGTCATAGAAAGTCCATGCCTCAGAACCCATATAACTATCCTACAAAACCTATAAAATGACTGTTTCAGGTGTAACTAATAAAATAATAAATAATTTAGGCACTTTTGTCTTTGAGAAATTAAAACTCTTCTTAATATCTTAAATATATAATCTATACTAATAATAAATCTGTAAGGCGTGTTCATGGAGTAAGTTGCTTTGTTTTCTAAGATGCTTCGTTTGTAGACTTTATGTATGATCCTAGAACTTTATTGACGATCTTTAGAAATCAGTTCTGTATGTATGTATGTATGTTCCTCAATAACTCTTAAACCGATCATCCGAATTAGATGAAACTTAGTACGCGTACATTTAAATACCCGGGAATTAGGATAGGTTAAATATGATTTAGTTCCACTTAAGCTAAGATGTGGCTGTCATACAAACCGGAAAACTCCGCGTGGCTCGACGGGAAGGCGGCGGCTGGAGGGAGGGGGGGAGCGGCGGAGGCGATTTGATTTTTCTCATTCATTCTTACGATATTGATGTAGTTTGTTAGATGGATACATTGTCCTGAACCAGCCTTTCGGACCAGCCCTTTGGGCAACTTTTTATCCATGAAATAATTAAGCCCGACATTAACCCGAGCGGAGCCGGATACCGCAGCTAGTATCTTAAAAAAATCTTAATATCTAAAATAATTAAGACTCTTCAGCGTTCGTATACTCAGTGCGGGAATGTCCATGTTTCAGCGGGCGGGCGGCACAAGGCGGGCGCGGGCGGGGCGGGCGGCGGGCGGCGCGGCAGGGCGCATGCGCACCGTTGCTACGGCGACGGCACGTAGCCGCCCGTATTCGGTTTCCGTAGACGACGCACACCGCTGCGATGGCGGGCGCGCGTGTAGCGGTGAAGTTTCCGTTTGTGTGTGTGTACGTCAGGTAGACTATGAGGGTACACCAGTGGGACAAAATAATTGTAAAAAAGCATTTGATAAAAAAGTAGAACCGTTATGTAACTAACTTTATTCCTACGTTACTATTTAAGTCGAATAAATGTATTGTGCTCGTACATGTTACCAAAATCACAAGCTATACCAGATAGGCCATGGTCATAAAATATGAAACGTTGATAAGAACCAGTTTTAAAAACAAATCTCTGTCTATTAATGTAGTAGCACACATTAAAACTTTTTTATTTACATTTTTTCTATGTGAATCAGAGGTATAGCAAGCAGGTGACAAATCCGATAGTCGCAATACTAGCGAAAGGTATATTTGCTGATTCAAGTCCAGTCTAGGTATTTCTTTATACAGCTCTTTCTTTTATTAATGTGTCCTCGCTTAACAGTCTTTTCTGCATACGTTAATGTCATATCCGTTGAATTTCTTCATCGAAAATCCGTGACATCTTGAAGTCAAAGGTCTACATCGGCTCGAAGTGCGCATATACTTCCCTCTACATATAAGTGTGCGCACGTAGCCGACAAGTGGTGTGTGTGTGCGTGAGAGGACACAACTATACATTGCGAAGGCTTCACGTCGTTGATGTGTATAGCTATCCTTCATAACGGCTACCGCTCGACAGATTCTAGCTACGTAGACAACAGCGGCGCGCATATAGGACAGACATGCCCGAGTACTATACGTAATAGGATGTTATATAGTATCCTGCAGTACTTCGGAGCGGAATGTGCAAGGGCGTATGTTGACAACCTCAAGGTTTTAGGATAAATGGCGGTTTTATGTTGTTTGGAAATAACTTTGCAGGCAGACCTAGGAGAATTGTATTGCTGATTGAAAATGGTTTCGGATTGCAATTGTTATAAGAGTTTTTACGTGTCATTAGGTGTTTTAAATAGTAAATATTGTGACACTGTAAGGACGATTATTTAAATAATTAAAAAATGAACTGGTAGGTTCTTCATAAACTGAATTATGCATTTTGTTACGAGTCAAGTATCTCACCTTTACCATACAAAATTAGAATTATGCTAACCATTGATCGGACCAAACCATACGTCACTAAAAAGATTTTTCATCTTTTTCTGTGGCTATACTTATCTATTGAAGATTTAATGCCACGCGTATATATAGAGTGAGATCTTCAGTCGAATTATCTAAGAAACAAACTTTGCCATCCTTTTGGAATACAAAATGTCGGTGAGGGAAACTTTGAATGGAGAAATATCTGCCAAGTGCGTGTCTGACCTGCGTTAGATCAGAATTTCTTGGGCATACGATAAAATGTTGTTGATCATAAGCTTGTGAACGTAAATTAGTTGAACCATTTTTTATTGTAAGTACTGTTTCTACATTTTGTCAGAATGTTATAATCAACGGTGTGAAAAGTTATGGGAGGAGGCGACAACAGTATTTTAAGGCAAAACTCTTAATATTTCATCGCTACGATTTAAGTTTTTCTTTATTTTATTCGTTTATGAGCTTCACGATTGTGGTTGCCAACTATTTAGCAGTCAAATCAATTATGGGTAATATGACATACTAACGGAAGAACGGTTCTGAAGACATAATAAGGGTTCCGTGTCATTACAGAGCATTAAAATAAAGTATTACCCTTACAATGTGAGTTCATCTAAGGCCCACATAATTATTTTTGGATCGTCATATCGGTTTCCTTAACCGTTGGTTTATCAACAGGTTTACGTAGTTCTAAGTAAGTTCGTAGTAATTTTAGGCAGTGCATACTCACAATGTGAACACCTAAAAATGGTTAGCTGGCGAATTGTTTTTTTTTATGGAATTGTTAACGGAAATAAGATGAAATAATAAATCCTTTGTGATGCCATTTAATTTAAATATATTTGATAAAATATTTTGTATTACCTTTCCATGAAAAACAATCCTTATTGAATTTAACAATCATGGTACCCCTGGATATGACTACTATGTTAGACATATGGAAGCTTTTAATAAACAAAATTTCCAACATCTAGAAAGATCTAGGCTGGAGAACATATTAAATATTCATTACATGTATTTTGGATGCATTTCTCGGCGGTCGGGCGCTGCCGTCGATATGATGCGCCTGAGAGATGGACACCAATGCATCGCCCGTAGCGGCGCGGCGCCAGGCTCCGCCGCGTCGCCGCGCTGAGCATCTGAAAAAAAAAATCGATGCTAAACAGCAGCAAGACGAATTGCAACAGCGAAGGTCACGGCCCGATCGATCCGCGTCGCAGAAAGTGAAACGGCACTACTGACACCGTCCCGGCTATGCCCGCTGAATTAATCGCGCATATATTTGAATACATTTTGACGCGGTTCGGCGCTGGCGGCGGGAGCGGCGGCGGCGGCGGCGGCGGCGAGACGGTGCCGTGTCAATGCCCTTAAGTTTTAACAATTTTGCTGGCACCCCCGACGAATGCCAATGGCTTAGGAGCCTCCGGTGATTCACTCGTTTGGGGTGGCGCTGGCGGCGTGCGCGCAGCCTCCGGTCAGGTCAAAGTGAGTTCGAATTCGGCGCCCAGATAGCAATGTAAACTTATTTTCAACTTCTAACAAAATTGAAGTAACAAATAAGAAGGTTTGCTACTCATTTTCCATGGCAACTGAGTGCACTTGCGTGAAGTTTAAATCAAACTTTATAGTTTAGACGCGAACATTTTCATGATGTTAATCAAAACAAAGGAATTTCAATGTTGAACAACAACCTTGTGTGATGTTTATCACAACAAAAACCATTTGCATATATTAGCGCAAAAATCTTATAAAATGTTTACTTGTAGGTTCTGATCTGATCATTCAATGATGTCCAAAAAATATTTGCTTGTAGGCTGTCCCCTCGCCAGCCTTCTCTTAACGATTTGCTTCCTATTCGCCGTTGCTATGTGGGCGCTAAACATCCACTCACTTTTGCGGCTCGTAGCCTAGTGGCGCGGGGACTTGCCCAGAGTACCAGAGGTCTGGGTTCAAATCCTCGCATGCACCACTTTCTTTCTCATTCTGAGTTGGATAAGTGCATTTCGTCACGAGTGCGAGCTGATCAATCCTGCGGAACCCATGTAACACTTTAGATACCCTTCCTCTTGTAGGTGGTAGGGTTTAAGCCCGCCCGGGTTGGTACCATCGCATTGGATGAAAATATGATCAAAGGTGCAATGAAAAATTGACCGTGTTTTCCATTCAGTCCAATGAAGCCGTGCGCATATAGGGAAGGTCTTGGCATGGCACCTAATTCCTTGGGTAATGTGGTGTATTGGGCTAATATCATAACGGTAGTTGTGTGGTATTAGCCATCCAAGTCAGGTTGCATAAAAAAATTGTCATCTTTCCGCACATTTTGAACGTCATTTTAGTTTGGTAAAAATCTGGTTGGTCCCATGAATACGATGGAAGGTAAAATAACAGTTCCGATATTTAAATATTTATGTTGTTTCCAGCCATTTTAAGGTTAACTCACTCCCGAACTCGAACTCACTCTAAGCGGAATAGGCTCCAAAAAGAACCATCGAGCCAAAGAAGAATAGTGATTTCTTCCATTCAACTCTATGCTACAGGGTTCTTTTCTAGAATCGTATACTCTAACTCAGGAATTAAATTATTTGTTATAATTTTGGCATTGTTTTTAGTTAGAATCGACCGTGAAGTGAGGACACATTTATTGAAGAAAGAAATCTTTTAAAAAAACCGATTTTAGAATATAATGCACGGCAGAAATTGAACCAGCAAGCATGTACCTACCATTCGCGGGCATTGCGTCTCTATGCAATTATGCGTAGTATTTTTTACAGCTTCCTACATATCTTTAATTAATATTTCCTTGCTTCACGGTCGATTTTACATACATATCACATTCGTTGAAAAAAGAGACGTATTTGTTAAGAAAAAGTGTGTTTTATTTATTTTAGCATTACTTCGTAAAGGTTGGGTCCAATCACCCGTAATCATCGAACATGCATAATGTGTATAAGTATGTATTGAACAGGGTTTCTTATGCTTTTTAGGGTTCCGTACCCAAAGGGTGCCAACTGAACCCTATTACTAAGCCTCCGCTGTCCGTCCGTCTGTCATAGGGCGGTAGCTCATGAACCGTAACAGGTAGAAAGCTGAAATTTTCACAGATTTTGTATTAATTTTGCCGCTATAAGAACAAAAATAGGTAAAATAAAAAAAACAATAAAAATGAAAGGATCGTCCCATACAACGAACATGATTTTTTTGTGCTAAATCCTGTACGATGGTACGGAACCCTTCTTGTGCGACTCCGACTCGCACTTGGCCGGTTTTTGTAGTCAAGGAACCCCTTGCGAAATTTTAAAAAATCTGACGGACCCGTTCCAAACTCTACTGAAGGGACACAAGGCATATTGAAAAAATTATAAATTTTATTTACTACCGCAGAAAAAGTTAACCTAGGTACCCGTTTTTTTAGGTCCATCGCGCGCAGTATTTATTGTTATGATATGAAAAATAGGTCCCAAAGTAAGAAATTGTCATAAAGAGGACGTGGAAGAAGTAAGCTGTGATTATACCGTACTTATCTGCCTTTATCTCCTCGATGCGGAAGTTAAGTATGTCATTGATTTCTGAAAGAGATTCTTAGGCAGCACACAACACAAAACAATTAATTAAAATACCCGTAACACTATTAATTTATTCGTTAATATTTGAAACGTATTTAGTACAATTACATTATTCCACCAATTTTCCGCCGACAAATAATTCTCCTAAATACTAAAAATGGCGTCAAAATAGCGGGCTGGTGTGAACTGGGCATCATTCGGTCGTTACTGATTAATTACGAACGTACCGCTGTTCCACGCGACCGCAACACTCGACTACGAGCGTCACGTGCTCGGCATATTCATTTATATTTGTTACATTTCGTTGTAATTATGTAAACAATGTTTTGAATGGCGTTTTGACCTACGAATCGGGCTTTGGTTGTGACAACGTGATGGCAAGATCAATTATTTTTTTACACGGAAATGTAGCGTGCTATAACGAATAATATTTCTCAGTACAATTAAATTCTTACTTATTTCGAGTCAAAACAATTTACAAGTACCTGACTACCGCTAGATATCTGTGAAGGTACACTTAATCCAACTGCTTGGGACAACAAATGCGGAATAAATAATTAAATAAACTGTTCAAATGAACAATTATTTTGGTTTCGTAATTCTTTGTTTAGACAATGTGGTCCGTAAACACATTTAGCCCAAACTGAATGTGCCCTATATTTATTTCCATATGTATTTCTTGCACGAGATGCACATGTGCATTTTCATGGTTTTTGTAAGACTGTAAGTTACAACAATTTACTTGTACACTTGGGTGGACAAGTAAATTTTACACCGATGGAATCAAATGTTTTCCTGTTTTCAGACCAAATTGCTTGGCCGTGCTCTAGTAAACGGAATGTCCTGGCATGGCACCCAGTTCCTTTACAAAGCCGTTTTATATCTATCTATGTGGCTAGAATCTTGATTGTGGGTGTTATATAAGTTTTACACGTTCAGTTGTAAAAACAAGTTTAATTTTGTTTTTTTTTATCCTTATGCAATGGCAGGTTCGCCAATGGCGACGGTTTGGCAAGGTCCGTAGAAAGTGGCACCCAGGAGATGGTTGCGCCGTTGGTGGTGGTAGTGGAGGTGTCCGGGTCAGGCGCGTAACCCACATCGCGCCAGCCATTGACCTTCAGATCACGATGCACGGCGCGCCTCCTCCGCCGGCGCGTCCTACTCCTGGATTCGACTGTTTGTGGGAGCGGGCGAGGCTCGCGGGTGCGTTGCGCAGCAACTGTGAAAAGAAGAAACAGTTACAGTTTCACTATTTTTATTTCCTCAAGTCACAGTTTTAGAATATTGATTTCCTCCACTAGGTCTATTATATAGTTGGTTACGTGGACATTATATTCGTGGTCGGTTCGATTAGTCTTGTCGAATAAAAACCGATTGGTTTTTTTTTCTTTGAGACTTACGAACAAGTTTACCATGGACAGGTAATTACTGCTTACAAAGAACATCACATATAGGTGGAGAGTATACTCTTGGCTTCCTTATGGATATATTATTCTAACTTAACGGACACTGAGGAATCTTATACTTTCCGTTCTAGAAATGATTTGTTTCTAGAATGAGTTATCTTCTCGTGGAGTATTTTTATAGTTTTATTTTAATGTGGTAGGTATATTTAGCAAATAACGTGACACTTATTAACAAAAACATAAATTTTGCATCAGCCAAGGGCTGTTTATGATTTAAGAAACATATGTACATCTAAGTGACAAATAGTATACTTTCATAATATGTTACAGTTAATATGTTTGTTATATATTTTCTAATGGATAATGTTTCCATGAATACATATAATTACATAATTACATCACATCATTTCCCCGGAGCCGTACGCAAATAGGAATAAGCGTAGATACTATTTTCAATCGGCACGCTTCTCTTCATACATTTTTACAGTTGCTATAGCTTTAACGTGATTGCTGTGGTAAAGCTCAAAGACTCGATTCATATTTTTATATTACTAATTTATCCAAAACATATTAACATAACCTTCTCTACCTTTGTCACTAAATATTTTACCCTTACATTTGTATCTTATCCAACTGTTTCGAGATTTAATCTTTAGTTTAACTGTTTGCCGAGTGTGAGAAGCAGGGTGTGCTGTGCGACGTTTTCGGAGCCTCACATCTTCAGGAGAACGCGCCTGTCGCGACGGAGGTAGGCGCGTTACTAACTACCCGCCGCCGCTCTACTCGACTTCACAGCATGTGCTAGATCATCAGTTCCCTCAAATAACGCATTTTTAATCAATTTATACTTCTCTAATATTGCTATAAACATAGCATGCTACCACAGGGCAGTGAATTCATAGTTAAAACAATAATTTGTTCCGTTCACACGAGGTAGAAGTCAAACCTTCAGAAATATGTGACAAGTATGGAACAGAATATATGTGTTTGTTTATATTTCCTGTCGCTCTTTTGTTTCGTCCAGTTTCAAATCAAAACGGTCCTAAAGAAGTTTTCACTTAAAAAAAAATGCATACTAATTTCTATAAATGCATACTTTTACAAATTAACGTCAAACGTCTAAGGTAAACGCAACGAACTTTAATTCAAATTATTATTCTCTGTAAGTGAATGTTCTGTTCCTAAAATAAATAAATAATCTTTAAACTGAACTGAAATGATGCTTTATTTTTAACTTTTTTTAACTACAAAATAATATTCAGCTTCGGGCCTCGCAGGCGACTCCTCCTGAACGTCACCGCGAGCCGCGCGTCGCGTCCTTATGGAAGTTAAGTATGAAAGCGTATCTTATGCATTTTACATGAGGCGTAGGTACTGCCGCCGCCTACCACACACACCTACCTCCTACGTCCACACGTGCACATTCCCCGCTCAGAAACACTTCCACAGCTCGCCTCATTACCTGCCATTGTGGGTGTATTGTCATTTGTCGTACTCATGACGAAGATAAATGTTGCGAAACACATTTGTAATTACGACTGTCTGAAAACTGCCCTTGGCAGGGAGATTACCAAAAAGTTTCTTCTTGTGCCTCTTGCATTGTCTTTTTGTACCTTAAGGTGGCCCATCCCGCTCATCTCCCCATACAAAAGGGGAAAGAAGATCACGCCCATATTTCTTGTCAGAGATCCAAAATGTTGCTCAAAATAGCTTTATTTGATCGAACTAGATGTCTGATGACCATTGGCATTGTAAAATTGTGTTTGTTTCTAAGTTATAGGGTCCGAAAGTTCGAATTTTTCGCGCGTTTTATACAATAACTTTGGAGGTGGATTACGCAATGATAAAGTAAGAACATCTTAAAAAGATTAGTCATCAGACATAGCTTATTTAATCAAGATTAATAATTTGGTTTTTGTTATATTTTTGATTACAGCGGCCGTGGATTACTTTTAGCTATAAGTCGTTTTGAAATTAAAATTTTCGTAAATCTTACCAAATCATACGCTATGCACATTATCTTTTCTATGGACATGTTGCATCTACCTCATCACGGAGCCTGTCTTATTCTTTGATACAGAGAAGGTCCCAGAGCGCGACAGCATGGTTTTGTACCGTACCCGCGTATGAGTTAGGCCCGCCGGGTTGGGCCACCTTAAGTATTCATTCATTAATATCCTTTAATTTGAAACGTTAATGGACATTTGGTGATGTATTAATTAAAAACATTTTTACATATGTCTATAATGATTTACAATATCCACGTTTTTCCAGTGTCTTTTAATATTCCGTTAAAAATATTGTTAAGTTGTGCTATGATCTATGAGGTTACACAAAAATGCCTCCAGGAAAATTTATCGCAATAAAGTTATTATTATTGTTTAGAATCAAATTTTCAGTACGTACTAACAAAAGGATTATAATATAACATAGGAATTTCACTGTTTTAAAACATGCACGGGACATAACTATAATATGATATAATACGCGCGGTAAGCTGAGATCTGTAAATATTAAAACTTATTATTGGCTCCATAATATGAAGTTTTAACAAATATTCATCGATAACTTGAGTGTGGTGTGACTAAAAGTTGCATGTGAGTGTGAAAATGGCAAAACGTTTTAAAACGTTAATTTAGAAACCAGAAATTAATCGAGGGGCAAAACTCTTCAAACCAATACAGACGAGTGTATTAAAATTCAGGTGTTGAGGACCAGTAGAGCCGCGAAGGTGGTCACATTGATTGACATTAAATGAATGTCACAACGATAAGGATGTAACCATTAGACACAAATGTCATATTGAATGTACATGGGTGTCAAACCATCAAGCGACCATAGTGATAACCCATAGTTAACAACCAACATTCCTTTCTCTACTTGCTAGGATGCATTGGATGATTAAATAGAAAATCCATATTTATTAATGCTTAGATATATTTCTACTTATTAGGATGGTACATTGATTGAAAGATGAAATATTGGCCGTGATTCTAGGTTAATTCAGTAAATAAAAGGTCTTGGCGTGACACCTACATAGTTAAATCAGAAGTCACCGGGGCAGACGGACCAACTGTTCTGTAACATAAAAACAATGCTATACAAAGAAAAACATGTTATTCATAAATAAATGTGTGCTTTTCGTATATTCCCAAAACACTTTTAAATGTTTCGTTTCCATTTTGAGAAAAAAGGCACCGCTGCGGTGGAGAAATCGTCAACATAACTTCACCACGCCAACCGCACAAAACCGACGCACACTCGCACCGTCCTATCTACATACCCGCTCAACAATGCGGGTCGTCATAACACAACAGCGCATGCATGCCTCCCCCCCGGCGCTGGGCCCCCGGCTGTCCCCGCTGGGGTGCCTGCTTGCTGCCGCACGGGGATGCAGGAGTCACAGGACGAACAGTGTATCTACCATTACTTCAAAGTTTATATTCTGATTTTAAATATGGGAATACTGGACCAGACCAGGATGGTTATAATCACAGACTTTTTACATACACAAATTACATACGATACAAGATAAATTTTCTTCAACGACACGCAGAGATATTGAGTAAAAGACATGTAAGAACTTCACAGGATGTTATTAAGTGCAACGAATATTCAACTCTGAATTCTGAATTCTACACTGCCATATGAGTTTATATCGGCTACACCCGTCGTAACACATGGCTGTGCCTGGCGTGATGCTCGTGAACGGGTGCTGTTTGTGGGGACTGGCTTGCTCCAATTGGCAACATTCTAGATGGCGGGCATGGTCTTTACTAATAAACTGATATTTGTCATGAACTGTTGCATATGACATGAATTGCTGATTCTCGTCAATTCATATTAATTTAGCGTGTTTATCTGTGAGTCTAAATACTTTTGTAAATTTAGACTAAGTGGACGTTGAAAAAAAAAAAACCAGCGGAGTTTCTTTCCAGTTCTTCTTCGCTGGGATTTCCCCGAACTGGCTAATGATAAAATATGACAAATCCGAGTGCAGTGTACTGTCTATGGATGATGAATAAACAATAAACAATAACATGCTCGCTGTTCCAAGTTTACGTTTGATTGTCTGACGGATTTATAATTTGCGTTTTTCTTGATATACAAAAGGAACCTTGTTAGTACTGACCTTCGTCGCCAGTATACTTTTGTGACGAAATATCGTCCGCATCTTTACGAGTTTGAATATCAGTTCTTGAGGAAAATTAACAAGTTTCCGCTGAGTCGCCACGATAATTGTGAATGCAAGATGGGGCCCGAAAATCGCACCCCGACATAGAAATACTACATAATATGAAAGTACACCAAACATTATAATCTACATACTACAAGTCTGCTCCACGTTTCGAACATATTATTTACGTTTAAATGTAATTTTAAACGGGTCTACAAAGACGCTGACATTGCGTTTTAAAGGGTATCTGAAACTTAAAATAAACACCGAATCGACCAATCAGGATGCATTCAATATTATATTTATAATTGTCTTGATGTTTATATTGGGCCTAGTATGTTAAAAAGAAATGTAAAATATTTAAATAAATACTGTAGATCGTATCAATTTTCTCCTTTAACCATGGCATAGGTAGGTCGCTGCGGACGCGGGTACACTACGTAATGAACTTTCAGCGACACACGTCCGCGTCCGGTGCCTTCAGCCGTGCGTGTTGGCGCGGGTGTATGGGTGCGGGGTGATCGTGGTGAGGGTGTGTGAGAGGGTATGTGTGTGTGTGTGGAGGAAGATATGTTTGTGCTCCGCGGCCGCACCGCCAGCTGATATCGTTGTTTTGTCGCTTTTAAATGAAACAGGGTAGACTATAAACAACCAGGCCGGGTGTGCGTGGACCGCGTTACTGATACGCGGGTCGCCGGGAGGGTAGCTAGGGGTCGGTCTCACTGTTCAAGGTGGACTGATGGAAAAACTGGTAAAGTCAGTCCGTGACACTAAGTTTTGAGCGTGACATGACCCTTTGTCATCAGTGTGAATGCTAACAGTTTCCTACACTGCCTGATTGCATTTATATTATTTTCACTATTGATCGGTTATCATAATCCATGTAATAATCATGCAAATTTTTCTTCCATGAACGCCACATTAGGTTCAAACCCCCGCCTGGGTTGGCACCATAGCGTTGACAGAACGATGGTCGAAGCAACAATGGAAATTGATCCTATTTTCCATCCACTTGTATGCAGCCGTATAATTTAACGAAGAATCTGGCACGGTACCTAATTCCCAAGTTGTGTGTTGGGTTTCGATTATGACAGCCGGTGTGGTACATATTAGTCGTTCATGCGTGTCCAGTTAAATAAAAAATATCATCCATAGTACTAAGGAAGGTCCTGGCATGACACCAGGTTCCCATGTGGTGTGTAAGGCTAATATCTGACGGTCAGTTCGATATGAGCCATTCATATTCAGTTACATAAAAAAAAACTTTAAATTATTTTACAAAATGTTAATATTACCTTTGTTATAGCTCCGGAAGAATATATATAACTGGCAATTACCAGATGCGTAAAAACGATTTCGCACATGCTTACATTTGAACATACTTAGGTAAAAATCCTAGTCGTAAGCACGTGTAAGTATTTTTATCTGAAAGCTCTTCCTTATAAGCATGCACTAGCTTTAGAATTTGCTGATAAACTATCGACACCATGCCCGATTTTAAGTATGTGTAAACAAATAGTTAATTCAATTGATATATATATTTATATATTGACACACTTTTGAATGTCTTTTTCAAACTTTTAAAGCTTTTTTTCCTTCAGTCATAGTACATCCTAATGTCCTCAAGTACAAGGACATCCTAGTGTCCTTAAGTACAAGGACATTGAAAAGTACCTGACATGACAGCTGCTGCCAAATTCTCATTGGTTCCATAGATATTGTTTACAGGTGCCTCGAGGCAATATGTGTTCGTCCTATAAAAACCTGTGAGCACTAGGTACATTTCAATTGAATAAAGGCCGTTGTGCCTAGGTACACTACGTCACCGCGGGTATGTCCGTGTGTGCAAGGTGGTGTCGGTGTGTGAGGGAGGTGTGTCGGCACGTGGGGAGGTGTGTCGGGGTAGGGGGTGCGGAAGGGTGTCGCGTCACGCGGCTGCTTCGCCCTGACATGATCGCACTTGTCATATCTTGATGAGATTCCTGACGAACTTCACACTGCATTTGTACGCCTGATGGGTTTTAATCTCGATCCTGTAGTGCGAACCGACGGGTGCGGTTTCGGGGATGGGATATTGCGAAATTTTCAGGAATTCGAATGCATTTATGGTTACTTCGGACTTGGTTAGTTGAGAGTGCACTTGGATTGTTTTCGTTGTCAAATTTTAAGCCGTTTTGAGTTTACGTAAGTCAATCACGCATCATTATATTACTGAAAACGTTACATATCAAGCCAGGTATTTATTTATTTTATATTAGACAGGCAGCCTAGGCTGATGTGTCTAAATCGAGTACATAGTATCAATTGTACTATCAATTGTAGTAGCAATTGATGTATTAAAAGATTTTTTTTTCACTTACTGGGTTTCAGTTCACTTAGTGACTTGTTTTAAAAATGTATTTATTTAGATATGCGTCCAAATGGATCTTAAACATTTTAAATTTTTAATTTAATTGTAAATAAAAATGATATCAAAAAGGGTGCCATTTATGGCTCCTGAGCTCCTCCGGTTTACTATTGTCAATTTATCAACCTCGTTTCGCCCAATAATACTATCAGGTGCACATGCATGATAACAATCATAGGCTTACATTATTTTACTGTTGCAGGGCGTCATGCCAATATTTCCGGAATAATGAAATATGAGCTCAGCTATTGATTAAAAATTAAAACCATAGATTTAAATGCCGCATGAGTATGAAAATATTTCATGGCTGAGTTTATCTATAATAGAAAACACAACTTTATTAAAATACACTTTAATGTGTGATATATAATCAAATAAATAATTTAACTAGACGTAAGTGCAGATTGTATTCGCTTTATATTGTATGTATTTTTTACATAATTTCCATTGGCAGGACATGGCAGACGCCAGACTCAGACAGTTGCGCAAGGACTATTAATCTGCACGTAAATGTGGTTAACACACGTTCCGTTCTTGCCTTTCCGTTTCGAATCCGATTCAAGCACAATGGTATAATATACGTTACTAAATGTGTGCTTAGTACGAGGGCATTTTTGAGAAAAGGAATAAAGATACCATTGAATATTTTGTAAGCGACCATAGTACTCGTAATCGAAGAGTATGTATAAAAAATATGTATGTAGGTGCAAAAGAATGCCTGCCTTTCTGAAAGACCAGCGTGATGGTATGTATCCAAATGTATGAACAACAAAACAACAATATATTTTTTCTGTTTTATATTGTAATGTCTATCTATTTATTTATCTATTTATGCTGATTTTTCAGCTTATTTCAAAATCTTGCGTGTAAACGTCACACCAACCGTGCTCATCTTTAAGGCTCCAACTGACTCCAGCGTTTAACAAAGAAACGATAATGGCGATCTCCGGAAGCATTGAGTTTGCGTTAGGGTTCATTGCTGTATGCGCGTGAAAATCGAGCGCGGCAAAGCGAAATTTAGGTTTTTGACCTGTAAAGTGTACTTTTTAAAGTGAATTAATATATCTTTCACGCTTACTCACTTGATAAATATATGATCTTGTAACACAAAAGAAAATTGTCTAAATCGCTTATTCGAAGCGCCGGCTTGAAAACCTAGTACATAGGTTTTTACAAAAATAATTTAAAGGATGTAACCATCTCCTTAAAAGCGTGTTCGACGGTCATACGCTAGATAATAGTCTAAATTTTCATATTTACATTTTTCCACCGGTGTTCATTCTTAACCGACGCTAAGATAAAATAAAAATAAACCCAAAATATTGGAGGTTAGCGTCATATGGAGCTGTAAGTCGATTGAATAGTCAAGGTTCAGATAAAAAAACCTGATGTATTCGGGGCACTTCGTAGCGGTCAGTGTGTGTCGACCGTAACGTCGTTTCGGCCTCGCGTTCTTTGCCCCGTCGCGGCGCTGTGTTGCCATAAACAACACCAGCGATGATACGCCACGGCTCCCCTTATACGGGAGCAAATCGATGGAGGCTGATTTGCATTTAATGATTTTCCTTCAGGCGACCTTGCTGCGATCCTGCTCTACAACAAAACCTGCAAGGAAGAAAGGCAGGTTTTCAAGATAAACACAATGGCATGAAGACTTTTGCTAACGTTTTGAAAAACTAAAAGTAGGTAAAATCGTTTCTTAGGATGTCCAAAGGAAACTACATATGTGAACTACAACTCATGATGTAGTGTGATGTTGACGTGCAATCTGTATTTTTTTTTAATGTGACTGGACATGGATGGCTAATACCACACCTTCTGTCATGGTATTAGCCCAACACACCACATGGAAACTAGGTCCCATGCCAGGACCTTCCTTATATTGCACGGCTACATTGAACTGGGTGGAAAACACGGAAAATTTTCATTGCCGCTTCGACCATCGTTCATCCAATGCGATGGTACCAACCCGGGCGGGATAAACCCTACGGTAAGTATGGAAGGGGACCTACAGTTTAACGTGGAATCCGAACCACGGCCAGCCTCTCTCAACGGTCGAATGGTCACCCATCCAAGACCAGACCGGACCCAGCGTTGCTTAACTTCGGAGAGCGATCGCCGAAATGTCGCGCCACTGGGCCAATGAGGCTGACAGATTAACATTATGAAGAAACTAAACATTTTATTCAAGTTATTAACTATAACGAAGTTAAGTCGTTACTAAACTGATCAATTCGGTTGAAAATAAATTAAAAGAAGAAACAACTAGATGGATATTTATTGGTTTTATTTTAACTAAATTAATAGTTGAAAAATCAACTATTCTCATTTGGTTTCACAAATGATTTTAAATTGAATCAAACTAAGAATCAATTTCAGTGTGTATATATGCTAGATTGAAGTGTCTTTTGCTTAACTGTGTTAGGTGTATGTGAATAAAAGGAATAAAAAAAAACTACTGCTCATATAAGAGATAATGGCATAAAAGAAGTTTAGTTTAAACGAAATATTTTCATTTTCAGATCCGTGTGTTTCAAAGTAGTGCAACTACCTACATAATAATAATAATAATAATAATATGCTTTATTGCTTCCATACACATAGGTACATGCAAGGGAGGACTTATTGCCTAAAGTCAATATCTTCCAATCAACCCGATTATGGGACAAAAATATTCAGGTAGCAACAAAAGAAAAGTAACCTAAGATAGTTTCTTGTGCACTATTTATACTCTAAATTGATTATATGTAGAAAAAAATATATATCTGCAAGCAAATGTCAGCTAAAGAAAAGAAAAAAAAAAGTTACATAAACTTAAAAATATAAAATTAAAAAAAATATATATATACAATAGTTAAATACAATGGTAAAAAATAAAATACATACATTAAATAAAGTGAAACATGATAATAAAACTGAAATGTGACAAAAGTAGAACATACTCATTTTGCGAGGAAGTATGATTTTACACGTTTTTTGAAAATATCAAGAGAAGCTGAGCTCCTGATGTCAAGTGGCAATTGATTCCAAAGTCGTGCTGAATTTACTGTAAATGAATCCGTAAAACAAGTGGTATTGTGTGACGGTATCAGTAGAAGAAGGTTGTCGATTGACCTGAGTGGTAAACCATGGGAGGACAAGAAATTGAATTTATCTCTAAGGTATGTGGGAGCACGTGGGTTGTAAAGGACTGTGTATAAAAGAGAAAGGACATGCAATTGTCTTCGACGTCGAATATTTAGCCACTGAAGCTGATCACGGTATGCCGAAATGTGGTCATATTTGCGGAGTCCGTAAATAAATCTTATGCTATAGTTGAGAAGGCGATCAAGCTTATTCAGTAAGTCCTCATTTAGATCTAAGTTGCACACATCACCATAGTCAAGGATGGGGAGAACCAGGGTCTGCACAAGGGTAATTTTAGTCTCTGTAGGAATGAACCGGTTCAGTCGTTTTAGATTGTGCATAGCACCATATATTTTTCGGCATACACCGCTGATATGATCAGTCCAACTCAGTGATTCATCTATGATTATACCCAAGTTTTTAACAGTCCTACTGTAAGGGATGACAACACCATTAAAACTGACTGCAGGCAATTCGTCTTTGTTGACCTTGGAAAGTAACCTGTTGCTTCCTACAATTATCAACTGAGATTTCTTGGGATTGACTATGAGACCAAATCTCTCAGACCAATCTTTTATGCGAGACAAGTCGACATTGACGAGGTCAATTGTGGAGAGAATGTTAGTTATGGAGAAATGGCGGTAGAGTTGCAGGTCATCGGCGTACATATGAAAGAGACATGCTATTTTACTAGTGAGTGTATTTATAAAAACAGAAAAAGAAGAGGAGAAAGTACGCCACCCTGCGGAACGCCAGCAAGAAGTTCACTCCAATCAGACAGAGCATCATGCAGACGAACTCTTTGCTGGCGACCTCTAAGATAAGATGTGAACCAATCCAGTACCTGCTGTGAAACATGAAGAGATTCAAGGACTGCCAGTAGAATGTCAAAGTCAACCGTATTGAATGCATTACTAAAGTCAAGTAGCGTTATTATGGTGAGCTGCCGGTTATCTACAGCTTGGCGGATGTCTTCGGTGACTTTGACAAGAGCTGTCGTAGTGCTATGGCATGGGCGAAATCCAGATTGATAGGGGTTTAATAAGGAATTGACGCAAAGGTATTTGTTGAATTGAAAGTGCACTACCCGTTCCAGTACTTTCGATAGAAACGGAAGTATAGAAATGGGACGAAAATTAGAAGGGGTAAGAGGATTATTTATTTTTGGCAGAGGTATGACAAATGCATTTTTCCACGAGCTTGGAAAACACCCCGATACTAGAGAGCTGTTAATGATATGAGTAATTATATGTAATATCTCTTCTAATATTGGGTTAAGTAGGTCTCTGCTCAGCTCGTCACAACCAACTGCCTTGCTTTTGATCGAGAGGACAATCTTTTTTATTTCACAGCAAGTAACTATGGAGAAAACAAAGGGTTGAGAAGTGCGGGAATGACTGTGTGCCAGCTCATGGATTGTCATGGTTTTGAGAGCAGCATCAACTTTAAATGGGACAGACGAAAAGTGTTCATTTAAATCATTGAGATTTATATGGGGATTCACTTCAATAGCAGGCTTTCCTATTCCAAGTGATTCGAGAAACTTCCACATATCTTTAGGTTTCGATTCATGAATTGATTTGTGAATGTGCCGACGTTTGGCATCCCTACACATGCGATTGCATATGTTTCTTGCAGTCTTAAATTTACTTAGATTCTCATCAGTTGGACTTAACTTATGCTTACGCTTGAGGTAGTCTCTCAGAGACATTTGAGCTCTTATAGAGTCGTCAATCCAAGGAGCAGGTGGGTGTTTAATTTTAATAAGACGAACAGGAGCATGTATGTTATAGAGGTCAATTACCTTAGAATTAAAAATTTCAACCTGAACACTTACATCAGACAGGCCGAGTAGCTCCGTCCAGTCTATGGCCCTAGCATCAGCCTTCAACAACTCTAGATTCATATCCCTAAAATTCCTTTGCAGCAGGACCTTAGGCTTTGGACGTGGAGGCTTAGTATTGTATGAGAGATATATAAGGTCATGATTGACAAAGCCACCGGTTGTATATTGACCAAACTTTTTTACCTTGTCAGGGCATGAAATGAGAATAAGATCTAAGAAAGAGTGACAGTTGTTGACGTGGTAGGTAGGATCAAGTGCCAGGGAATGAATATTATGAGATTCCAGAATATTTTGAAGATTTCGAGAGCGATAATCATTTTTAAGTAAACATGTATTAAAGTCACCAAGCAATATAGTGTGTGTATACTCGTGGGAAAAGTCGGCTAGTAGTTGGTCAAAATTGTTAAAGTAATTGATAGTGGGTGGACAGTAGAAAACTCCGAGAAGCAGTTTGTTATGATTGATTGTTAATTCCAGAAGAATGTACTCAGCAGATGCAGAGTATTGAGAAGGAGATTGAGAAAGAATTTTGAAAGGTATATTGCTACGGAGATAAATTGCCACCCCGCCAGCGCCCTTGCCTATTCTATCATTTCGGATTAAAATATAACCAGGAAGTGCGTAAGCTGACGATGGCAGTGTTGGTTTTAGAAATGTTTCAGTAAAGAGACATGCGTGTAGATTATTACTGGTAAACGTGGATAATATTTCAGAAAAATGACCAGGAATGCTTTGACAGTTTATATGGCATACATTGAAATTATTAGTAACGCTTTGGAAAGTGTCATCAAGTATATCACCTAAATGTGGATGAGCGAATGTACTATTAGTGTCATTTTCAGAATCGCTAAAAAATTCTTCGCGTGATGAGGTTGGGGACAATGAGTAAAATTCTTCAGATTTGGAGGAGTCTGACATAAATAAGTATGATCATAAGATATTACTTACAAGGTAAATATAAATAAATATACACGTGATAAATAGTGCACTTACAATTAAACTTACTTAACTAATTTAAACTTTGATACAGTTTAAGAATAGTATTAAATGACGATATGTAAACCTACAAAAAGATACAAAACAATACGAAAATAGTAACAAAACCAGTGGTACAAACTGAACAAAAATAATCAATTTCATTTGTAGCGGAACATTATTGGTCCGAATCATCAATGCGTAGCAAATCATTGCGCTAAAGAAATCTAAACCCATGGTGTTAGAGTACTAATCTAAATGATAACAGTAATTGCTTATCATTTATACGCCAGCAAGAAGAACATTTTAGTAATTTTCCAGGATTATTACACATTATGTATTAGATTAACTTTGATGCAAAAACTTAATGGCTGGTATATTGAAGAAAAAAAAACAACAATAGACATAACTTACATACAATCAATAAAATAAACACGACACTAACTAGAACTAATAAGAAAAAACTCATATCAACTTTTGCAGACTAAAAGTATGGTAAATATTGTTATGATTGTAAAACCATAATGTCTAACTTGAACGCGCCCAATACAATTATGACAGCTATGCGTTCGGTTTATTGCTAATAGTGCTGCGATGTATTTAAACCATATTGGGATAATAACATAACACTTCGACAGCATTCAAGCGCACTATCACGAAATATAAAAAGAAAGAAAAAAAAAAAAAAACTTGCAATGGTGGGTGGCTACAATTAAAGTTGGATAATGTACAAACATATTGTGCCGTGCGTGTTGTTCATTGTACCTACTAACAAAAGTTATGGCACCATGAGTAGTACATACATGCAAACATATTCGCACCGGAGTTTAAGAAATCAGCTTCTGTAACATTGAAGAGTGACCATTGAGAAGAACGTACGTTCTAACGAAGTTCGTTATTTGGGCTTTGACGCCTTCGCCGGGGCGCGCGAGCGTGTCGGCCGTTGCTTAGTCTCGCTCTCGGTCTCGCTGCCAACTCCGCTGCCAGCTGCACCACCGGAGGCGCCTCCCTGCACGGTGACAGTGGCCGCAGCCACCTCCATTAACTTCTGGAGCTGCGCCTCGGTCGACACTCGCACAGTAACGTCGTTTCCAGCCAGCACGTACACGCAGCCTTCCCTCGTCCAGACCTTAGTCAGACCGAACGCCTGCCGTGCCTCCAAGAAGAGCTTACGTCGCCAGGAAGTGAGGAACTCGGATATGGACACGCCTGACCCCTTTAGTTTCGTCTTGGCGCTCCACACAGCTACCCTGTCTTCCCAGCGTCGAAACCTAATGAGGACGGGTCGCTTCTTGCTGCCATCTTGATCAATTTTTCCAAGGCGCCGGCATAAGGCGAAATTTGCCACAGTGATGCTTGTGAGCCCAAGTTTCTCCGTACAAAGCCGCGCGACCAGTGCCGCCGCCGCCGCCGGGTCCTCTCCTGCGCTCTCCGGTACTCCGTGTAGCAGCAACACCTTCCTCCGTGACTGCGTCTCCAGCTCGTCCACCCGCTGCTCGAGCCGCTCCCACCGGCTGCGGAGCTCATCGAGTGCCTGCAGAATGGACTTCTGGAACGCCTGGAAGTCAGCTCGCAGGCCACTCACATCAGGCTGTGGTGTGCTAGCCTCGTTGAGACGAGAATTAAATTCCTCCATTTGTGACGTGAACTTGTGCTCAAGAGATTTTATTTGTGCAGGACCTGACGCCATTTCCACTATTAAACTTTATGATCAGTAGATTGTACCACAGGTTAGTAATTAAGTAAACATGAAATTGCCAATATTAAACTGTTTAATTAAATGTTATAAGTTAAAACTCAAGGAGCAGTTTATTTATGTAGTTACTTTCCGAACTACCCACACTGAAAATCTGAAGGCAAAATGAAACCAAAAGAATATATGGTGTACAGTTACAACGAATTATAACAATTATTTTCTTCGAATGTGCAGGTGGATTCACGCTGGAAACAATACAATATTGGACACGGCTGCGTCTCTTAAAATTTCAGAGCAACATGTCACGTCCCGCTGACTCGCCGGACGATTGTGCAAGGCGAGGCTGCGCCGGCGCACGTGACGTATGAATGGGACGATACTTGGAAAATTTGTTGCCGCTCCACGCTCCGCTCGCGGCACGTTGAGTTACAACTGAATTGCGCGCGCGGCGGGGCGGGCGGTACGGGCGGGACTCGCGCACAACGTTTTGTCAATACTGTCACCTGGCATGCTATGAGTTTATCCTTTTCGGAGAGGTTTATTCTTAGATTATACCCCGCAAATGCGCTGTAATTATAGTCCCTCTCAATAATCACCGAGCGCGTCTTTACCGTTAGAGGCATGGGTTGCCATTGCAACAAATCGGGCTACCCACTATTTATTTCTTCTAGGCTGAGTTTCTTTTAGAGGTAGCTTGTAAAATGTTTGCCCATAAATAGGGAATTTAATTTCCTGTGGTAACTGTAAGACGACAGTGCTGCCCGCAGCCAGGCGCAAAATAATCTATGTGGCATTATGAAATACACAGACATTACTTGTTCTTTGCTTAGCCAAAGCAAATCAAAGTTGATTATCGGGTCAAAGTAGATGGCGCCACGATCGTGTATAGCAAAGTAAGAAGTTACAAACTCTAACTGCAATAGCCTACTTATCACATAATATCCATATATTAAGGAGGAAAATAAACGAATTTCGAGAATAATATCGTTCTTTTAACGATTTGAAAACAGTGCAAAAACAAAAGACAATGGACGCAAACATAACGAACCATTAAAATAAAAAAAACAGCCATAAATGAATGTAGCGCCGAAGTCGATGCATAGAAATATGGCGGGAGGTGGTGAGGGGGGGACCAATCAAAATTCTCCGTCAATTAAGGGAGTGGAGATCGCGACGACGGCAAAAGGAAAATTGAAGGAAAAACTGGAGGGAGCCGGCGGAAACTGAAAAGCGAGGTCGAATGTTGTGTTGAAGTCGATAAAGCGTGCCATCAATGTTATCTTGGGGAGCCGCTCGTACCTACTCGCGATATCAAAAGGTTGCCGGCTAGGAAAGTTTTTCCTTTAAGTCAATTATTTTGATATGTGAACGACATCACCGCACCCGCCACATATTGGATTTTGTCTCACATACGTTTTCCTTACAAATGACAATGCGCTTCTGCATGAAAAAGTAAACAAATGTGAAGAAAAATTCAAGTCTGTATCTCATATACTCGATTTACGTGTAATTTTATGTATGCACTATTCATCCTTATTGAACCATTGGGATACCTGTATCTAATTGGGGCCGTAACCTGTAATGAAATGAATAAATAAATTGAGTAAGCAAAAAAAAAATATAAATACATATCGAGGTATTTCCCCGAAAGAGTTACCTGGTGTCCTCTCAATGAAATGCTAAGAAGCACCTGGCTTAAGCATTTTTATTTAATTTTATGTCACGCAAAAAAATCACGATACACTGTAAAAATATCAAAGAACCAATTTCTCTAAGTAAGCTCAGAAATGTATAGTTTTCGGGTGGATCATTAAGGTGTTAGGTTAGGTAGTTATCAATAGATCTGATAGATCCCGTTATTTAATAGTACCAAAACAAAATATGTTTGTTTGTTTCCGTTTCCCATCTTATTTCTAGTTCATGTTATGACGATGTTACGAAAAAGGAGTTACGTTTTGCAAATGATCAGCCCTTCAAACTGTTTTCATTTAGTGTTGATCGATAGTCGATAGTTTTTCAGCCTCCCTCTTCACATCCCTACCCGCCGTATTCCCGTGGAGCTTTCGCTAGCGCAGGATAGAAACGGTACGGAAATAAAGTTTACAGCTTTCTACGCACACTTACATAAATATATTCACATACATGTGTTCATAGTTATACAAGTGAGAGCATGGCAAGGACGTTTGTCATTCGATCTGGAATTCTAGACGACAAAATATTCGTATACGATACTCGAAACACGATTTCTAGGGCTCTAGAAATCGGAAAAGGGTCTCAAATACAGAGTTGGAATTAATTCGCGTTAAACCAACAGATGTTTTTATTGTACATATTAAATATATTATATTAATGTATGTAGATATTTGATTTATTACTTGATTTAAATTCGAACCAAGACTGCCCATAATGAGCCAATTTTTGATATTTTGTGTAAATAGATGTTGTATATAAAATCTTACGACATAATGGTCGGGGAAAAAGTCTTTTCGCATTATAGTATGTATGAACTTGTAATAAAATCTCTTTGGCTATACTATTTGTATCTGGCTGGTTTTGGTATCATTGAAAGTTTAAATTTTAAAGAACATAATTCCAAATTCAAATTAGGAAAATGTGTGATTCTCATTTGTTTTTCGTACTGTCAAAATGAGTGAATCTAATGAAGAAATTCGATACATTTTAATATTTTACTACAAAAAAGGTAAAAATGCAATGCAAGCCGCGAAAAAAATTTACGATGTTTATGGACCTAGTGCAGTGTCTGTAAGAGTAGCACAAATTTGGTTTAAGCGTTTTCAATCCGGAAATTTTGATGTCAAAGATGCACGTCGCTCTGGTCGCCCTATTACGGATAAAATGGATGCCATTTTTAAAAAAGTGGAGCAAGATCGGCATATCAGTAGTTACGACGTAGCTGAAGAACTAGGAATTGACCACAAAACAGTTTTGGCGCATTTGAAAAAAACTGGGTACACAAAAAAGCTCGATATTTGGGTACCTCACGAGCTCACTGAAAGAAACCTAATGAACCGTGTACTCATTTGAGATTCTTTATTACGACGTAATGAAACCGAACCATTTTTGAAGAAGCTGATAACTGGTGATGAAAAGTGGATCACGTACGACAAGAACGTGCGAAAAAGGTCGTGGTCAAAGGCCGGTCAAGCTTCACAGACTGTGGCGAAACCCGGGTTAACTCGCAACAAGGTGATGCTGTGTGTGTGGTGGGATTGGAAGGGCATTATTCATTATGAGCTGTTACCACCAGGCAGGACCATCGATTCTGAACTCTACTGCGAACAACTGATGAGATTAAAGCAAGAAGTTGAGAGAAAGCGGCCGGAATTAATCAAAAGAAGGGGTGTGGTTTTTCATCATGATAACGCTAGACCTCACACATCTTTAGCCACTCAGCAAAAACTAAGAGAGTTTGGCTGGGAGGTGTTAATGCATCCGCCGTATAGTCCTGACCTTGCACCTTCAGATTTCCACCTGTTTAGGTCTCTTCAGAATTCTTTAGGCAGTGTCAGGTTAACATCACGAGAGGACTGCCAAAACCACTTGTCGCGGTATATTGATCAGAAGTCCCAATATTTCTATAGCAATGGGATCATGTCCCTACCTACAAGATGGCAAAAAGTTATCGAACAAAATGGTACCTACATACTTTAGTTAAATGTAAATAAACCATATTAAAAAATGTTTTGAATTTTCTTAAAAAATGCGAAGAAACTTTTTCCCCAACCTAAGAATGGCGTATTATACAAAAAGTCTTGCGCGAAACTGGTTAACTTTTATGATAATTGGAATTTTAAAATACCTGAAATGATAGATTTTATAAACAGGTATATAGATTTATAGCTCTGTATCCGTACAGTTTCAGGTAACTGCTCAAGGATCTTACTAGGTAGGTACTGCACCGAAAGTGTATTTCGGAGCAAGTAAGACAGGTGTCTCGGCGTCCAAAGAACCAGCTATTATGCAGCACGGTGCAGGGCACGATTCTAGGACTAAACAGAATATCGATTACTTTCGCTACTATAATGTAATCCTCCGCCCACTTTTCGTGCGTCCTTTTTTATTCGTCTGCACGTATACTCATCCCGCTCCCTCGCGCGAGCATCCGGCGGCGTCGGTTCCCCAGGGCGGGCCGTCTCGCTCTCTCCCGCCCTCCCGTATGGTAATGACATGGCGGCGGCCTGCGAGGGTGTGCGTGCGTCACCACCACCGAGAGAACTGTCGATGCTCCGGGATTCCCTTTGATGAATTAATTTCACGCCGTGCAGGTGATATTGGGGATTGCAGCGAGAGGAAACATGGCAGGCCTTTCCTGGGTGGAATCGTGAGAATCACGTCTGAGCGATCGGTCCGAGTTCTCACCTCAATTGGCGCTTACGGAACTTCGAAGTTACGTAAAAACGTCAAATTCTAGACAAGTTTGTATCAGATATTCTGTGGTTTCACTTCTTTAAGCTGTCTAAGTCAAAGTCGGACTTCCGACTTGTATGAAAACGCGGAGTCGACGTAAACGACAACGTCGACGTATTTACAACAACGGTGCGTAGGTAAGCTGTCAATCAAGCTCGGACTCGCAAATATTAGTTCGCCTATTGCGCGCGCTGTTCAATTTCTCCATGCGTTCGAAAACGCTAGTCGATCGGTTTAGCGTAAACGCCAATTTGGGTGACAACTGGGACTTGTGGTTCTGATCCATAGCTCGATGTGATTACCATCTAATAAGAACCGGATATGCCAGAATTTAATGAGCATTTTATTGGGGTTTTTACTAAATAACTAACGCCAATTCTGGGCAATAAATCAAGCGACCGAGACCCACACAAATTCAGTCGTAAACACATTTATTACCACAAATAAAATCCCCGAAAAGGTATACGTTTTATCGAATTAATTACATTCTTTTATGCAAATATTTCTACTATTTACTATCGACAAGTCGTCACTGTGACGATCAGCGCTGAAACTCTTCCTGGTGTTTCCGAAACGTTCTTTCTGCGTAATTGTGTTGTTTCATTGTGAAACTTATGTCCAGGCGCTTGGGTGTAATTGAGGTCGACGAGCGATGAGAGCATCAAACTTTATCATAATAATATAATGTCGTGTATACGTCGAGAATGACACTTTTACGAGGCATAATTTACATTATTTCGGTGTCGGGCGAGCGCGGTGGTTGCGTGCCGCCATGCCAGTAGGAGCTCGATTGATTTTCCGTCAGTCCCTCTCATGTTTGGGTCCACCAAATCGAATCACTCCGGACACGAAGTCGTTATGTAATAATGGCGTATTTGCGCGAACATTCCAACGTTTTTTATGTATTCCTTATTGGATTACGTGATTTGACGTCAAGTGTGTAGTCATGCAATTCTATATTTGTAACATATTTACAATTAACAACAATTTACAATGATGAATAGTATGATTATAATGAAGTTTAAAGGAAACATTTATTATAATAATTATTTCACACTATTATTAAACCAAGTTTTTACAAAATTTGTGAAAACATCTTTGTTCGATCATATTTTTTCTAAGGGTTAAATGTATACTTAATTTTTTTACTATTATAAACATATTAATAATATTTTTGCAAAATAAATATTTCTCCCAGAGCCATTTTAGTGCCTGGGCTCACGCAGTTCATTGCATGCAATTTGGGTGTGTGAAAGTGGCTTTTTTATGATGCTAGATGAATGGCTAAGACGACCCCATAAGCTCAACACACTTCATGGGAACTAGGTGCCATGCCCGGACCTTCCTTATATTGGCTGTACATTCCAATAGACCGGCAAGAAATAAAGTACTAAAATCTTTTTTTTTTATCTGGTTACAATTGTTTTGTCGCTGTTAAGAAATACTCAAAGAATACAGAGCATGCATGTAGTCAAAATCAAGTTAATTTAAATAGGTTAATGTAATTCAAATACTTCAGAGGCAAACGACCTCGTTCGAAGCCCAGTAAACAAAAAGGTGTTCGAAAACAAAGCAAAGACTGGTAGATATTTGGGATAAAACTAATTAAGAAAGAACACGAGGCGACACAGTGCGGGGGGGGGGGGGGGGGGAGGCGGCAGGAGGGGGGGGGGACAGTCGCAGGCTCAAAACCACCGCGCCAGGATAAACACGTAAAGGGTTTTGTGCTTATTCGGTTGCAAAACCATTAATTGCATTGTTGATGTTTCTCTTCCTTTTGAGTACGAGCAGCGACTTCTTATTTTCGTCCGTTGATAGACATAGGCATGCTGACTAAATCACATCACACAGGTTTTTTAGGGTTCCGTACCCAAAGGGTGCCAACGGAACCCTATTACTAAGCCTCCGCTGTCCGTCCGTCCGTCCATCCGTCCGTCCGGCCGTCCGTCTATCACAGGGCTGTATCTCACGAACCGTAATAGGTAGGCAGCTAACAACAAATAAATAAAAAGTAAAAATAATAAAAATGAAAGGGGGCCCCATACAAAAAACATGTTTTTTTTTGTGTTAAATCTTTTGGGATGGTACGGAACCCTTTGTGTGCGAGTCCGACTCGCACTTGGCCGGTTTTTCTATACCGAAATGACCAACATAGAATTACACCAACGTGTAATTTATTGGTTTTACTGTCACTTTCATTGTAACTGGGTTTTTGAATGCAACTCATATGTACTTGGTCGCAATAAGAAAGCTCGTATCTTTAAAGGAATGTCAAATGTTGGTCCAATATGGTAACACATTTTATAGAAATTTTCTTCTTTAAATAGTACTAAGCTGGACTCGACCCAGACAACCAATCAGTCACGGGCAGTGCATCAATCGATCCCGCCATGCTCTAGTTACGCATTTTGATAGCTACTTATTTATTTAAAAGTCAAATGACAAAAATCGCCAAACGCTAAAGAATAAGTTAAATTTACTGACAAATATGCATCGTTTTTGAGATCTTGTAAAACGGAGATGCCCGTAGAATTATCCCTCGTAATATTACCGGATTATTATATATATTATATATATATTAGGGTTCCGTACCCAAAGGGTGAAAACGGAACCCTTTTACTAAGCCTCCGCTGTCCGTCCGTCCGTCTGTCACAGGGCTGTATCTCGTGAACCGTAATAGGTAGGAAGCTGAAATTTGCACAGAGTGAGTATTTATTTTGCCGCTATAACAACAAATAGTTAAAATAAAAAAAAAAATTAAAGGGGGGTCTCATACTAAAAACGTGATTTTTTGTGTTAAATCTTGTACGATGGTACGGAACCCTTCGAGTGCGAGTCCGACACGCACTTGGCCGGTTTTTTCTAAATGTTTTGCTTCATCCTTAAAAAAGTCACGTACGAAAAAATATATTTTAATTCAACATTAGTTAAATTTAAATTTTGAATGAATTGGTAAGTTATGTATTCATAAAAAAAGAGCATTGACTATAGCCGCAGTTGAGAGCTTTTGATAAGAGTGATGACGTGACCCCTGGACGTGGTGCAGCGAAGGCCACTGCACCGCGCAGGCGCAGAGTGGACGCGATGCACTCCCAACGTGTTTATCAGCGACCGGCTCCGTACCTCCGCGTTGCACTCGCTGCCGGACCAGCGGTCTATGCACCGCGCGGAGATATGCAGGCATCACGAGCAAGTTGACTGACTGAGTTAGGTCTTAGGGTTTTCATCGTTGCTGAAAATATTCATGGTAAATTTCAGCAGCAGCAGCAATGTTAATGTGATCGATGTGTATTTTGGCGGCTCGTAGCTTAGTGGCGCGGGGACTTGCCTCGCATACCAGAGATCTGGGTTCAAATTATAGCCTAGCATGCACCACTTTCTATATCATTCTTTCATTTTTTTATTTATTTCAACTTTTTGGTAGTAAAACTACACTAAGTAACGTCACAAAGATCCGCGGAATGATCAACTCAGTGAAGAAGAACCCGCAAAGAAACTTCACGGGTTACTGAGTTTCAACATCATAAGTGCATTTCATCACGAATGCAAGCAGATCCATGGTTTGGAATCCATGTAAAACTGTAGGTCCCCTTCCCCTACTGGGTGGTAGGTTTTAAGCCCGCCTGGGTTGGTATCATCGCATTAGATGAAAATTTTGTCGAAGCGGCAATGTAAAATTTTCCGTGTTTTCCATCCAGTTCAATGTAGACGTGCTCTTGAAGTGAAAGTCCTGGCATAGTACCTAGCCTAAATTGAACTTAATGGAAAACACTATTGTCTGGATTACATGGATTCTGAACGATATTAGAACTCGCATCAGAAAGAGACAGAGATTTGCATATGAACGGACACGGCATTGAACCTACGGCCTCTGGAAAAGTTATTTTAGGTTTATTGGCTGTGATGTAATAGCAAGTTTTGGTTAATGTATTACATATTATATTATTGATATTTTTTTTGTTTGAGGTTAAAGCGTGTATGGGCTTAATATACATACACCCAGTAGATATATTCGTTCTTGTTTATTGTTTTTTGTTTATTGTTTATTCATCATCCATAGACAGTTCACTGCACTCGGATTTGTCATATTTTATCATTTTATCATTAGCCAATTCGGAAATCCCAGTGAAGAAGAGCTGGCAAGAAACTCCTCTGTTTTTTTTTTCAACGTCCTCTTAGTTTAAGTTTACAAAAGTATGAAGTACAAACAATTAATGTCATATGCAACAGTTCATGACAAATATCAGTTTATTTGTAAATACTATGCCCGCCATCTAACATGTTGCCAATTGGAGCAAGCCAGTCCCCACAAACAGCACCCGTTCACGAGCATCACGGTGGGCTCAGCCATCGCCTCTATCAACCATATTTTAGGGAAAGAGGAGACCCGAACCTAGTGTCGCCGCAAGCAAAGACCTTAAAGCGAGGCACTACTCCAGTGGCAACATGAAAAAGTAGTGAAAACTTTGTACGTTCTAGTTTTAATACTATTATTTCTGTCATGAACTACTACAGTGACCTCTTAACAAAGAGTCAAAATACATTGCGTAAATGTAATAGCGTTTAGTCTTTTGATTGTGAGTAAATCGATGGTCGCGCACTCCCGAGTGGCTACCGGGCTTCTTCGCTTTATCTCAGCTACATTTAACGAATACAAGTTGCTTCACGACACCCCTTAGTTTTGCTCTGTTTTTTTGCGGTCCGGCTTCTAGGGAGCTGTTGGGATGTTTGAGCTCGTTCCAAGTCGGCAAAGGGCTTTGGAATTCATCCAACAAAATGTGAGATATCATGAAGAAATCGAAAGGAGTTTATGTAACGTTCAGCAGTCTGAGATTTATATTACAACCAAAAATGACCTGGATAGGTAACTTTGAAGTAAATTTACGATAATAAGTTTGAAGTAAATTTAAGCGGATAAAATATGTGTTCCTTATTTATTCTTCAATCAAAAACTAATACGCATACACGGCGAGACTCGATCGAATAACTCCATTCCTTTCGCGACGACATTCGCAAAAATCCAAACAAAAATAAACAGCGCGAACCTGCGCGCAGCAACGGTAGCGAAATAATAAGAGCGAGCAACAAAATAAAGAAATGGCTCTGCAGAAGAAAAATAAATAAAAAAAAGTTTAAAAAATGTGACGTCGCTCGCCCGGCTGTGTGTGGCTGGTGGCATTGTCTCCGCGAGAGGAATTTCTGAAAAAAATATTCGCATCCGATTTACGAAGTCGCGGACCGAGCTGCTCCTTTGTACAGTCGCCAGCGATTTACACTTTAAATCTTATAATATTATTTCGTAATGTGAAGCGGGACATATGGCGTACGCCAGGCCCTCGCCTAAAAGGTGTCCGACATTGGCCGAATTTTCTCGGGGGCTGCGAAAAGCATTCGTTTCTTCACAACATGTTGAAGAACCCCAAGTTGTACTTCTACAAGCACTTAGTAAAGTTCCCTTGTGGTGTGATGACAGTGACAGTAGGTATAGTATTAGCCACTTTTATGCAATAAAATATCGATTTTATCGTTTTTATCCAACAAAAATAGATAAATAGAGGATATATGCGATCGCTTGGTTCTAATTGGAGGAATGTTGACAGTAAATGGGTGCATTCCCTACCTGTTACGCGATGGTAAAATGGGGACGAAGGAATGGCGTTATGTAGCTCTGAAGAGCATTCTCCGACGTGACGTGGGAAAGAGGAGAGTTTCTAAATTCCGGGTTTTCGGGGTGGTCTAACGCACGCCGCTGTATCGAGTCAATGGAGCCAAGCTTAGCTGATCCACCCCACAGATGCGCATTATACAGGAGCAGTTTTGGGTCCTGTGTGAAATACTAACGCACCCCGATGAAGACTCTCAGTTATTTTGAGGTTAGCTTGGCTTAGTCTTTGATATGAAGTCAGTGTTCATATCAAAGACTTTCTTTTGAGATTTAGCACGTTATCATAAAATATGTCACAATAAAATACAGATTCGTTGCATAATTGATACGTACGACGGATAGGATCCCTGATTCCAACTTTAGTTCGGGTAAAGTTAACATGGAACTTACTTGTCTCTTTGACCTCATACTTAACTTAGGCATGAGGCCAATGGGTTAACTCTACTACTACCTACTACCTAGGGTACCTAAGTAAGGAAGGGTACAGATTTACGTGGAATCCGAAGCACGTTCGGAAAGCACCTAATTCGCCGTTTACGCGCTCGCAAAGGAAATACAGTGGGAGTTCTTGCATGATTTTTAATTATAAGTGCCGGAATCAATACAGCACAACCATTAAGGTGATACATTATACTCGTACAGCAGCTCAGAGTACGCATCTTCAACACCGGCGCAAAAATACCATCATGGCCGCTCGCCTTATTCCTGCTCATCTCAGAATTTCGTACGGTGAGTGTACCCATCAGAACCGGTGCCCGTCGTTCACTGTTCGCTCGTCGCGAGATGGATTGATCCGAGACATCTGCCCCTTCCCCCTGGCCGCACCCCCCCGGCTCCTCTGCATTGTCGCATGCACTGTGGCGCGTTCAGGGGGACTATGCATTTTGTGCACGTCTACGTGACCAGTCCGCCCCCACGAGGGAACCACGAGTATAAAAATAATAGTGTTTTCGATACAACGTCGACGCTTACACAGTGCCTTGAATGAGTAAGTACTGAATCAATGAATTAATCTATAATCAATTGCATTTTAAAGTATTTTGTCTTAAATAAGTATAAGTTGTAAATCAAAACTGAACCAGTCAATCACATGTTAACTAACAATTATCGCTTAAGGTGTCCCTTCCCGGCGGGACTAACTCATTCGCGGGCACGGTACAAAACTATGCTATTGCGTTCTGGGACCTTCTCTGTTTCAAAGAAAATGACAGGCTCCGTGATGAGGAGGATGCAACAGGTCCACAAAGCAGAAAATGCGCATAGTGTTTGATTTGGTAAGGTTTACGACAATTTTAATTACAAAATTAAACCACGACCGCAGTAGTAAAAAATCAAACAAAACCTAAATTGATTATAAATATTCATGAAACAAGCTACGTCTCATGACTAACTTTTTTAAGATGTTTTTATTTTATCGTTGAGTAATCCACGTCTAAAGTTATTGAATAAAACCCGTGAAAAAATCGATCTTCCGGGCTTTAAAACTTAGATACAAAAATACATTTTTATAATGCCAATGGTCATCAAACATAGTTTGATCAAAAAAAGCTGTTTTGAGTATAATTTTTGATCGCCGACAAGAACTATGCGCATCATCTTCTTTCCACGTTTGTATGAGGAGTTGAGTGGGAAGGCCAACCTTAAGAGTTATCACTGTCATTGCAATGACAGTGATAACTCAAATGAAGACTTAAAAGTTGGATCTTAGAATAAAAATTTGTACTCGTACAACCTTCCCGTGAACAGACCATGTTCTTTAGACTTCTCCGAGGGACAGACATGAGACTCGCGCCGGCAGCTTAATGGCTTCGGGCTCGAATAACTAACACATCCTGCAGCGTCCTGTACAGGCCTCCATGACGATACCTGAATGGGACGAGGCACTGCTACCACTTTTTATGAGCCATCCTGCGATAATGTTGACTTGTGCTAAATGTCAAGATGACTGAATTTTATATTGCACGCCGTTTGTACTTCTGAACCGTTCAATTGGTAGTTTTTTTGCCGCCAACGTGCGAACATGTTTGCCACAGACTTACCGATTGTAGACGTAGGTAAATATAGGTAAAACTTAACTTTTTTTATTGCAGGAGGAAACACAGAAAAAATACAGTATTGACACAATTAACAACATAAATTAAGTTACAAAGTTAATTAAATTAACCTATTCCTCGCGGGAATACAACAGTGAATAGGCAAGATATTTAAATACAAGATATGTTAAATAGGAATTTATATTGTTACAGTTTCTTAAGGTTCAAGAGCAGTAATAACTTTTCTTATGAGAGAAAAAACCGACTAGTTTTTGTTGTATAATTAATAGGTATCAATGTTTCCAGACAATCAGTATATTCATCAGCAGGTACATACAAGCATATATTTTATATAGTCAATCTAGATAACGCAACCACTTGGCGCAGGCAGACCGACATATTTAGCATCAGAGGGTTGGTCTCTAACATGTGAACCCAGATTCACCCATTTACCTTATCGTGACCAAAAACGTCGTGACCTCCCGGAATAAATGGGTTAACTCTACTACCACCTACTACCTAGGGTACCTAAGTAAGGAAGGGTACAGATTTCCGTGGAATCCGAAGCACGTTCGGAAAGAACCTGATTCGCCGTTTACGACACTCGCAAAGGAAATACAGTGGGAGTTTTTGCATGATTTTTACTCATAAGTGCCGGAACCAATACAGCACAACCATTAAGGTGTTACATTAGATACATATACTCGTACTATTATTGCGCCTAAGTTCTCGTATTTGTACACTCACTTCGTAAATTTCCCCCCAACCACCGACCCAAACATCGCACGTAATCTAAGTTCGTGCTGAGTCGTATTGTTGATCCTCCGTCCGTTTTGATCTCATCTTAATTCCGGTTGAACCCCGGAGGTGCCTCTACACTGAACCGTCCCTGTCATTACTCTAGTTACGAGCAAGTAATGACGGAGTCTTCGAATCTAACCCCCAGTTATGTCTTCGTCACCCACTTACGGTCACTGTGGGAGTTTAATTTAGCGTTTCTGCGATACCGATTGTCTTAGACTTCTTGTTTGGTTGATTTTAAGTTTTTTGTAGTTATTTTGTCCTGCAAAGCAAATTGAGGAATAATTATGTAAGACTTTATTCTCTAGTTATAAGCGAACCGACAGACATTCGGCGGACGTGGAAAAAGAGCTATAGGATATTTCCTATAAATGGCTAGCAATGTTATTCTAAAATATTAGTTAATTAAAAAGTAAGTATCATGTGTTCCCACCTTAATTCAAGCAGTCCTAGAATAGGTCTCTCAGGTCCGCAGCAGACTCAGCTAATCTCACAACAGCGAGTTAAGACTCTTCCTCCGTCTACTCAAATAGCGACATTATCGGCAGATCTGGTGGGTTAGCGGACGGCTGCGAGTTGGGGGGTGGAGGGGGGGGGGGGGGGGTAGGGCGCCGCCCGCCCACCGGGGAGGGGGAGGTGCGTGTATTCAGGGACATGACGACGTTCGAGTTCGAGTAGCCAAAGAATTTGAATGTTTTTTTACCCACTTCACAGTGGGATACAAGAGCGAGCGTGCAGCTATAGAAAACCAGGCAGAAATAATATTAATAACAACGATTGTCGTTTTTTGTGTTTGTTGTAGAGACCACCAATATTTTTTTAAGGAATTTATAAAATAATTTTAAACAAAAAAATACTGAATTCAACGATATGGAAAATGGAAATAAATGCTAAGAAGCAGCAAAAAGTACTAAAGTTTTTTTTTGGTTTGTTGTCATATATTCATGATAATATAATCTTAGGCTATACAACGACATTTACTTTGAGGCATTGTGATCAGTTTTTAAAATGGTTTAGAAAAGTTTTTTGTTTTTAATTACATAATGGTAACATTGTATCCATGTAATGTTTTAGCATATTCATTTAATTCATTTAAATATGAAAATATACATTAAAGGAAACATTTACCAAAATAGGTTGCCTTTACCTATCTTTTTTAGGGTTTCGTACCCAAAGGGTACCAACGGAACTCTATTGTTAAGCATCCGCTGTCCGTCCGTCGCAGGGCTGTATCTCATGAACCGCAATAGGTAGGCAGCTGCAATTTTTACAGAGTGTGTATTTATTACGAGTAAAACGTGTTTTTTTGTGTTAAATCTTGTACTATGGTACGGAACCCATTGTGTGCGAGTCCGACTCGCACTTGGCCAATTTTATTGTTTAAAAAAAAAGTAAATTTAAGATATAAGTAACAAGAAGCCTCTCCTATCGCTGGCATAGAGGATAAATGAAGGTCGCTCTTAATTAACTAGGAATTCAGTGATCCCCACGTGTGGACTCCATTTTGGTATCCTAAAGGCCGATAGTCTTCTCCGCCCCCCCCCCCTCCCTCCACGCCCCTCCGTCCCGCCTCCCCCCCCCCACAAGGTTTCCTTTGATCTGCCGCCGCCGAGGGTTGCTGACGGACTTGTAAATTGCTGAAGCCCGAATCGCGGGCCGCAGACACGAGTTAGATTGCTTGAGGGACCGTTAATTACCTTCTGACCTTTCGCAGAAGGTTCGTGTGCGAAGACAATTTCCACTTGCCGCTTACGTCTCACTATTTACTAAAATAGGTACTTGCCACGTGCGGGTAACTACTCTTATGCGTGCTAACATAAAAGCCTAAATATGGGGGGAAGCCTTGACGAAATGGAGGTAATAAATTTAGATAAAACCGGACATTGAAAAAAATCCAGCGAAGTTTTATTCGCTGTGTTTGTTGAACTGGCAAATGATAAAATATGACAAATTCGAGTGCAGTGTTGGGCCTATGAATGCTGAATAAACAATAAACGACGCGGTAGTCCGTAGTCTACCGCTAAGTTCATGTGTGGGCACAATTAGCATTACCATTAATAGGCATTATAACAAATATATAATTCATTGGAGCAAAAACATGCAGGCATTGTTACCTATTAGGTCTACCACCTAATTTTAGCCTGTCCAGTTGTTTAAAATTGTTTCAATGAATACTTGAAAATATGAATCAGTTTATTAAAAATCAACACTTTCCTTTCGTTGGCCGCTTAACATTACTTCACATAATTATTTCCTTATAAATGAGTTCAATCACCAAATCCATTTTTTTAAATCTAATGCTGCCGTTTAGTTTTCATGAAAATCAGCCCCATGACTTCTTTGATTGTTTTTCTCTATTTTTTATTGTTGCGCATTTGGCTATGAAGGCACACGTAAAAAAACAACCTGTAAAGAAGTTGACTTTTATGTAAAAAGTGTTACAGAAGGAATGTAAATATTTCGACATCCCCACAATCTTATAGTGTGCTATCGCGCGTCGTAAAGGAAATACTTAGACACGCGGCGATAACATAGCGCCGGGAAGAAAATAAACTCTTTATCTTTCCTCGGAGGCTGCGGCGGGGGGGGGGGGGGGGGTTGGGGGGGGGGGACTTCGTTGCGGGGGGGGGGGCGCTCTGTGCGAGGAGAAAACTCAGTTTTCTCGGCCTCTTGCAGTTTTACTTTTTAAGGCTTGACAGTATAGACTGCACTCGGATATCAAATAATCTGGTAAGCGTCATCGAGAGGCTTCTTCGTAGGGATTAGGAAATTGAGGTGCGGAAAATATTTGTATACTAGCTGAAGTTCCCAGCTACGCGCGATTCAATTTTGTTCTAGGAATTCAACCGATCGATCGCAGCGTCACCTACCGGATTAAATTGTTAATATAAAGCACCCAGGGTACTCAATCACATATAAAATTATAAAAATTAGGCTAGAACTTTAGGAGAAATTAATTGACTTAGGCACCCACTGAATATAATAATTAGAATTAGACAAATTGCTATGTCTCAGTGGACTTAATGTTTTGTTTGATCCTAAAAAAACTGATGCACTAACGGAATGTGAGTTTTAAAGTATGCTTCAGCAAGTGTTTTTTTTTTTAATTGTTTTTTTACGGTCTAATCGCGAACATGTATTTCCAAAAATATTCACAAAATATTTATTCGGGATCATAGCATGACGCAATGGCGACCGTGTTCTTTTCAAGCCGAGCTCGCACTTGCCTTCAAACTATCTTCGGAACCTTTGCTTTTGTTTTGGCTGAAAACGCTCCCAGCCGGGGAGGTGTTTACTGTACTGTTTATTCGTTTTCAGAATTTTGCCGAACGATAAGCGAATATCATCTTTGTATATTGTTGTTTTAAGTGTGATTGAAGACTCGAGAAAACTAAAATTTCATGTAGGTACATAACATTACGTCTATATAAATAAAAAAATTATAAATAAATTTAATATATAACATACACAAACATTATGTATATAAAAATATATAAAACATTTTATAGGAATTAAATAAATATTGTACTGAAGCTCTTTCTTTTGTGGATGCAATTTAATATTAGAATTAATTAAATTTTGAATGCCTCCTTAACTTAAGCATTAATTACACCCGCAGAATATCCACAAGTGATAATATTCGCGATAAGAAACCGCCCTCGCTCTAACTCAAGTCGACAACTGCATCGGTACAAATCCAACATTCTCTATGCCGATATCTAACTCAAATTATTACAACGAACCTCATAGTATACAAAACACTTATTTGAAAGCGTTATCAAACTACTATGAGCCGTATTTGGTGCATATTACAGTTTTATTTGGCGTAACCGAAAGTCGGTAGTTACGGCGTTTGAGATGCATCGGTTTGGAAACTGGGATTCATTTGAGGAATCAAGAAAGGGACAGGTAGATGGAAATTATGCAAATGTCTGTGGAGGCAGAGGGCGACGGGTGGTGGTACAGCGGTGCGCCGCCAGGGGGGTGGCTGAAAATTTCTGCTCGGATGAAACGATTTATTACAAAAGCGTTGAGTACTTGAAATTAATTATACTAAGTTTTGCTTTCGTTCTGTTCGCATTGTTCCGGCGGGAGAATTCCGAACATTTTTTCTGCTCGCACTTTTTTCGCGCCCCGATTGAAGATGTGTTGGATTTTGTAACGGATGTCTGTGATTTCTAATTCAAGGCGAAAATAAGCCTTAAAAGTCGGTATATTTATTTTTAATAGGGAATTAAATTTTTGTGAGAAATACTATTCCGTTCCAGTACTATAGTATTATGTACCAGTTCCGAGATATAAAGATGTTCATATTAAGTCAGGTATTTACTAAATTAATTTATAAAAATTCAATTTTTTTGATGAAATATATTATCGGCTCCTAACGGACTCAACAGGTTTTCGAAAATAACTGGACAATTTTGGAGACTCGCTGGACAGAAGAACGTTTTCGCCTTCAGTGTTTGCAAAACGCAATGGCATGTGTTCGATACAAATAATAAACTCTTCCAAGTTTCAAAGACAATGTCGTACCTGCCTCGAAGCAACATGTTTTCGACATTTGACTGAGTCCAAGTTGTAAAAGGTGCCACTACGTGTATTTCTTCCGTACAAATTAAAGATAATATGAGAATATTGCAATAGAACCACAACTAAATCTATTATAATAAATATAATATCATAAAAAATATTTAAACCACAATGAGGCCTTTCCGGTCGATTACGGAGGTGAAGCAACACCGGGCGCGGTCGTATCCTGGATTGGAGACGGCTTCGATACCTGAGGCTGAGGTTTGGATTACACTCACAATTGTAGGTTTCTTACTTAGTCGTTGGAAGAGTTAATCCAAAAGGGGTTAATACCATCGCATTGAATAAGAGATGTTCGAAGTGCCAATGAAAATTGGACGTGTTCTCTATCCAGGCCAATGTAGCCGAGCAGATTCATAAAAAAACGGAACCCTTTGTAAGCTACAAGATGTATGCGAACGTACACCAGAAAAGCATCGCATCGCATAAAGGTGTCTTAAGGTGGCCCAACCCGCTCATCTCCCCATACAAAAGGGGAAAGAAGATCACGCCCATATTTCTTGTCAGAGATCCAACATTTTGCTCAAAATAGCTTTATTTGATCGAACTAGATGTCTGATGACCATTGGCATTGTAAAATTGTGTATGGTTTCTAAGTTTTTAAATAATTAAAAATAATTTTATACGATAACTTTGGAGGTGGATTACGCAATGATAAAGTAAGAACATCGTAAAAAGATTAGTCATCAGACATAGCTTATTTAATCAATATTTATGATCTATTTGGTATTTGTTAGATTTTTGACTACAGCGGTCGTGGTTTACTTTTAGCTATAAGTCGTTTTGAAATTAAAATTTTCGTAAATCTTACCAAATCATACACTATGCAACTTGTCTTTTTTGTGGACATGTTGCATCTTCCTCATCACGGAGCCTGTCTTATTCTTTGAAACAGAGAAGGTCCCAGGGCGCAACAGCACGGTTTTATACCGTGCCCGCGAATGAGTTAGGCCCGCCGGGTTGGGCCGCCTTAAGATATAAAGTCACTAAGATTGTCAGCTGCCAATATGGAGTTAATCCTTTCAGGACGACGCTGAGGCCTCTTTACGATATGCCATCAATCACGCCTGGATTTACAGCGCAGAGCTACGATTCTATAAGAAGGGAAACGCAAGGTTCAAAGATATATTCATTGATGAACACAAATAACTTAATAAGAATTTGCAATCTTCACGTCTATGAATATTACCAATAAATATATTTACTCATTATTCTAGCATGAAAACTGTTTCTGATAGCTTATTAACAATACATGATGTGTGTGAATAAACGTCTGTATTACAAATAAATACTCAAAGGATTGATTAGGTTTTTGATGAGTACAATATAGGATATAAAAATGTTAAATATTGTTCTTACTTATAAATAATCTCACCGCTTGGTGAGAAGGCCTGCCCCATCTTCGATATATTTTTTTTGCAAGAAAATTTGGATAGTGATAAATTACATGAAGTTCGTTTTTTCTCAGAAGAGTTTGTTTTCACATTACGAATCAACTTACTGCCTAAGACTTTGTGGAAACTAAAGAAAGGGTGTCATATTACACAAACGTTTGATTGTGGGCATTCAGGCACCAGTTTTTTATCTTTCTAAGTTGGATTAGTGCACATCGTCAGGAACGCGAGCTGTTACATTTTTCGAAATCTATGTGAACACTGTACCAACCCTAACCCTACCCTTGGGAAGTTTAAGCCCGCCCGAGCTGTTACCCTCGCATTGGATGAATAGATGGTCGAAAGGGCAATGAAGAATTGTACGTGTTTTCCAACCAGTTCAATGAGCCGTGTTTGGGAAGGTCTTAGCTTGGCATCTTAGAACAGCAGTTACTTAGAACAATCGAAGCTCAGTACAGATATAACATTACTGAAATATACTCTTTATGAAATATGTTTGTCCTGTAAAAAGGGAATTTAGGAATTGCATTTAATTAGGTGAAGGTCTTGGCTTGGCATCTAATTAATTCCTCGGGAATGCGGTGTGTTGGGCTGATTACTAGCCTTTCACATCCAGTTACTTCGAACAATCGAAGCTCTTTAGAATAATATTTTTGTCCTGTAAAAACGTTTCACAGTTTCGTAGTCGCCGCGCGGCTGAAGAAGACGCGTTTCCCTCCCCCCCCCCCCCCCCCCGCCTACGCCCGCAACACACGCGTCGCGCCGCGTCGGGCGGCGACGGAGGAATTTACGAGGGTACGTGACGCGATCCGCTGGATTTTTGAGCCTCGAGCCTCTCTTAATATTTAATCTGGCGGGATGGAATGATTTTTTTACATGAAACTCGAGGAACCGCTACGCCTGTTCGGCGGGCTATTTTTTAGGGTTCCGTACCGAAAGGGTGCCAACGGAATCCTATTACTAAGTTTCCGCTGTCCGTGCGTCTGTTACAGGGCTGTATCTCATGAACCGTAATAGATAGGAAGCTGAAATTTTCACAGAGTGTGTATTTATTTTGCCGCTATAAAAACAAATTTGTAAAAAAATAGACAAATTGAAGGGGGCATACATTTTTTTGTGTTTAATCTTATACGATGGTACGGAACCATTCGTGTGCGAGTCCGTCTCGCACTTGTCCAATATGTCCACGCGCAATCAACTGCGACGTTCTCCAAACGAACTTGACGTATGACCTTGAATCCAACGCACGCAGAACGAAAATCGTCGTCGCAAATCGAAGAACGCACCGAGCTAGGCCATGTGACGCGTTTTCTTAAGGCTCGTCGTGACATTTCATACAATCAGAAACTTGCCTGTGTTGTGATTTGATTTACGTTATTTGGTTCTCTTCTTCTTCAGCCTTTTGTTGTCCACTGCTGGACGTAGGCCTCCCCCAGACTTCGCCAAGTTGTGCGGTCTCCTGTTTTTCTTCGCCAGTTGTCACCTACTGTCTGACGTATATCGTCTAACCAACGTGCTGGCGGTTTGCCAACGCTTCTTTTCCCTGTGTATAGGGTCTCCACATTAAGACTTCAGTGCTCCATCTGTGGTCATCTCTGCGACATACGTGACCTGCCCATTGCCACTTGAGTTTAGCAACCCTATGCATAACGTCAGTGACCTTGGTGCTTTGGCGCATCAGCAGATTTGGCATTCGGTCGCGCAGTGAGATACCGAGCATGGATCTTTCCATTGCCCTTTGGGCTACTTTCATGTGGGTAACAAATGTTTATTTAGACGTTCACTGTTGTTACACATTATTAAAATGTTTTCGGATAAACACTCGAATTCATTTATTGATTACTGGACGACGTTTCGAAATTCCTTCAGCAGGCCTATTCCTGGAATACCGTAATCAGGAATCAGGAATCCTGGGTCTAGAAAACCGCTTTCATAGCGATTTTAAAAGCGATTTTTCTACGAAAACGCTTGATCAATTGAAATGCTATGACCCGGAATATTTTCGTCAAAAAAATCGCTTTGAAAATCGCTATAAGATTAGTCTTCGAAACTCAGAATTCCTGATTCCTGGTTACGGAATTCCAGGAATAGGCCTGCTGGTCGCGCCGGGTCCTGAGGAAGTCTTTTGGTGAACGAAACGTCGACTTAAGCAGATAAGCCATTATTTGAGAACTGTTTATCCGAAACCATTTTAATAAAATATTATACATTGATAAAATGCCTGTGGTGCTTGTTGCTAACTTCGAGTACTCTAGTGGTAAATTGGCATCGCTGATAACTATAGCAATCAAAACTCTTTCCCGTCAATTTTTTTAATGTTACTGGGTATGGATGGCTAATATCAATCTGACCATCAGATTAGCCTAACACACAACATGGTAACTAGGTAACCAAAATTTGAGGACCTTTCTTATATTGCTCGGCTACATTGAACTGGATGGAAACACGGGCAATTTTCATTACCGCTTTGACCATGGTTCATTCAATGCGATGGTGCCAACGCGGCGGGATTAAGCCGAACCACCTAGTAGGTAAGGAAGGGGATCTACAGTTTCACGTGGAATCCGAGCCACGGCCAGCATCAACGGTTGAAAATGGTCACCCATCCAGAATCGAATCGCGCTCAAAGGTGCTTCACGTGCAAGGCATCGCGCCACTGGGCTACCGAGGCTGACACATTTTCTGTCCGTACTTTTGTAACTTTGATTTATTTTTAAAGCTTGGTTTTTATTAAGAATCTCCGAATATTCGTTTTTGGGTGCAGAAAACCAAATATTTGGCCATAATCTGTACCAGTAGGTGCACATTTTTGTTTCTCAAATGATTAATGAAACAAACCTTCAATAACGAAATAAATATCTTCTCCATCGGTACCTTTCATGGCTTCCACGAACTGAATATTTGTGGTCTCAGTGTTTCCAGAGGCAGCAATTTGTTCGCTTACTCGTTTATTTTTAGGGTTCCGTACCCAAAGGGTGAAAACGGAACCCTATTACTAAGCCTCCGCTGTCCGTCCGTCCGTCCGTCCGTCCGTCCGTCCGTCCGTCCGTCCGTCCGTCCGTCCGTCTGTCCGTCTGTCACAGGGCTGTATCTCAGTAACCGTAGACAGCTGAAATTTTCACAGAGTGTGTATTTATTTTGCCGCTATAACAACAAATAGGTAAGATTAAAAAATAATTAAAATTAAAGGGGGCTCCCATACAAAAAACGCGATTTTTTGTTTTATTTTTTACGATGGTACGGAACCCTTCGTGTGCGAGTCCGACTCGCACTTGGCCGGTTTTCTCCATTAGGTGTAGAGACACTCCTGGATTATTAATTTTTGTAAAGAGGATTTAATTGCCACGGACGAAAAAAACGGACAAGAAACTCCGTCAGGAATCAAATTCTAAATACTTTTTCATCCTATCGCTAGAAAAAATTGTAACAAAAAGTGTAAGGGTATTATAATATACTCGTAGTTAACAATGTCGACCTAACGTTTACACATTTTTGAGCACACCAAATTTGTGGCTAAAATATGTATTTTTTATCTTTTTTTTTATGTGACTGGACATGGATGGCTTATACCCCACCTTCTGTCATGGTATTAGCCCAACAACCACATGGGAACTAGGTGCCATGCCAGGACCTTCCTTATATTGCACGGCTACATTGAACTGGATGGAAAACACGGACAATGTTCATTGCCGCTTCGACCATCGTTCATCCAATGCGATGTTACCGCGGCGGGATAAACCCTACCACCTAGTAAGTAAGGAACGGGACCTACAGTTTAACGTGGAATCCGAACCACGGCCAGCCTCTCTCAACGGTCGAATGGTCACCCATCCAAGACCAGACCGGACCCAGCGTTGCTTAACTTCGGAGAGCGATCGCCGAAGTGTCGCGCCACTGGGCCATTGAGGCTGACATCTGCTATGCCAGAGTATATACACGACCAAAGCAGTGGGCATATATGCAAGCACTTGTTAATAAAATAAAACAATGAAGAAAGCATTGCGATGGGCGTATCCAAAATGCTGGGCCAAGAAATCTTTTATTTCCATTTAAAATGTTACAACGAAACCTTAAATTATTGTTCATATTGCTTCCATCGCCTATTACGTTATCTTTTAAATTCCCCATACAACCGACTAAAATTATTTACATGCTCTATCTGTTTATTATTATTATTTGAAACCGGGTGTCGTGCCCTACAGCCCCTAATTGGTGTCCGTAGCCCGACGTCACTGCGACCTGAGAAGATCTATTGTGACTTTACCCCTTTTATAGTTCGCTCTCCAACCCTACACTTTTTATGAAATGTAGTAGTTTTTGGGGAGCGATCGATCTAATATCATCTGGGTGCATGATATGCCCGCCTAGGTGGATACTTCTTTTGCGTCCTAAGGGCCCACAGTCGCATAAAATGTGAAGTGGAGTTTCTTTCTCCTCGCGACAAAATCTGCAAACATCAGTTTCGGACAAACTCATTGCGTTCATGTGTTTGTTTAGTTTGCAGTGACCTGTTAGAGCTCTTACAGTGACCCTAAGTTGATTTCGAGTGAGTTTCATAAGTTCACGCGACCGTTTTTCCGAATAGCCTGTAACCAGGGCTTTCGCATGTGTGAGTCCCGGCAGGTTGTGCCAGATATCTTTACTTTGGTTCTTTGCCCACAGTTTTATTTCGCTTAGTGCGGTGATTTTTGTTATCCCACAAAATGGTTCGGGTCCCATTCTGGGCTTTGATGCACCCTCTTTTGCGAGTTCGTCGGCCACTTCATTGCCCTCGAATCCTTCATGTCCTGGTATCCACCTTAGAGTGACATTGTTTGTCTTTCCCAGGTCGTTTAACTTTTGTACGCAGTCCATGGTTAGTTTTGATTTGACCTCTGGAGCTTCAAGTGCCTTGAGGCATGCTTGACTATCCGAGAGGATAAATATATTTTGGCTTTTGTAGGTGCGTTCAAGGTTTTCGTGTACACAGTCAATTATTGCGTACATCTCTGCCTGAAAGATGGAGGCAAAGGACCCCAGGTTTATAGATTTCCGAACCTTAGGTCGCTCCCCATATACTCCTGCCCCTACTCTGTCCCTGCTTTTGGAGCCGTCTGTGTACCATACTAGGTCTCCATCCCTGAAGCTAGGTCCCTTATTAGACCATTCACTTCTTTCAGGTATTTCTATTGTGTACAGTTTAACAAAACTGTATTCTGTTTTCATGACATCTGAAGTCATTCCCAATATTGGAATTTTCAAAAGATGGGCCTGCAGTCCCTGCATTTCTTTTGATAGCCAACTCCTCTGCCCTCCAGCCTCAAGGAGTCTCTGCATGCTGGCTCTGGCTTCCTTTTGTACTTGAATATACAGAGGGACGAGGTTAAGCATTGCCTCCATAGCTGCAGTTGGAGTTGAGGAGACGGCCCCAGTTGTGATGGCACAAGCTAGTCTTTGTAGACTGCTAAGTTTATTTCTGCATGTGATCTGTGTGGTTTTATTTTGCCACACGATAGAGCCATAGGTAACCATTGGCCTGACTATCCCCGTATAGAGCCATATGGCTACTTTCGGTCTAAGACCCCATTTCTTTCCTGCAAGACGATAGCAGGATCCCAGCGCGATTTTCGTCTTTTGGGTAATATATTCAATGTGTGGGTTCCAGGATAGCTTTTGGTCAATTATAACGCCCAGGTATTTAACTTCCCTGGAAAAAGTTACAGTGCTTCCAAAGAAGGTTGGTGCTTTGAGTTTCTCCAAATTTCTCAGTTTTGTGAAAGGCACTATGGTTGTTTTGCTGGCGTTGACAGAAAGCTTGAATTCTTTACACCATCGCTCAACTATTTTAAGGCCTTTTTTCATTAGCCCAGAAATTGTGGTAAGGCATTTTCCTCTGATGATGATAACGACATCATCGGCGTAGCCTTGAGTGTCTATTAAAGCATTATTGAGCTCAATAAGTAAGAAATCTACTACAACAGACCATAGCAGTGGTGACAACACGCCTCCTTGTGGGCAGCCTCTTGTGGTTTTGATTTCTAAAGTATCATCTAGAAGAGTAGTTTTGACCCTCCTATTTGACAGCATCGAGGCAACCCATCTGATAGTAGTTGCGTCAATGCCTTTTCTTTCCATGCATCCTATTATGACCTCCGTCAAAGTGTTGTCGAAAGCCCCTTCAATGTCTAGGAATATGCACAGGGCTACTTCTTTTTCCCCAAGAGCACTTCCTATTTTGTCGACTAAGTCTACTAGGGCCGTCTCTGTGGACTTGCCTTTTTGGTATGCATGTTGTTTATTATGTAATGGGTTAGTGCTCAATGCCGACTCTCGTACATAAAGATTTACTACCTTTTCCATTGTTTTCAGGAGAAAGGAAGTGAGACTAATAGGTCTGAACGATTTGGGCTGGGAGGCATCTTTCTTTCCAGCCTTTGGAATGTACGTTACTCTGACCCTAGTCCACTCGTCTGGTATATAGCCCCAGGCATAACTTGCCCTATATATTTTCACCAGAATTGCAAGGATGTATTGTAGTCCCTGCTGAATCAGTGCAGGAAATATGCCATCCTCCCCGCCTGTTTTGTATGGCTGGAATGATTTCATTGCCCATTTAACTTGGCCGGGTCTGAATATTTTTGTCGCCCTCTTCCAGTCTTCGTTGGATGGTCTTTTTAAAACCTTATGTACCGACTGGAAAGGTATTTCGGGCGCGTTTTCCACTATAGAGCCAGGGAAATGTACTTGAGCCATAAGCTCCAGGGTTTCTTTCCCAGTAGTAGTGAAGTGTCCATCTGGTTTCCGTAGGAGACCCAGATACTTCGGAGAGCCTTTAGACATAATCCTGTGAAGTTTTGCTCCCTGTGAGACGCTATTTATCTCTTCACAGAACTTTCGCCAGGATCGCCTGCGTGCTCTCCTAATTTCCCGGTTGTATTCTGTCAATGACTTCTTATAATGCTCCCAGTTATTGGTTGCTTTTGCCCTGTTGAATAACTTCCGGGTTCTTTTTCTTAGCTTTTCTAGCTTTCTGCTCCACCATGGAACATCCCGATTTGTTCTGGTGGTTTTTAAGGGACAGCTCTCCTTGTATGCCTCGAGCATGACAGATCTGAGTGTCCCAACCGCTTCTTCTATGGCATTAACGGTTTTAATCACTTTGGGGACCGCAACAAGTCCTTCTTGTAGCCGGTGTCTATATGCGTCCCAGTCAGTGGCCTTAGGGTTGCGGTACGATTCGCATCTTTGAGATCTGGATGACCCAATGTCGAATCTTATATGTTTGTGATCAGACATGGATGTCTCATCTGAGACATGCCAATTGTGTATACGGCATGCTAGCAACTCTGTACTTACCGTCATATCTAATACCTCCTGTCTAGCTCTTGTTACAAAGGTGGGCTTATGGCCCTGGTTGATAATTTGTAGGCTGTGTGTCAGAAGGAACTCAAAAAGGTACTCACCCCTGGTGTTGATGTCCGTACTACCCCAGGTGGTGTGATGTGCGTTTGCGTCGCATCCTATCACCAGCTGTGCCTTGTGATTCTTGCAGTATTCCACAAGAGGTTCCAGCTGAGATGACGGGTCTTGCGCATCACCCGGGAGGTAAGCGGAGCACACCACTACCTTGGCCCCTTCCTCACCTGGGAGTTTGATAAGTGCTGCCACCGTGTCGTCAGTGCATAACCCTGGAACTGGCAGAAATTTAACATGGTTCTTAAAGATTAAACATGCTCTAGGCCTTTCTCCCTCTGTGTTATACAGCAACGTACCTGCCGCATTTAGGCCTCGAATCATGCTTTTGTCGACCCATGGTTCTTGTATTAGAGCAACATCCAGGTTCTGTTCCTTGAACACTTGGCACAGTACTGCACTGGCTGCCCTCGCGTGCTGGAGGTTTGCTTGTATTGCTCTGATCATGGTTTGGATATGGATTGGATACGTAAGTGGATAGGGATAGGTAAGGTATGGATAGGTTAGTTATCTGTTAGTTGTGACTGGGGCTGTGAGGTAGGTTAGTTGGGTCTGGGGGTTAAGTTCGCGTGAGGATTGTGAGAGGCTTTTCGGCTCCAGTGTGATGTTGAGGGGACCATGTTCACTCCCCTTCCCGACTTGCTTCCCCCTCTTCCTCCGCGATACATTTTGGTTGATGAAGGCATTCCGTGACTCCTGTTAGCTCCTCTGCCTTCATCTGTCCATTTCTTATAGGGTGGTCCTGCAGGCTTGGTCTTAGTAGCCCCTTTTGGTCCACTTGCCTCATGCCGATCTTGGCTTGTGCTTTGCGTTCCTGTTGCTGGAGGGACGCCCAAGGAGGCCTCTGCTCCAGCACCAGTCGCATTTGCCGAGGTGATTTTAAGACGGCTTGAGCTTTGCATCCCCGTCGCTGAGGAGGCGCCAACAGAGGCCCCTACTCCAGCTCCGGTTCCACTAGCTGAGGTGCCTTTGATCCTAATGACCACCCTTTCCAAATGGTAAAAGAGACGGTAATCCATGCCCTCTAGGCTTTTGTGGGAGTCCTCATCGATGGCCATGGTCAGTGTGAGCCCGTTGGTCTCTTTCTTCGTGTTGAGAACCTTCCAATGTTCAATCCCTGGGCATTTGGTTCTGTTTTGCCTGAGTAGAGTTTTTAGTATGTCCCTGGGATCCCTTTGATCTGGGACCCAGATAATACCGATTTTTTGCTTGGGAAGTTCGTCTTCACTCAGCATCGTAAGTTCTGCGCCTTCGAATGGCTTGAGGTCCTTGACAATCTTGCCAAGCCACTCATAGCTCTTTTTGTCTGCGCAAGTGATCAGCAACCAACCTGTCTTGAACGTGTGGCCCAAGAAGTTAGGCTCATTCTCGCTGTCCTCTGGTAGTTCGTCGATCACCTTTGCAATGGCCACCCCGATTTGGGCCATCTGCTCCCTACTCATTGGCACAGCATTTTTAATCCCCATTTTGACACAACCCATGGCTTCCTTAAAGGTGTACTGCGAGTTGTCCACCTTTGGTGCCTTTCTGGGCTGTGTTTGAGGAGATTCATCTTCTGACCTGTTCCTTTTCATAGGCCTCTCTTGGGTCAGATCCGATTCGGTTTTCTTGATTTGGCATAGGGAAAGGGCCTCTTGATAGCCCTTTCCTTGTGCCAGAAATGATCGAAGACGGCGTTTTGCTGCCCCTGATAACTTGGGCCTAGGAGCCCTAGTTTGCAGGGGGTGTTGCTCCTCTTCGGTAGCCATAGGTGTAACGGGAACCGGTGGCTCCGCATTTACACCTTCAGTTTTAGTTTCTGGTTGGCCATGAGCCGCACCAGACACTAATTCATCGATTTTTTGAATAATTTCTGTAGTATCCATATAATTCCCACGAGAAACAAGGGATTACGGTCCACCCCGGCAGAGCCCCGGTTACCGGGGTAAGGCTAGTATCACTCTGAGGTCGCCTGGTGTCAGAGAGCCTCCGTTAGAGACTGAGCATCCCCTCAGCCACGCATCCATCGGCACGGGTCGGGTAACACCTTGGATTGGGTTTTTGGGTAAGAGGATAGTTGGTCGGGGAGGAATAGAACTAGGAGTAAGGGTTGTGTGGTAAGGATGAGCTGGAGGGGAATACCGAAGCATTGCGCTCGTTCAATGCTAGCGGGAACCACTCTTGGTTGCCCGAAAGAATTAATGACTGCCACAAGTAGAAGTCATTAATTAGATCAGGTCTAAGCCTCCCCATCGCGTCAAGATGGTAGTTCGCTCGGGGAGGTCTATCTGTTTAAGGTTCTTTTATATTGAATTCCAAAATAGATTTTCAAAGCGTACGTTTGCATGTTTTCTTTTTTTAAATTACATTTCAGATCAAAAATATTGGAAAAACTTTTTGTTTTATTCGCAGTCGGTATGCTAAATTGTGCCTTGGCCACTTGGTAAAATGAGAGTTTTTCTTAAAATTTTCAAATCTTATAACCCGTTGCTACGTTGCCCGTGCCCACGAAAATCTATTTGTGTTCACTTTCTACCGAGTCGTCCTCCCTTCATCAGAAAACGAGTATTAATCGAGTCCGCTGGATCTGCGCTCGGTAATCTGCTGCGAAGTAAATCCTCAATTAATAGTTCCGGAGTGGGGGCGCTGTCTGCGACGCGGGATATATCGCCTGCTTCCGCCTCCGCCGCCGCCGTGCTCCGTCGCGTGACGTCACTTCCGCCGGGCGTGTGACGCACTTCCGGCTCACTGCCGGGCGGCAGCCAACGCTGCTAGCCACTGACACAGTCGTAAGGACTAATTCTATTGAAATTTAGGTTTTTTTATGCAACCTGACATTAATTGCTCCTACCACACAACTTCCAATATATTAACCCAATACACCACTTTCCAGTATAAAATAAGTGCCATGCCAGCACTCCCCTTCATGAGCACGGCTACACTGAACTGGATGGACAATTTCATTGCCTCTTCAAACATAATTTCATCCAATGCGGTGGTAGGTGGGATTTGAACCCGTAACTTATCGCATTAAAGGCAATTCCTCTTCACAGCAAGCTGTGCAATCACACCAATATGTTTCTGCAACAAAATATTATGTATGGTAACCTCCAACCTGCAATGGTTGGAGGTTATCTAGAAATGAAATAGTTGGAGTTCTAAAGGTCCATTCGTATCAATCAGAAATAGCCGAATAAAATTATAGTAACACCCACCTCACAACAATACATATGCAAAAGGTTTGTGATATTGTCAAAATATTGTTACTGCCTCAGAACATTGTCTAGATGTTTACGTGTCGATACCCTAGTGCCTACTTTGATTACTTTTGCTCTGTCATGACATGACCTATGGCAAAGAGTTCAAGATTTCTTCCGAGGAAGTTGTTGGAGAACCATTCGGATGATACGACACTATAAATGCCTCACACTGCACACAATTTTAAAAAACTAAAGATTACATCCGTTATACATTTAAAACCGGCCAAGTGCTAGTCGGATTCGCACGTGAAGGGTTCCGTACCATCGTACAAGATTAAACACAAAAAAATCAAGTTTTTTGTATCGGACCCCCCTTTAATTTTCATATAATTTTTAACAATTTGTTGTTATAGCGGCAAAATAACACCACACTCTGTTAAAAAAAACAGGTGTCCACCTTTTATGGTTCATGAGATACAGCCCTTTGACAGACAGACGGACGGACGGAGGGGACGGACGGACGAAAGAACGGCGGAGGCTTAGAAACAGGGTTCAGTTAGCACCCTTTGGGTACGGAACCCTAAAAACAATGGTTTGTATCAGTATTATAATCTCTTATGCAAAAATAAGTCGTCAATATTGACATTAGTATACATTATAACTATAACCTAAAACGCAAACCCGAAAGCTGCGCGTCATAAAATAACGTGCGCCGAGAAAGCACCGCGCCAAGAAGGGTGCATCTGATGAATATGTATGAACTGCGGGGGACCGGGGGAGCTGGGGGGGAGGGGGGGGGGGCGGCCCCCGCACACCCCACCTCGCCCGCCCGCCCGGCGGGGGCGCGTGTAAATGGAAATTTCAAATAAAAATACCTCAAATATTAACATGAACCCGATTCGTGTTCTACGCGTTTTTTTGCCTGGCCGCGAACGCGTTGGAACACGTGTGATAACACGCGGGACGCCAATAAAATCCTTTTCCCGCGCGTTCGTTTCCGAGTGGCGGGCGGTGGACAACCGCAGCGAGCGTGGCGCGTGCGGCGTTACATATTTCCTCGAGATGTATTAATTTGGACTGATATTGATCAAACGAGCTTTCCTGCTCATTCGTGTTGGCAGCACGACGGTATTTCTGTGAAGGCTAATTCCTTTCATGATGTAATAATTTCAGAAGTCATTAACTTAAGCGATAACTGGCATAGTAAAAACCGTAGGAATAAAATACACATACTCGTCTCTTGCTTTTTGTCGATGCTGGTACAGAACTTGCTCCGTTCAGGATCTTTTTAAACGTCTTTGAAATATACTATTTGATTTTATATTTTCAATAAAGTTACAAAACTTATTTCGAATACTGCCCAACTTGAAATAAAAAACGTAAAGGAAAGCCAAAGATCCTTGCAATGGAAATTATGAAGGACGATATAACAAAAGAAAATCATTCATTAACATTCTAGGGTGTAGAAGCTACTCGTATCCTGCTGAAAATCCACATTGAATATTGAAATGTTAGTGTGCTGATTTGATGCGCAATAATTAAAATCCGAGAATGAATGAATGCACTGGTATCCTGTCATCTAGGCATGATACCAGTGCAGAGATAGGCGGAATATAATACATACATCCATATAAATATTTTTTTATTTTGATATGCAATTATTCTACCGTACAGTTTCACTCAGCGATGAAGACTGATGAAACCAAGACTTTAAATTTTAATTTAGCATTAGTTTAGTTGATTACAAGAGACAGAAAGTACTCCTTTTGAGACACTTTGAAAGTTTCAAGCATGCTCGAATTAAGCTCTATGCATTTATATCCAAGCAATGTAAATGTTTCTCAAGCATATAATGTGCTTGGAAGCTTAGCTTTTCCGAAAAGAGATTCCATCAACAAACCGTTACTTCTGCGCAGCCCTACAACATCAAATCTGCATGACTGTAGCGAAGGCCGGCACAATGGAGGGCCATTCGCCACGGCCACTATGCCTTGTCCCTGTCACGTGACAGACATTTTTTACCGCCTAGGTGGCGCTGCTGCGGCGCTCGATCTGCGTTTTACTGACCGTGTATAATGCTCTAAGAGGGCGTGCCCAATCAATCGTTGACAGTGTTTCGTTGGTGCTGTTTTGCATAAGCTGACGTTCCTGCCTTAAGACAGTAAAGACGTCGAAACTGCTCTTGGCTGCCCAGAAAGTATAGAAATAATTTAGAATTATTTTATTGCTTATGAGAATTGCAGTTTTGTATCACCCATTCAAAACAAATTACGAAAGGATATTTCAAGTTTAGTGAAAACATGTTATGACAATGTTTATGTTTCATTAATTTAAACTTATAATGAAATAATTGGCAATCGTGCTAGGTGGCTTTGTAATAATTATAAATATTTAATAAATGGATTATATAAATTTTCATTTTCATTTCATTTCTTATCCATAGGTAGGATAACTACACTTGGACACGTTATAAATCTGTCGGTTCGAGAGGAGCCGACTTACAAATATCATTAATAAATTAATAAAAAAAAAAGATTTAGACGAATTCTTCTTTTTTAAGCCCGTAAATAAATGTGCACAATTTGTCCTCCTTTATCCCCCTTAACAGTGAAATTTAAAAAACCTCTCTTAGTGAGCATTCTCTACCCTAAAACAAGGTTACTGTAAATAACCTCGTTCTGGGTTCAGTGGTTCCGGAAATTCGTTATTTGTTTGCGTACCAAACCACTAAACAGATTTTGATACAAAAATATGTGACAACCTGGAAAGGATATCCTTTCGAACAAAATTTTCCAAATCGGTCCAGGGGCTCCGAGTAATCGGTGAACATACATAAAAAAAAAGATTCAGACGAATAGAGAACCTCCTCCTTCTTTTAAGTCGGATAAAAATAGCTTTAGCTGCCCCATTTTCAATACATTTTGAGTACTTTATTTTTCACATAGATTCTCAATAATGGGGCAACTTTGGTTCATTAATGCACGTTTCCAACACAGAAATAGAATGAAAATGATGCATGCAAATGGGTTTGAATCTCCAATCTCATAAATGGGAGCCAAAGCCCCTAAGCTAATAGCAAAAAAAAAAATATTTTGATAGTAGTAGTAGCTTTTTTAGGGTTCCGTACCCAAAGGGTGAAAACGGAGCCCTATTACTAAGCCTCCGCTGTCCGTCCGTCCGTCCGTCCGTCCGTCCGTCCATCTGTCCGTCTGTCCGTCTGTCACAGGGCTGTATCTCAGTAACCGTAACAGGTAGACAGCTGAAATTTTCACAGAGTGTATATTTATTTTGCCGCTATAACAACAAATAGGTAAGATTAAAAAATAATTAAAATTAAAGGAGGCTCCCATACAAAAAAACGTGATTTATTTGTTTTATTTTTTACGATGGTACGGAACCCTTCGTGTGCGAGTCCGACTCGCACTTGGCCGGTTTTTTTATTTTCTTTTTGGTCAAAAGTTGGTTAAACTCTCTCAGAGTGGGCGGAATAACTTAAATACTTGGATTATCGCCGGACTAAATATCATCTTGTATGGTTGGTCCGACTTGTCTGTCTCTGTCAACATATTTGTCGGTTCATCGAACCCGAAGTGTCGTTCTCAAAGGATGCGCAAGTTCATACAAAATGCAACAGCTTAATTGCACTCGCTCTGGCAGGACACGCATTTATCGCGCATCCCGATAACCGCATTAAGGACGAAAGGACATAAAGGACGAGGGCAAATTGCGAAAATTAAAATTCCCAAGATAGCATCTTTTGACGCCATCGGCCCTCCAACGCGCCACTCTTATGGGATGCTTTGTATATTAATGGATTATTTTGTCTATAGAACTGGCTAATGTTCTCGTGTTATAAACTAAGTTACATGGGGGGCGTTTGGACGCTTTTTTTAATGAATTTCGTCTTGTTTTATCGGTGCAATGTCTCTATTTTCTAGTCCGATACAGATATGAAAAACCGGCCAAGTGCGAGGCGGACGCGCACACGAAGGGTTCCGTACCATCGTAAAAGAATGACTACAAAAAATCACGATTTTTGTATGGGGCCCCCCTTTAAACTTAATTATTTTTAATCTTAACTATTTGTTGTTATAGCGGCAAAATAAATACACACTCTGTGAAAATTTCAACTATCTATCTGTTACGGTTACTGAGATACAGCCCTGTGACAGACGGACAGACGGACGGACGGACGGACGGACGAACGGACGGACGGACGGACGGACATCGGAGGTTTAGTAATAGGGTTCCGTTGGCACCCTTTGGGTACGGAACCCTAAAAAAGGAAAATTGATTTTTTTGTCGAAAGAGTCCCAAAGAGCGGGCAGAGTTTCTGTGGACAAGTATGTTGTCTCAGCATATTAAGAATTTTGTTTTAATAAATTTATTACAAAATATTATTTATGTCCGACGCATCCGTTGATTGAATCCGAAGGTTCCATAAAACAGTTGGTATGAAAGGAAGTATTTTTGTGACGAAATTGTTTCTTTGGAAAATTAAAATTTTTGTTCAAATATAGTGTCAAATTAGTATGTTTTGCTGACTTGTCGCATTTTAAACCCTAATGCTCACACACTAATTTACCGCGACGATTGCTTATAATTGATGGGAATCGGCAAGATAATGTCAATACATACCGCGCCAAAAACGGGTAAGTATTTCTCAATTTGTAACAGGACAGATAGACCAGGCATTGAATATGAATTTGGTCATCATGCATGATGTATGATGGCCAAATCCGAAATTATAAAAAAACGAAAATCACTCACGAGGCCGATTTTAATAAAAACTAAAACTGCATCATTTCATTTTTGAAACCATATTTCCAAACTGGAAATTGAGCGTTGGTTTAAAAAAAAGCACGCTATTCTGTAAAGTAATGTTGTACGGCAAACTAAAGGGAAGTATGGATTTTTAATAAACTGACAAATTATTTTCATTAGTTTATTGAACGCTTAGTACCTGCAGTGATTTAATGACAGTCTAGTTGAAACTATTAAATGTACGTCTTTTCATCAAGTGTTACTACACAGCTATAAGTTAAAGTCCTTAGTGTTGGGGACTGTAAGTTAACCTTAAGTAGGTACTTCCGGGAAGAATGTTCAAGAAAGTCGCTAGAGTGTATATAATCATGTGGCGGATGAGGTTCTCCTCTCAAAACAAACCTACGAGCCAACCCTGTTGGCTAAGGGCTGCCCTTTTATCTTTTTATTTATAATGCGGCTTTCGTCACCTCCGCTGATTGCATCGTCCACGACGCGGAATGATCCCGGCGTCATCAAAGGCGTACATTTTGGATGTCATTATGCGAGGTTATTGAGTTATCAAGCGCCGGAGGGATTAGTTCATACTTTCATACGAAAATCCTATCACACAAGCTGACGCCTTCGACTAAAAACAAGCCCCATTCGGTTCACCACAATTTTCCGCGCGCCAACTGACAACCCTAACTGACGGAACGTTTGTCAAATGGGAATTTGAACCTTATCGCTCTTATAACACAGTCTGTTTTGGTTTGTGTGAATCGGTAATCGAGGAACCGTGTCGCACTAGGGCTGCGCACCCCCTCGACTTTGATTCGGTAACAAGGAACTAGTGACGGGGGTGTTATTTGTCAATGCAAAAGGGAAATAATTTCGTCCCTTAATTTAAAGCGAAGCCGCTGACGAGTTGCATAATTCGATTAGGTCCCGCCGCGCTCTGTGTTGGGTTGGTTTTGTGGTTTAAAAGAACAGTGAATAGCGCTAACAAACCGCTTCCTGTATTGAGACCTGACAAATTGGCTTTGATTAGAAGAACTAAATGGTTTGTTGGGATACATTTGTTTTGATCTCATTCAATATTTCCATGTTAATACACTTCATAAAACGTTGACATTAAGGTAACGTTACGGGGATGAAATTAGTAGTTAGAATTTAGTCAAGTTTTGTATTGTGACCTCAAGACTATCAATGTATTTCCCTTTGCTCCTAGTAAAAAAAAAAATCGTCTACAAAGTGGACCATGCAAGATGTACATATAACTACAAAATTATAGTTGCTACCACAAATAGTTTTCTCTTTTGCAGTTCCATATTAAAAAAGTAGATTGAATAAAATCTATAATAAAAATAAATAAAAAAGTGAATAAAAGAAAAAAGTCGAATTTAATTTATATATTTCGTTTACGTAGAGTAAAAGTTTTAACAGCAACATCTAATGTCTACTTCCGGAACCCTAAAAAGGATGAAGTAAGTGTTCTTAGTAAGTATTTTATAAGAGTAAGTTAAGTGATATTTGCAAGATAAAGGATATTGCAACTTTCAAAGGATCTGGATCGAATCGGTCTTAACATATAATATATTCTGATATATAATTATACATATTATGTTGTAACATATTAACACGTTAACGCAGCATCTGCCTGTGAAAATTGTAGCGAGACCAGTTCAAGTAACAACCCTTGCTCGTATCCCCCCGCCGCCCGCCGCTCCCCCCCCCCTCCCGCGCCGGTCCGCGGAGGGAACTTCAAAAAGCCGTAGCACTTTTAATCCATTTGTCCCCGGGGTCTGATCTGACGCTGATAGCGGCCTCTCCCGGCGGAGCGGCCGCCCGCGCCCTCGCCCGCGCCCTCACCACACCCCGCGCCCTCACCACACCCCGCGCCCCCAGCGTGACGGCCCTCGAGCAAGTGTGAGCCGATCTGTGCCAAGGTAGGGGGATAACTGTGCATCAGTATACTTTTATGACTAACCTAACCTAACCTAACCTAACCTAACCTAACCTAACCTAACCTAACCTAACCTAACCTAACCTAACCTAACCTAACCTAACCTAACCTAACCTAACCTAACCTAACCTAACCTAACCTAACCTAACCTAACCTAACCTAACCTAACCTAACCTAACCTAACCTAACCTAACCTAACCTAACCTAACCTAACCTATCCTAACCTAACCTAAGCTATTTATAAATGAGCTTAGAGAATTCCTATAGGAAAATCCTTTTTATTCTCTTAATGAATATTTTTATTATAATAAATAATTATGATTTAGAAGTTTAAATATAAGAAATAGTAACAGAATATAATGTTAAGCTTAATGTATTTAAGAACTAATTTGTTTTAATTAAAATGTTTCCATGCCTGCATGGTGATTATTCCGAAACAATAAGCAAGGAATGTCTGTTGCTAAAACAAAATCGTATTTAGAAGCACAATTTGTACATATATTTATTTTTTATGGAACCTGACGTGGATGGTTAATACCACACAACTACCGTTATGATATTAACCCAAAACACCACATTCCCGAAGGAATTAGGTGCAATGTCAGGACCTTCCCTTTTATGAGCACGGGTACATTGAACTGGATGGAAAACACGGACATTTTTTCATGGCCGCTTCAACATAGTTTCACCCCATGCGGTGGTAATAACCCGGACGGGCTTAAACCCTACCACCCAGTAGAGGAAGGTGACCTACAGTTCTACAAGGGTTCCGAACCATGGAACAGCTCGCATCCGCAACGAAATGCACTTATCCAACTCAGAAAGAGAAAGAAAGTGGTACATGACCGGGGTGACGATAAATACTGGTATACTAGCATTTTACTGACCTAACATTTTATATTATATGAGTTTCATATTTATATGATTTTCATCCATCTTTTCTCCACCCTTGAGTTTAATTTTCGCCACAAAAGGTAGCCTATATTCTTTCCCAAGGTCCATACTCTCTCCATACCAAATTTCATCAAAATTGGTTAAGCGGATTAGACCTGGAAACACAGAAAGACAGAGTTACTTTCGAATTTTTGTTTGCCTTAGACCATTCTACCAATGTAAGTTTGGCAGTAGCATGTAGGTATGAAATCATAATTGTGTTATATCATTGATGTGAAAAAAAAAACATAATTTATAGACCAGTGAAGTTTCTGTGCGGGTTCTTCTTCACTGGTTGATCGAATCCATTGATGGACTACCGAAGTTTAATAAATATAGGAAATGAAATGAAATTAATGCTGTAAACGATTCCTGACTCAATATATACGAAGAAGTTAAAAAGTACAGCACGAATTATGCGCAGTGTAGTGTTCATGCAACATTATGAATTGTATGCAAAAAGGCAGAGAGCCGCGACGGTGTGTCGGGTGGGGTGAGGAGGGCGCGGGGTGGGGGGGGGGGGCGGGCGGTCCCCCGGGTGTTCTACATTCAAAAGAACTTCATTGCGCTCGCACCTCCGAGCGCCGCCGGAGAAAGCGTAACGCGATTGGAACGATTCGTTCTAAATTTCAAATTTAAGGGGTCTAGGCTAGGTGTATTAGGCTTCCGTAAACTCTCGGGACTTATAAAACACATTTCGTATAAGTTTTTGTATTATATTTCGAAGAAAGCAGAAGGGGATATAAGTACAAAATATACTAAAGGTAATGACATTGATTATAACTCTGAGCGGCTCGTAGCCTAGTGGCGGAGCGGCTCGTAGCCTAGTGGCGCGGGGACTGGCCTAGTGTACTAGAGGCCTGGGTTCAATACCGACACGCACCACTGTCTGTCTCTTTCCGAGTTCGATAAGTGCATTTTCGTCACGAATGCGAGCTGCTCCATGGTTCGGAATCCATGTAAAACTGTAGGTCCCCTTCCCTTACTAGGTGGTAGGGTTTAAGCCCGCCCGGGTTGGTACCATCGCATTGGATGAAAAGATGGTCGAAGCGGCAATGAAAAATTGTCCGTGTTTTCCATCTAATTCAATGTAGCCATGCTCATAAAGGGAAGGTCCTGGCATGGCACCAAAATTCCTTCGGGAATGTGGTGTATTGGGCTAATATCATAACGGTAGTTGTGTGTTATTAGCCATCCATGTCAGGTCGCATAAAAACAAATTAAAAAATATTCAGGTTAAGTAGGATGTGTAGTTACCATGATAATCCTATTTTTAGGAAGGAAATCTTTAAAATGCTGTACCAAAACTGAGACCATTCTATTCCAGGACGCCGGAAATGGCCTTCTGTTGATGTTTTTTTTCCGGTCCATTGAGAAATCGAATAGCTGAGATTTTACACGGTTGAAGCAAGTATTTGTCTAATTTATGTTTGAAAAATTAAATTTTATACCAGTGTTGCCAGCCATCTTCAAACAATATTTACAAAGCTCTAAGAACATATAGGTACTCTCTAAGTCTACGCTAAGGGTAGAGTATGAACTGTGCATTTCGTGGTAGAAGGCACGTCACTGTTTATTTTACCTATCACATCGGTATACTATATAATATAAGCCTCAAAGAGTTTTGCATTTATAAGAAAAGTGCTGGTACCAACTTAAATGTTTATGCAAATTATTTTTATGATCTCAACTTTTTATTTTTAATGTCATCGTGTTTCCATGTGTGACAGATGTTTATTTTCAAAAATATTAATAACAACAATTTTGTGTTTTTATCGTGTTTGTTATAAAACAACTGGCTAATATCGTGACGGCATCCATTTCCATGTTATTAAAAAAATTACCTAAAATTCTATCATTAGACTGAACTTCACATCGTTATTTTCATTAAAATATATGTTTTAGAGGTGGTAAATATCCTTGATGTCAATTTTAAAATTTAATCAGATCTTTTTAAACGCAAAACGGTTACACACCTACAAATAATACAACTTTGACAATGTGGATCCAAAAGCCTGTGGCACTTCTCAACATCTCTTCCTTGCCGGAGACAGCGAGTGGGAAGCTCGCCGGGTGGCGAGGCTGCGTGCAAATATTACGTAGCACCATCCCGCAGCCCCCCTAGAGATAGTTAGGTGGGGGCGGGTGGGAGCGGGACGTGGGCGGGCGAATGAATGATTCGTTAGAAGTCACTCATGCGCACGTCGAGGCGCAAATACATAGCTGTCGGCGGCGGGGGAGAGGGGGTGGGGGGGAGAGGGGAGAGGGGAGAGGGGACCAACTTTGACGGAGGTATTTTGAGAAGTCAATTTGATAACAGCGCCCAACTGAATACCTCCCTATATTTGACATTAGCCGGTGTCTTCGCTGACGAGACACTACCTCCCCCTAGTGTGGTGAGCTTTGGAATGGGAAATTATCTAATGGTTGAAAAGTCCTTAAGAGAGGCTACCAATACAAATATTCTGGTATCTGAAGTTCCCCGAAACAAGTACCTAAATGAAATAATACTTAACAAACATATAAGAACAGAGTGTAAACAATTTGATCACTGTACTTTCATAGATATGGGGTACTCAGGTACCATTCAGGACTCATTCAGGGAAAATGTGTTAAAAAAGATATGTAATGAGATATATAATATAAAATATGTAAACAGTGTGCTAAAGTACAAAACTGAACGACTAACGCGACAAGAGAACCATTCTCTTACACATCATGGTGCCCAAACATACAAATCAAGCACGAATATTCATAAAGGGCCCCCTTATATGATGGACACCTCAACACAAACTCCGGATTCACAGCCGGCGGATGCGAGAGACACGAGACCGAAGCCGAATCCTGCGCAGTCGCCGATTTCGCCGCTCCTACCGGCGGCGGCGGCGCAGTCGTCTGCCCGCCTGCCTCCGTCGTCAGCGCCACAACCAATGGCGGCGGAGTCAATCAACGTCCGACGGAGTGTATCAGATGATGTACACACCATGAGTGATGATACTCTTTTTCGTGGGAAATAGTAATTGTGAAGACTCTGTTTTTTTTTCTGTGTTCCATCAAAACATTCGGAAACTGTCTATTAAAAAAAACTTACTAGAACTATTTATTTTAAATTATAAAAAAAAAAATTGATATATGTTGCCTCTCAGAACATTGGTTAAATATTAATCAAAGTCGTAGTTATAAAACCTTACAAAATATGAACTTAGCAACTGTATATTGCAGAAAATCAAGGAAAGCTGGAGGTGTCTGTATTTATGTACGTAAAAACATTAGATTTAAGGAGTTAAAAATGACAGAATATTATATCGAAAAACATTTTGAATGTTGTGGGATCAGCTTAGATTTAAGAAATATGATTGTGATTTGCCTATATCGTACACCAGATGCAAAGTTCAATATTTTTATTCAACAATTAGAGATGGTTCTCAACAGATATTGTCGTATAGATCGAAATAAGAAAATAATTTTATGTGGAGACCTAAACATTGATAATTTAGTTGACAGTGCTAACATAATAAATTTAAAAATTTTACTTAATGGACATAACTTAAAACTACTCTTAGAAAGCCCCACTAGAATCACAGCCAAGTCTAAAACTTGCATCGACAACTTTATTAGTAATATAAACGCATACGAAACACAGATTATTGAAACTGATCTATCCGACCATACTGGGCAGATACTTACGTTCAAAACTAAAAAAATAAAAGAGCAACCTTTGTTGTGGTACCAGTTTAAACGATTATACTCTAAAGAAAATATACAAAAATTCTATAATTTTATGTCGTCAATGAGCTATTCGGAGGTATATGTACAGACTGATGTTGATATCGCATACGATACATTTATAGAATTGTTTTTACTTTGTTACGATTTGTGTTTTCCATCAATTAAGCAAAAAATTAATACTGAGGGAAATAAATGGATAACAACAGGGATAAGGGTTTCATCGAGCCATAAAAGGTTATTATATTCAGAAAGCATTAGAAGTAACGAAAAGGCTATTAAAATTAAATATAAAACATACAATAGGATTTTTAAAAAAGTTATAGTACAGGCCAAGAAACTTGATAATATGTTATTTATTGCCAATGCCAAAAACAAAACAAAGGCAGCATGGAATATAGTAAAACGAAATACGGGTGGATCAAATATTATAACTACATCGAAGAAATAAAGTCCAAGCAAGGTCACATATTAAATAACGCTGTCGAAATTGCAAACGAATTCAACGACCACTATACAAATATCACTGCAGGAGGGAGTAACATTCCAATACCGAATAACTTTCCAAAAACGAAAATACATAATAGTATTTTTCTAACGCCATGCAATTCAAACGAAGTAATGAACTGTATCAATAATTTAAAAAATAAAAATTATGTTGGTTATGATGGAATCTGCACTAAGGTATTAAAAACATGCTCATCCGTGATATGTGAACCATTAAGTTACATTATCAACATATCAATGGAAAAGGGAGTATTTCCAGAGAAATTAAAAAAAACTGTAGTAAAACCCATCTATAAGAAAGGTATAAAAACGGATCCATCGAACTATCGCCCAGTTGCACTTCTTTCAATAATAAGTAAAATCTTTGAGTATATATTAAATGTTCGTCTAGTTATTTTTTTAGAAAAAAATGATATATTAAGTAAAAACCAGAATGGATTTCGTAGAGGACACTCAACTGCTAAAGCGGTATATGATATCTTTTCAGAAATTTGGAAGAGTATAGATGAAAAAAAAGCAATAACAGGACTTCTACTTGACATGACAAAAGCGTTTGATTTTGTCAATCATAAAATACTATTAACAAAATTTGAAGATATAGGTATAAGGGGTATTCCACTCAAATTATTTGAGTCTTATTTGAATAACAGAAGTCAAACTATACAAATAATGGCTTTTGACACAAAAACAAATACATTAAAAGAATACTCATCAAAAACAAATATTATTAAAGCTGGTGTTCCTCAGGGCAGCGTACTGGGACCTCTCTTTTTCCTGATATATATAAATGATATTTCGAAATGTACACTTCACAAAATTATTCTTTTCGCAGACGATGCCACTGGAATAATTACATCTCAATTTAAAACGACTACAGAACAACATGAAGCGTCAGTCAAGGATGCCCTCTCAAATATTATTGAATGGCTAAAATGTCACCAACTACAAATTAATTTAACAAAAACGAATATCATACAATTTCATACATATCAGGGCTCTAGACAAGACATAACCATTACATATTCAGGAACACTCATTGAGGAAGTGACCAGTGCAAAATTTTTAGGTATTATGATCGAAAACAACATTAACTGGAAATCACATATTCAAATCTTGGAAAATAAGTTAAGCTCCTTTTGTTATGCTCTTAAAGTACTTACTGCCGTATCATCAGTAGAAACAAGTCTAATGGCATATTATGGTTATGTATACTCCCATTTAAAATATGGTATAATTTTCTGGGGAAATTCTGTGGATGTACAAAAAATATTTATCCTACAAAAACGATGTTTACGAGCAATATTCAGCATAAAAAATATGGATAGTTGTCGAAGTATTTTCAAAGACAGACAATTATTAACATTGACCTCTATTTACATACTAGAATTGTGCTGTTTTGTCAAACAATATCCGCATTACTTTAATGTAGTCTCTGATATTACCGGGTACAAAACGCGACAGAATATAGCGGGAAATGTATACAAATTGCCTATGCGCACTACGTTAGTATCAAAGAGCACGACCCAGTCAGCTATATTGTTATATAATAGATTATCAGAAGATCTAAAAAAAACTGTTAATGTTAAAAAATTTAAACTAAATCTAAAGGAATGGCTTTTACTAAAATCATATTATAGCTTGGAAGAATTCTTAAAAGAAAATAAAGGTTAATTTAGGGTAATTTTATTTTATTTTCAAAATGCTTTGTTCGTACACCTTATTATGTATATGTTATTTTTTTTTCTCTTGTGTTTGATTGATTTTAAGTGCTAATATGCTAAAATTATTAGCATTTGCAAAAATTGCCACACCTATGTTTAGGTAGCATTTCTATAAACTGAGTAAGTCATTGTACCATATTTTCCTACTTTAAGACTACAATGCATAAGAAATGTCTTGCAATAAAGATTTTTGAATTTTGAATTTTGAATTTGAGTCATGTCATTGTGAAAACCGCTAATAATAAAGCAGTTTAAATTAATATTAGGAGAGTTGTTATTTTTCAAAAACAATTATTACAACATCGAGAAAAAGTGGTCTTCAAAATTTTATATGTAACACAATACGTGAAACTGAAAGTCGTCCAAGAAAAATCTTGATAACTTTATTTGTTTCAGTTTAAATTTATGCGATGTATTGAAATTTAAATTCAAATAAATTATGTACTTTTTACGTCATGTCTGCTTCATCGAGGATTTAATAAAAAAAATATTACTAACTGTTCTAAAGTCCTAACAAATACTCATCTACTCTACATCTACTTTATGATCATGAAAACAGGGCCAATGTTATGCTTCATACAATAATTTTTTTTAACTCGAGAAAATAAAAAATATTTTTTACCACATAATAACTAATAACAAAAATTAATTATTATAAAAATAGATGCAAAAAGGAGATTTTTTTTTTTTTTTATATTAAAATAGTTATAAGTAGAGTTCTTGACCGTGATTTGTCATTCACATATTTCCTTACTCTACATTTCGATTACTTTTATGTTGTAATTAAAATTACGTTACAATAATAATGCTGATGTTAAGTCAAAATTACATACATGGTTTTACCTACATATTTATTTTTCTCCTCACTAACAATACAGTTCATAGGACTACATTCACATTTAGACTTTACTGGTCAGAGAATTGGATATGTCATCCAAATGTCACAGGTTCGCATCGAGAGGAATATCTAGACCATTTTTTATTTTTTTTGAAATCAAATTACAAAGTTTTTACGTAAATATCATTGCTTAAGCTTATTCATTTTCATTCATGAATCAGGACAGAAAGACAAATATAAAAATGTTAAATATCATGTATTAATTGTTTTCATGTCATATAATATGAATAGAATACTTACACCATTCAGTTCGGACAGTTTCGTTCACACTACAGAGCTGCTAGTCCCAGTTGTCACTTAAACTGGCGTTTACGGAACTTCGAAGTTACGTATAAAAGTCAACCTCCAAAAAATTGTTTACTAGATATTCTGTGGTCTTACTACTTCAAGCTGTCAAAGTCAAACTCCGACATCCGATTTGTATGAAAACGCAGAGTCAGCGTGAACGGCAACGTCGACGTATTTATGGCAACGTCGAGCAAGCTGTCAAATCAAACTCGGTCTCGCAAATGTTAGTTCCCTTAACGCCCACTGTGCGCGCTCCTCAATTTTTCCATACATTTGAAAACTTCAGTCGATCGGCTTGGCGTAAACGCCAATATGGGTGACAACTGGGACTACGGGCTCTGACTAGCGTTTTCGTCCGCGCCCCCCCCCCGCCCGCCTGGCCGCCCGCTACCTCCCCGCTGTAACCCGAGCCGCACAGTGCCGCGCAGTGCCGCGGTCTCTAGGTAATTAAGTGCCATTTTCCTTGTGATGTATTTTTAAACGCGCCGGACAGCTTTATAATGCGATTTTTATGGTGACGTATCGCTTATTAGTGCTTTACGAGTGCGCCGGGAGCCTCGGGGGCGACAGATGCCGGGGTCCTTTGTCGTATTTCGATACTTTTTTGGTGGTCGATTCGATTAGAACTTTTATGTTTTTTTTTATGCAACCTGACATAGATGGCTAATACCACACAACTACCGTTATGATATTAGCCCAATACACCACATTCCCGAAGGAATTTGGTGCCATATCAGGACCATCCCTTTATGAGCACGGCTTCGTTGAACTGGATGGAAAACACGGACCATTTTTCATTGCCGCTTCAACCATCTTTTCATCCAATGCAATGGCACCACCCTGGGCGGGCTTAAGCCCTACCACCTAGTAGGGGAAGGGAATCTACAGTTTCACATGGATTCCGAACCATGGAGCAGCTCGCATTCGTGACGAAATGCACTTATCGAACTCGGAAAGAGTAAGAAAGTGATACATGTCGGGGCGAGGCTGGTACGCTAGGCCAGTCCCCGCGCCACTAGGCTTTCCGTAATCTTTACGTAGTATAAAATGAAGTCGCTTCCGCTGTCGGTTCACTGAGATCTTCTAAACTCCTCAACGGATTTTAATGAAGTTTTTAGCAATAGATAGAGAGATTCAAGAGGATTTTTATGTGCATGAATCATTAATGTTTTCTTACTCACTAGGTGGTAGAGTGTATCTCGCCTTTATTGGTTTTCTATTCATTTCAATGTATGAGTGCCATTGCAGGAAAGTTCTGGCGGGACAATCTTTTTTTTTTTTTTTTTAAAATGCTACTAACTAACTGTTTAGGAAGCACTGAATGAATGTTTGGAGTGTTCTCATAAAATTATGCCATATCGACTGGAACTTTTTTGATTAAATTTGATATATGGATACGTTGTCCTGGACCATCCTTTTGGACCAGCCCTTTGTGGTTCTTTATATCCAGGAAATAATTCAGCCCGACATCAGTCCAAAACGTATTTTCCCGAGCGGAGTATAGGGTATCTCAGCTAGTTGTGAAATAAATAGCAACATCCTTTGCAGTATAATGGTAACTTGACAACATTGATACAGCTTCGTTCTGCGATATACGTAAACAATATATGAAGGTTTTTTTTTATTTTACAGCTTGCAAAGACGGGACAGTTTCAGAACACAGCACTAATTAAACTAAACATTTTCATAATGTAATAATAATAACAAGTCTACAAAACTAACTGAAGAAATTATGGCAGAGATACCTTGAGCAACTCAAGGGCTTACCAGAGGTTAAGGGCTTAGATCCTCACCCGTTCATACATCAATTTATTTTAATTTCTGAGTAAAATACGCAAATATGGTCGGGAGTGCGAGTTGTTCAATGGTTTTAAATCCATGTAAAACTGTAGGTCTCATGTCTTAACAGGTATGAGTGTTAAGCCTGTCCAGTTTGATAACATTGCATTGGAGGAAACTGGGCTTAAATCTATTATTAAAATAAAATCTTTAAAATCTATAATAAATCTATTTGCGAGTGTCAAAAGATGCGTAGTCCTTTTTTTGATAGCGTTGACTTAGAAGCTTGTTTTTTTTGCAGCTCCAATGGATCATAAACCCTAGAATTTGATATTTATTTCAACTACCTAAATACATTCATAAGGGATAATTTGATCTATTTAATGAATACGACATTACCGTTATCTCATTAATTTGAATTCCAGCGACATCTAAATTTGAAGCATTGTAATTTTTTAAAATCATCTGAAAAAGTATTGGTCGTGACATTTATCGGATGCAGGATGTCCCGACTAATACTTTTTCAGATTATATTCAAAATCTGATTACAAATTTTTTCTTAGATTTACACCGTCGCTGTACATAATGTTTTGAAAACTTACCGTTTTCCAGTGTGCAATGCCGTGCTTGGCCGACATGTTTCGCAGCAAATTGACAACCTACCCGCGTCCACGAGGCAGCCCGAACGTACCCACACCTACAATCTTCGCAGTTACCGTTTGACGAGCCGGGCTGTCAGACGTAACTGACGAAATATGTCTGTCGGCCAAGCACGGCATTGTACACCGGTAAACCATAAGTTTTCAAAACATTATGATTACAAATTATTCAAATAAACCTTCATATGTTTTTGAGAAAACAGTCTATGCAGACAGACAGGCGTAGAGACGGAAAAAAAAGTAATTATATAAGGATTCATTTATTTTTTATGAGGAACGGAAACTTTTAGTTAGAAATTTTAAGTAGAAATAAAGCATACTATATCCGGACACAACTTTCGATGTACATATATAACCCCAACCAATCAAGAACGCGAACCGTCGCTGCCAACAAAGATAACCGGCATCACTCATTAAAGTCAACCCTTGAGAATAACAAGGGAAATCAACTTACATTCAATTCCCAGCCGTCCCTATTGACTTATGACAACGTTCCATTATAGCTCCAATGTTATCTTAGTTTGCTTAATCAGGAACGCTCCGGAACGGATTGTAAGTAAACAGGCCGGTCCCCCGGGAGGGCGCTATCGTCGGCGGGCCCGGAGCCGGGAGGGTCGAATGGCCACTTCTTCGCTGCGTCGTTACGTCTTCGGCAATGGCGCCGTGCCGGAAATATTAACGTTATCTGCTTAATTATGTTCGCACGTCGGTGAGGGCTCGTTATTCAGCGATATCGCGATCTGACGTATCTCGTTGTCCTGTGGAATATTTCGGTATCATTGGTGGGCAGAGCATCAGGGTCGCACCTGCGAATAACATTGAAGTCATAATGGAGCTTAGAATCACATTCTTATAAAAAAAAAGTTATAAGTCAGCCTTGGTAGCCCAGTGGAGTGACACCTTGCGATTCTGCCTGCGCCTCTGAGCGCGGTTGGGTTCTGGATGGGTAACCGTTTTCAACCATTGAGGCTGGTTGAATTGTGGTTCGGATTCCACGTAAAACTGTAGGTCCTTTCTAGGTTGCCGAGTTGGTACCATCGCATTGAATGAACGATGGTCTAAGGGGCAATGAGTATTGTCTGTGTTTTACATTCAATTCAATGTAGCCGAGCAATATAAAGCCCTGACATGGCACCTGGTTTCTATGTGGTGTGCTAGGCTAATATCTGATGGTCCAGTTACGTAAAAAAAATTGGGCCGTCAGAAAAAAATGGCGAATTCGGGTGTAAATACATTTTTTTTTATGCGACCTGACATGGATGGCTAATACCACACAACTACCGTTATGATATTAGCCCAATACACCACATTCCCGAAGGAATTAGGTGCCATGCCAGGACCTTCCCTTTATGAGCACGGCTACATTGAACTGGATGGAAAACACGGACAATTTTTCATTGCCGCTTCGACCATCTTTTCATCCTATGCGATGGTACCAACCCGGGCGGGCTTAAACACTACCACCTAGTAGGGGAAGGGGACCTACAGTTTTACATGGATTCCGAACCATGGAGCAGCTCGCATTCGTGACGAAATGCACTTATCGAACTCTGAAAGAGAAAGACAGTGGTGCAAGTTGGTATTGAACCCGGGCCTCTGGTACGCTAGGCCTGTCCCCACGCCACTAGGCTACGAGCCGCTCAAAAAAAAATACATCTAATGGAAGCAATAAATATTCTGAAACTACAACATTCGCGCCGCGCGCTTACAAGACGAACAGAGCGAGAGAATGTGAAGTCAACTTGAAGAGGTTAGAGAGAGATGGAACATACCAACTACGTGATACAACTTTTCGAGTGGCTCAAATTCAAATTCAAATTCAAAAAACTTTAATACAATTATAAGAAAAAGAGTAAGTACGCCTTTAATTACAATTCTTAGCGATCTAAAATTCGTTTCTTAACCGTCGCACTAGGCTTAGCCTGTATTGCGATGGCTAGGTTTTTTTAACGCAGGTTCTTTTAATTACTTATGATCGATACTCTTAAGTAATTTATTAATAAGTAATAAAGTGATATTAATGACTTAACATATTACACACATACAAGCACTACATAAAATGTATCTAAATTAAAATGTTTGTTAATAATTTTTCACATTCCAATCGATGTTGCTATAAGTATACATGCAGTGTCAGCGCTCATTAAATGTGAAATGCGTTTTTATGCAAATTCTCTAATATTTCTCGATGTTTGTTGAAGCCATGTTGACATGTGAATTTGTGGATTGCACATTATTGGATTTTTTTTATGGTAAATAATTAATCTACCGATTTTTCGTTGACCATATTTATTATCTTTTCTTCATTCTTTCAAAGTAAAACTTAAAACATAACTTCAGATCATTCCTTTGAAGTCATGTGGTCATTTAGATTTTTTGAGCAAGATAAAATATTGACGTACATTTTGTATGAAACAATATAACATAGAAAGCGGTAGTATTTTGATCCCCTTCCGAAGAACACAAAGTAACAGATGTCCAGAATAAATCGAGTTACCTGTCCATGGATCTGTATTTGGACATCGATAGTTTATTTATTTATTTATTTATTTAAGGTGGCCCAACCCGCTCAAATCCCCATACAAGCGGGGAAAGAAGATCAGGCCCATATTTCTTGTCAAAGATCCCAAAATTTGCTCAAAATAGCTTTATTTGATCGAACTAGATGTCTGATGGCCGTTGGCATTGTAAAATTGTGTTTGGTTCCTAAGTTATCAGGTCCGAAAGTTCGAATTTTTCGCGCGTTTTATACAATAACTTTGGAGGTGGATTACGCAATGATAAAGTAAGAACATCAGACATAGCTTGTTTAATCAAGATTTATAATTGATTTGGTTTTTGTTCGATTTTTGACTACAGCGGTCGTGGTTTACTTTTAGCTATAAGTTGATTTGTAATTAAAATTTTTGTAAATCTTACCAAATCATACACTATGCACATTGTCTTTTTTATGGACATATTGCATCTTCCTCATTACGGAGCCTGTCTTATTTTTTTGAAACAGAGAAGGTCCCAGAGCGCAACAGCACGGTTATTAACCTTGGCCGCGAATGAGTTGGTCCCGCCGGGTTGGGCCACCTTAAGGAAAAGAAACAGAAACAATTATACAAATACATACAATGCAAACAATACTAAAAGAAACTGTACTTATTTCCACTACGCTTTCCTTCGAAACAAACAGATCTAAAAAGCAAGGTACGCGAAGAAAGATAAAATAAAAAACCAAAAAACTAATAAAACTCCATACCCACCATCATGACCCATTCCCGTAGCAATTAGGTGCCATGGTAGGACCTACCCTTTATTAACACATCTCCATTGAAATGGCCGGAAATATATTTTCATAGCCGCTTCGACCATATTGTGAGACTCGGTAGCCCAGTCGCCCTGCGGTTCGATAAGCTTGGTGAAGTAACTCTGAGTGCGGTTCGGTTTTAGATGGGTGACCATTTTTATGCACCACCCATAAACAATCTAGTTGGTATGCAAAGTGACCTACAATTTTGTATAGATTCCGAACAACTAAGTGATTCACATTTTGGTGTTTGAATATCATTAGGAAGATATCTAATATTGTATCAAAACTTGAAAATTTGCATATATGACATCTGTTGGGATTGTTGTTTTAATTCACTATACTGTTCTATACGTAATGTAATCAGCAAAATAAATCACATGTTACAAGAACAGTCGGTCACATGCATAAAGTAATTCAACAAAGGAAATATTTAACACGTTGAATTTTATTTAAGGCACTATTCCACAGACGAAATTAAGTGACCAGTTTACTTTTACTTTATTTAGCTACACATTACCTTTAAAAACGCGATCACATATATAAATATTTTCGTACAAATCTTACACTTGGCACTCTACTTGGAATAATAAAGAAATACATGTCTAGAACTATAATATTCCTGTAGTACTTTTAAATACTTTTACACACATAGTAGACACTGTTTTGCAGAGAAGAAGGTAGATCATAGGAACTCCATGTAAAGGTCTTTATATATTATATATGACGTATCGTGGGCTTTATAGGGCTAACAGGGATGATGACCATCCTCTCCTGGTACCTGATGCGTCATGGGTTTTCTTCGAGCACAGTGAATTCAACCAACTCGTTACACTAGGCACAAGTTACAAGGAGTAGTAGCAAGTAGCGAAACCGACAGGTTGGATCTGCCTGTCTGGTGCGGACGAATATCCAATAACAAGTGCGAGGCCACCGCGCATGTCCCCCACCAGTAAGACTTTTCAAACCCGTCCAGGCGTGACAACTTGACATACTCGATTCTTATTGGTCGCTAGCATGTCATTCGGTTGGCACGCCTGCGTTTCCTCTTAGTAGCGCTATCTGTCTTGATTAAAACGCACATTGAAAACAACAAGGTAAACAATGCTAGAACAGACACCTTCCGGTAGTATGAAAATATAACGAACTTCCGTCATAAATAAAAACTATGAACTTAAATGATTATTATCGATCACTTCGACATATATATATATATTTGTATATATTTTGAATTATAATCTATTGATCCTTTGGTAGGTAACCTTTATTTGAACAAGTAATTACGAAAAAGAATCCACTAAGAAATTAGACCGGTTTTTCTTAACCCAACTGAACCTAAATGTGTTTCAAAAAATATATATACAAGAAAGAGGTTTTTCTAGTTCGATTTGCTCGACTAGCACACATATACGTGTGAAAATACACATAGGGAGTAAATCTGTTCTTTGATATATTTGCATCAAGTAAAATAAAGTAATTGCATTCATCATTTAAAATTAGGATTAATCTTTGGACAACATGATACACTTGTCGATTAATCACATTTTTACCTCAGTGAAATGTGGCCCAGATGGGGCGTCTTGTCGAGTTTAATAGTTTATTTTTATCCCTTCATTGTCTCAGCACAGGCGGAGCGGCATTCTGGCTTATTGTTCTTTCAAAATATTGTCCTTGAAGTCTTAAAATCGAATAAATTATGTACTTTTTACGTCATGTCTGCTTCATCGAGGATTTAATAAAAAAAATATTACTAACTGTTCTAAAGTCCTAACAAATACTCATCTACTCTACATCTACTTTATGATCATGAAAACAGGGCCAATGTTATGCTTCATACAATAATTTTTTTTAACTCGAGAAAATAAAAAATATTTTTTACCACATAATAACTAATAACAAAAATTAATTATTATAAAAATAGATGCAAAAAGGAGATTTTTTTTTTTTTTTATATTAAAATAGTTATAAGTAGAGTTCTTGACCGTGATTTGTCATTCACATATTTCCTTACTCTACATTTCGATTACTTTTATGTTGTAATTAAAATTACGTTACAATAATAATGCTGATGTTAAGTCAAAATTACATACATGGTTTTACCTACATATTTATTTTTCTCCTCACTAACAATACAGTTCATAGGACTACATTCACATTTAGACTTTACTGGTCAGAGAATTGGATATGTCATCCAAATGTCACAGGTTCGCATCGAGAGGAATATCTAGACCATTTTTTATTTTTTTTGAAATCAAATTACAAAGTTTTTACGTAAATATCATTGCTTAAGCTTATTCATTTTCATTCATGAATCAGGACAGAAAGACAAATATAAAAATGTTAAATATCATGTATTAATTGTTTTCATGTCATATAATATGAATAGAATACTTACACCATTCAGTTCGGACAGTTTCGTTCACACTACAGAGCTGCTAGTCCCAGTTGTCACTTAAACTGGCGTTTACGGAACTTCGAAGTTACGTATAAAAGTCAACCTCCAAAAAATTGTTTACTAGATATTCTGTGGTCTTACTACTTCAAGCTGTCAAAGTCAAACTCCGACATCCGATTTGTATGAAAACGCAGAGTCAGCGTGAACGGCAACGTCGACGTATTTATGGCAACGTCGAGCAAGCTGTCAAATCAAACTCGGTCTCGCAAATGTTAGTTCCCTTAACGCCCACTGTGCGCGCTCCTCAATTTTTCCATACATTTGAAAACTTCAGTCGATCGGCTTGGCGTAAACGCCAATATGGGTGACAACTGGGACTACGGGCTCTGACTAGCGTTTTCGTCCGCGCCCCCCCCCCGCCCGCCTGGCCGCCCGCTACCTCCCCGCTGTAACCCGAGCCGCACAGTGCCGCGCAGTGCCGCGGTCTCTAGGTAATTAAGTGCCATTTTCCTTGTGATGTATTTTTAAACGCGCCGGACAGCTTTATAATGCGATGTTTATGGTGACGTATCGCTTATTAGTGCTTTACGAGTGCGCCGGGAGCCTCGGGGGCGACAGATGCCGGGGTCCTTTGTCGTATTTCGATACTTTTTTGGTGGTCGATTCGATTAGAACTTTTATGTTTTTTTTTATGCAACCTGACATAGATGGCTAATACCACACAACTACCGTTATGATATTAGCCCAATACACCACATTCCCGAAGGAATTTGGTGCCATATCAGGACCATCCCTTTATGAGCACGGCTTCGTTGAACTGGATGGAAAACACGGACCATTTTTCATTGCCGCTTCAACCATCTTTTCATCCAATGCAATGGCACCACCCTGGGCGGGCTTAAGCCCTACCACCTAGTAGGGGAAGGGAATCTACAGTTTCACATGGATTCCGAACCATGGAGCAGCTCGCATTCGTGACGAAATGCACTTATCGAACTCGGAAAGAGTAAGAAAGTGATACATGTCGGGGCGAGGCTGGTACGCTAGGCCAGTCCCCGCGCCACTAGGCTTTCCGTAATCTTTACGTAGTATAAAATGAAGTCGCTTCCGCTGTCGGTTCACTGAGATCTTCTAAACTCCTCAACGGATTTTAATGAAGTTTTTAGCAATAGATAGAGAGATTCAAGAGGATTTTTATGTGCATGAATCATTAATGTTTTCTTACTCACTAGGTGGTAGAGTGTATCTCGCCTTTATTGGTTTTCTATTCATTTCAATGTATGAGTGCCATTGCAGGAAAGTTCTGGCGGGACAATCTTTTTTTTTTTTTTTTTAAAATGCTACTAACTAACTGTTTAGGAAGCACTGAATGAATGTTTGGAGTGTTCTCATAAAATTATGCCATATCGACTGGAACTTTTTTGATTAAATTTGATATATGGATACGTTGTCCTGGACCATCCTTTTGGACCAGCCCTTTGTGGTTCTTTATATCCAGGAAATAATTCAGCCCGACATCAGTCCAAAACGTATTTTCCCGAGCGGAGTATAGGGTATCTCAGCTAGTTGTGAAATAAATAGCAACATCCTTTGCAGTATAATGGTAACTTGACAACATTGATACAGCTTCGTTCTGCGATATACGTAAACAATATATGAAGGTTTTTTTTTATTTTACAGCTTGCAAAGACGGGACAGTTTCAGAACACAGCACTAATTAAACTAAACATTTTCATAATGTAATAATAATAACAAGTCTACAAAACTAACTGAAGAAATTATGGCAGAGATACCTTGAGCAACTCAAGGGCTTACCAGAGGTTAAGGGCTTAGATCCTCACCCGTTCATACATCAATTTATTTTAATTTCTGAGTAAAATACGCAAATATGGTCGGGAGTGCGAGTTGTTCAATGGTTTTAAATCCATGTAAAACTGTAGGTCTCATGTCTTAACAGGTATGAGTGTTAAGCCTGTCCAGTTTGATAACATTGCATTGGAGGAAACTGGGCTTAAATCTATTATTAAAATAAAATCTTTAAAATCTATAATAAATCTATTTGCGAGTGTCAAAAGATGCGTAGTCCTTTTTTTGATAGCGTTGACTTAGAAGCTTGTTTTTTTTGCAGCTCCAATGGATCATAAACCCTAGAATTTGATATTTATTTCAACTACCTAAATACATTCATAAGGGATAATTTGATCTATTTAATGAATACGACATTACCGTTATCTCATTAATTTGAATTCCAGCGACATCTAAATTTGAAGCATTGTAATTTTTTAAAATCATCTGAAAAAGTATTGGTCGTGACATTTATCGGATGCAGGATGTCCCGACTAATACTTTTTCAGATTATATTCAAAATCTGATTACAAATTTTTTCTTAGATTTACACCGTCGCTGTACATAATGTTTTGAAAACTTACCGTTTTCCAGTGTGCAATGCCGTGCTTGGCCGACATGTTTCGCAGCAAATTGACAACCTACCCGCGTCCACGAGGCAGCCCGAACGTACCCACACCTACAATCTTCGCAGTTACCGTTTGACGAGCCGGGCTGTCAGACGTAACTGACGAAATATGTCTGTCGGCCAAGCACGGCATTGTACACCGGTAAACCATAAGTTTTCAAAACATTATGATTACAAATTATTCAAATAAACCTTCATATGTTTTTGAGAAAACAGTCTATGCAGACAGACAGGCGTAGAGACGGAAAAAAAAGTAATTATATAAGGATTCATTTATTTTTTATGAGGAACGGAAACTTTTAGTTAGAAATTTTAAGTAGAAATAAAGCATACTATATCCGGACACAACTTTCGATGTACATATATAACCCCAACCAATCAAGAACGCGAACCGTCGCTGCCAACAAAGATAACCGGCATCACTCATTAAAGTCAACCCTTGAGAATAACAAGGGAAATCAACTTACATTCAATTCCCAGCCGTCCCTATTGACTTATGACAACGTTCCATTATAGCTCCAATGTTATCTTAGTTTGCTTAATCAGGAACGCTCCGGAACGGATTGTAAGTAAACAGGCCGGTCCCCCGGGAGGGCGCTATCGTCGGCGGGCCCGGAGCCGGGAGGGTCGAATGGCCACTTCTTCGCTGCGTCGTTACGTCTTCGGCAATGGCGCCGTGCCGGAAATATTAACGTTATCTGCTTAATTATGTTCGCACGTCGGTGAGGGCTCGTTATTCAGCGATATCGCGATCTGACGTATCTCGTTGTCCTGTGGAATATTTCGGTATCATTGGTGGGCAGAGCATCAGGGTCGCACCTGCGAATAACATTGAAGTCATAATGGAGCTTAGAATCACATTCTTATAAAAAAAAAGTTATAAGTCAGCCTTGGTAGCCCAGTGGAGTGACACCTTGCGATTCTGCCTGCGCCTCTGAGCGCGGTTGGGTTCTGGATGGGTAACCGTTTTCAACCATTGAGGCTGGTTGAATTGTGGTTCGGATTCCACGTAAAACTGTAGGTCCTTTCTAGGTTGCCGAGTTGGTACCATCGCATTGAATGAACGATGGTCTAAGGGGCAATGAGTATTGTCTGTGTTTTACATTCAATTCAATGTAGCCGAGCAATATAAAGCCCTGACATGGCACCTGGTTTCTATGTGGTGTGCTAGGCTAATATCTGATGGTCCAGTTACGTAAAAAAAATTGGGCCGTCAGAAAAAAATGGCGAATTCGGGTGTAAATACATTTTTTTTTATGCGACCTGACATGGATGGCTAATACCACACAACTACCGTTATGATATTAGCCCAATACACCACATTCCCGAAGGAATTAGGTGCCATGCCAGGACCTTCCCTTTATGAGCACGGCTACATTGAACTGGATGGAAAACACGGACAATTTTTCATTGCCGCTTCGACCATCTTTTCATCCTATGCGATGGTACCAACCCGGGCGGGCTTAAACACTACCACCTAGTAGGGGAAGGGGACCTACAGTTTTACATGGATTCCGAACCATGGAGCAGCTCGCATTCGTGACGAAATGCACTTATCGAACTCTGAAAGAGAAAGACAGTGGTGCAAGTTGGTATTGAACCCGGGCCTCTGGTACGCTAGGCCTGTCCCCACGCCACTAGGCTACGAGCCGCTCAAAAAAAAATACATCTAATGGAAGCAATAAATATTCTGAAACTACAACATTCGCGCCGCGCGCTTACAAGACGAACAGAGCGAGAGAATGTGAAGTCAACTTGAAGAGGTTAGAGAGAGATGGAACATACCAACTACGTGATACAACTTTTCGAGTGGCTCAAATTCAAATTCAAATTCAAAAAACTTTAATACAATTATAAGAAAAAGAGTAAGTACGCCTTTAATTACAATTCTTAGCGATCTAAAATTCGTTTCTTAACCGTCGCACTAGGCTTAGCCTGTATTGCGATGGCTAGGTTTTTTTAACGCAGGTTCTTTTAATTACTTATGATCGATACTCTTAAGTAATTTATTAATAAGTAATAAAGTGATATTAATGACTTAACATATTACACACATACAAGCACTACATAAAATGTATCTAAATTAAAATGTTTGTTAATAATTTTTCACATTCCAATCGATGTTGCTATAAGTATACATGCAGTGTCAGCGCTCATTAAATGTGAAATGCGTTTTTATGCAAATTCTCTAATATTTCTCGATGTTTGTTGAAGCCATGTTGACATGTGAATTTGTGGATTGCACATTATTGGATTTTTTTTATGGTAAATAATTAATCTACCGATTTTTCGTTGACCATATTTATTATCTTTTCTTCATTCTTTCAAAGTAAAACTTAAAACATAACTTCAGATCATTCCTTTGAAGTCATGTGGTCATTTAGATTTTTTGAGCAAGATAAAATATTGACGTACATTTTGTATGAAACAATATAACATAGAAAGCGGTAGTATTTTGATCCCCTTCCGAAGAACACAAAGTAACAGATGTCCAGAATAAATCGAGTTACCTGTCCATGGATCTGTATTTGGACATCGATAGTTTATTTATTTATTTATTTATTTAAGGTGGCCCAACCCGCTCAAATCCCCATACAAGCGGGGAAAGAAGATCAGGCCCATATTTCTTGTCAAAGATCCCAAAATTTGCTCAAAATAGCTTTATTTGATCGAACTAGATGTCTGATGGCCGTTGGCATTGTAAAATTGTGTTTGGTTCCTAAGTTATCAGGTCCGAAAGTTCGAATTTTTCGCGCGTTTTATACAATAACTTTGGAGGTGGATTACGCAATGATAAAGTAAGAACATCAGACATAGCTTGTTTAATCAAGATTTATAATTGATTTGGTTTTTGTTCGATTTTTGACTACAGCGGTCGTGGTTTACTTTTAGCTATAAGTTGATTTGTAATTAAAATTTTCGTAAATCTTACCAAATCATACACTATGCACATTGTCTTTTTTATGGACATATTGCATCTTCCTCATTACGGAGCCTGTCTTATTTTTTTGAAACAGAGAAGGTCCCAGAGCGCAACAGCACGGTTATTAACCTTGGCCGCGAATGAGTTGGTCCCGCCGGGTTGGGCCACCTTAAGGAAAAGAAACAGAAACAATTATACAAATACATACAATGCAAACAATACTAAAAGAAACTGTACTTATTTCCACTACGCTTTCCTTCGAAACAAACAGATCTAAAAAGCAAGGTACGCGAAGAAAGATAAAATAAAAAACCAAAAAACTAATAAAACTCCATACCCACCATCATGACCCATTCCCGTAGCAATTAGGTGCCATGGTAGGACCTACCCTTTATTAACACATCTCCATTGAAATGGCCGGAAATATATTTTCATAGCCGCTTCGACCATATTGTGAGACTCGGTAGCCCAGTCGCCCTGCGGTTCGATAAGCTTGGTGAAGTAACTCTGAGTGCGGTTCGGTTTTAGATGGGTGACCATTTTTATGCACCACCCATAAACAATCTAGTTGGTATGCAAAGTGACCTACAATTTTGTATAGATTCCGAACAACTAAGTGATTCACATTTTGGTGTTTGAATATCATTAGGAAGATATCTAATATTGTATCAAAACTTGAAAATTTGCATATATGACATCTGTTGGGATTGTTGTTTTAATTCACTATACTGTTCTATACGTAATGTAATCAGCAAAATAAATCACATGTTACAAGAACAGTCGGTCACATGCATAAAGTAATTCAACAAAGGAAATATTTAACACGTTGAATTTTATTTAAGGCACTATTCCACAGACGAAATTAAGTGACCAGTTTACTTTTACTTTATTTAGCTACACATTACCTTTAAAAACGCGATCACATATATAAATATTTTCGTACAAATCTTACACTTGGCACTCTACTTGGAATAATAAAGAAATACATGTCTAGAACTATAATATTCCTGTAGTACTTTTAAATACTTTTACACACATAGTAGACACTGTTTTGCAGAGAAGAAGGTAGATCATAGGAACTCCATGTAAAGGTCTTTATATATTATATATGACGTATCGTGGGCTTTATAGGGCTAACCAGGATGATGACCATCCTCTCCTGGTACCTGATGCGTCATGGGTTTTCTTCGAGCACAGTGAATTCAACGAACTCGTTACACTAGGCACAAGTTACAAGGAGTAGTAGCAAGTAGCGATACCGACAGGTTGGATCTGCCTGTCTGGTGCGGACGAATATCCAATAACAAGTGCGAGGCCACCGCGCATGTCCCCCACTAGTAAGACTTTTCAAACCCGTCCAGGCGTGACAACTTGACATACTCGATTCTTATTGGTCGCTAGCATGTCATTCGGTTGGCACGCCTGCGTTTCCTCTTAGTAGCGCCATCTGTCTTGATTAAAACGCACATTGAAAACAACAAGGTAAACAATGCTAGAACAGACACCTTCCGGTAGTATGAAAATATAACGAACTTCCGTCATAAATAAAAACTATGAACTTAAATGATTATTATCGATCACTGCGACACGGCCAGAACTGACAAGTCACACGTCCTCGTGCGTACCTGTGAACAAGAAAAAAACTACTTGGCGTTAACTATTCACTGTTCGGCCTGCCTGACCAAAAAGTTATAAAAATAACCAACTATTTAAACGGGAAACTAACACTCATTCAAAGATCACGGAAAGCCAAGTTCAATTTCAGATCAAAGCAGTCTCTTACAAATACTGCAAGCGTGTAGTCTATATTCATACTTGCAGGCGTGGCCCAGCTGTCACTGACAGCAATAGTAACTATCCAGTTACCCAGGTTGTCGTCACTCTCTAGTAACTAAACCACATTAGGTTCACATCAGTGAACCCCAGGCTCCTTCAAGGCAGCCAACACACTAGTCTCTCACGAGACCCAGCTGTCCATGACAGCAATAGTAACTATCCAGTTACCCAGGTTGTAGTCACTCTCTAGTAACTAAACCACATTAGGTTCACATCAGTGAACCCCAGGCTCCTATAAGGCAGCCAACACACTAGTCTCTCACGAGACCCAGGTCCCCGCCACATCACTTGCCGCCCTGTGACACAGTGCATGTGGTGCGACCAATAGCCACCCTGCACGCATTTCACTCTGTAGTTTTAGATTCAGCATCTGACTATGTACTAGTATTGCTAAATCATCTGCTGGAACTTGACTTTCAGGCATCTTGAGGAGTCTATCGTGAGCATACTTATGGCTCCTGTTTCCCATCAAGCCAAAAGGCTTTATATCATAACGGTCAATATTTAGTTCCTCGACAAGTTTAAAGCGGTCTTTGAACTCGGCATCTTACTTGGTCTAATTTCTTTCATTTTTCTAAAGTAACAAATAATCTCCAACGTTAAATTTTACAGTTTTAGCTTAAGTTAGATCGAATCTCAGTTTGTGGTACTTAATGTTGTTTTCAAAATTCTTAGCCGCCTGTTCTCTCACATCAGAAAGGTCATTCCAGCTTTATCTGAGTTCACTAGAATGAGTGGTCGAGCTACCCTCTAAGAAGCTAGCCTTAGTGACCCTACTAAGAGTACAGTTTAGGGCCAACTGCACGTCACCTAGAGCATACCGACACTTTCGAGGTCCGGTCTCCGCGGATGTTGGTATCCGTCCTGGCCAGTGCCCATTAGATACAGTTCTGCATTGAAATGTGTGTACCGCAGAACTCTATGTATTCGGTTCAGGCAAAACACCGGTCTTAGTCAGTAAAATCACGAACTGATGCGCCGAATAATGAACACTAGATTGATTGCACTAACTTTAATCGCTTCGAAGAGTCTGATGAAGCAAAACCAATTTTGTAAACGTATCAGTCAATACAATAACATGCTTCAGGTCGCTATTACTACTAAGTTTACCCGTAATATCAACGTGGACAGTCTGCCACGGAACATTGATCTTAGGAATGGAATAAGAGTTCTGCCCGTACTTTTCCCTAACTAGATTTTAAAACTGTACACGTGACGCAATTTTCGACAAACTTGCAAACGTACTTGGCCATTTTCTCAAACCACTAGTCTTCGTATACGCTTGATGAACTCGTGCACTTTATTAATCACAGACCAGCTAGATTTACGCGGTACAATTAGACAACGAATGCGACCGTTAAGCTGAATTTTACGGAATAGGACCCCCGACCTTATTTCGTAGGTGTTAGCAATATTTGCGGGTAGTTTATTATCAATCTTCATTCGTGATTTAATATCTGAATCGCGTAGAGATGTCGGGATGGATGTTGGCCGGTCACCTCCACTCGTAAACGGGGAGCAGCTGCGTATTAGAGTACCTACTTTTTGCATCCCATCAATTTTAGCTCTGACTAACTGCCTATCGTCTTGACCAGAGCCGCGAGATCACGCGAATTTTAAGTTCACCGGTTCTTACACGCGCTTGGTGTAAGCCGACAATAAAAGCGTCTGAGAATTATTTTAACAGTGAAGTTAACCTCGTTTTGTGCGATAAGAAAATATGGACGTCCTCAAAATCATTTGATTAGAGATACTACATCCATTTACAACTTTGACTTTAGAAATTGTGAGGGTAGTTTCAGTCATATTGACGCTGAATGCTAGCTTTAGAATTTCGCAGCCAATCATTAGCTCGTATCTGAGACATTCATTTGGTAGAACGTGATATGTCTTATCCGTCGATAACAACCTCAATTTGAATTTTCTAAGTACTACAATATCCGATCGAACTGCCTACACCGATGAAATGCACAGGGGTATCGTAACGAAGGCCAGATCAATTTATTTGACACACTTTGATGAGAGAACATTCGGCACCGAAATCGTAACAAAATGGGTACGACTCACCGGATTGTTCTAGGCGAGAACAAAGCGCAAGCCGCGGTTTTCATACGAGTGCACGTGCTACTCGACCGAAGTATCGCCACCGCCGCTGCTTCTGCCAGCGTGTTCAGACGTGCCCGCTCCGCGGCTACCGCTGCCACTTGCTTGCCGCGGTGCACTGCACGTGGTCGCGATGTTTCCCTTTTCTCTGCACTTGTAGTACGCAACGATTTTCCCGTCCTCTGATGGGACCCTCTTTGTGCTGTTGTTGAGAGCTAGCATCTCATTGCGATGTTGTGACTCCGGGAGCATGCGCCATGATTCATCGTCCGCTGTCTCTTGAGGGGCCCAAAGCGAATCCCACTTCTGATGACGTATCGTGGGCTTTATAGGGCTAACCAGGATGATGACCATCCTCTCCTGGTACCTGATGCATCATGGGTTTTCTTCGAGCACAGTGAATTCAACCAACTCGTTACACTAGGCACAAGTTACAAGGAGTAGTAGCAAGTAGCGAAACCGACAGGTTGGATCTGCCTGTCTGGTGCGGACGAATATCCAATAACAAGTGCGAGGCCACCGCGCATGTCCCCCACCAGTAAGACTTTTCAAACCCGTCCAGGCGTGACAACTTGACATACTCGATTCTTATTGGTCGCTAGCATGTCATTCGGTTGGCACGCCTGCGTTTCCTCTTAGTAGCGCTATCTGTCTTGATTAAAACGCACATTGAAAACAACAAGGTAAACAATGCTAGAACAGACACCTTCCGGTAGTATGAAAATATAACGAACTTCCGTCATAAATAAAAACTATGAACTTAAATGATTATTATCGATCACTGCGACATATATATATATATTTGTATATATTTTGAATTATAATCTATTGATCCTTTGGTAGGTAACCTTTATTTGAACAAGTAATTACGAAAAAGAATCCAATAAGAAATTAGGCCGGTTTTTCTTAACCCAACTGAACCTAAATGTGTTTCAAAAAATATATATACAAGAAAGAGGTTTTTCTAGTTCGATTTGCTCGACTAGCACACATATACGTGTGAAAATACACATAGGGAGTAAATCTGTTCTTTGATATATTTGCATCAAGTAAAATAAAGTAATTGCATTCATCATTTAAAATTAGGATTAATCTTTGGACAACATGATACACTTGTCGATTAATCACATTTTTACCTCAGTGAAATGTGGCCCAGATGGGGCGTCTTGTCGAGTTTAATAGTTTATTTTTATCCCTTCATTGTCTCAGCACAGGCGGAGCGGCATTCTGGCTTATTGTTCTTTCAAAATATTGTCCTTGAAGTCTTAAAATCATGGTGGGAGACGGCAAATATCCTCTATATTAGGGCTGGAGCTCAAATTTGATATGGAGCTGATAATTGTATGGAATTTAAAAGTGGCAAGTAAATCCATCTGCACCGTACTAGCGAGAATGATGACTTAAACGAGTTCTTGTTATATACGGATGTTCTGTTCTAAAATATAATATAAATTAATATATTTAAAATAAAAATAATCAGTACCCGAAGTCCCAGTGGTCACCTAAATTGGTGTTTACGGCAAACCGATCGACTGGCGTTTTCAAATGTATGAAGAAATTGAAGAGCGCGCGCAGTGGGCGTTAAGCGAACTAACATTTGCGAGTCCGAGTTTGATTTGACAGCTTACTCAACGTTGCCGTAAATACGTCGACGTTGCCGTTTACGTAGACTCCGCGTTTTCACACAAATCGGAAGTCCGAGTTTGACTTTGACAGCTTGAAGAAGTAAAACCACAGAATTTATAGTAAAAACTTGTATGGAGTTTGACGTTTTTACGGAAAACGCCAGTCGATCGGTTTGCCGTAAACGCCAATTTAGGTGAGAACTCAGACTGACCACTCAGGTCGCTTATGTCCTGTTTATTTGTTTGTGTCAATATTTTATTCTAAACCCATTCATCGCTGCGCTACAAATGTGTACGGCAATATAATGTTGTAAGTCGCGTGGCGTCATTTTTTGCGCGCCCGTTGTATGTAAGTTAAACTGCGTATTGCCCACTTTTGGTAGTTTAAAGCATAAACTACCAAAAGTGGGAGACCCACAAGAGCTCCGAGGCACCCGCGAAGCGCAGCTCGGCTGGGCGGCCGCGGAGCCGGCGGGCGGGCGGGCGCTGCCGGCGGAGGGCGGCCGGTAATCAATACAAGCTTCGCACCCGCCCGGAATACTAAGCAGGCGGGAATCGAAGACGCTACCCCGACGCGGCGCGCCAGTCAGGTGCCGCTGGCCCGAATATCGAGCGGCGAGCCTTCCTGCTTGTTACATTTTCGGATGCGAAGCTTTCGGAAAGGGAAACATTGCGGAGATGAAATATTTGTGTTTAGTTTTGTGAGTTTTGAGAGATTTCCTCTGTGATTTGTTATTCTGAGATCTTAAAAATTCATTAAACTAAATACACATTCGATTCCTCTCTAAAATTGTTCTGTAAAGTTATTTTGACTATTATATTTAAACATTTGATGAATGTTCAGAAGTGTAACCATCGACTGTTCGAAGCAAACAATCTTTTAACATGAACTCGGGAAATTAAGATTTAAGGTGGCCCAACCCGGCCAACTCTGGGACCTTCTCTGTTTCAAAGAATAAGACAGGGTCCGTGATGAGGAAGATGCAACATGTCCACAAAAAAGACAATGTGCATAGTGTATGATTTGGTAAGATTTACGAAAATTTTAATTTCAAAACGACTTATAGCTAAAAGTAATCCACGACCACTGTAGTCAAAACTCTTACAAAAACCAAATAGATCATAAATCTTGATTAAATAAGCTATGTCTGATGACTAATTTTTTTACGATGTTCTTACTTTATCATTACGTAATCCACCTCCAAAGTTGTTGTATAAAACGCGCGAAAAATTCGAACTTTCGGACCTTATAACTTGGAAACCAAACACAATTTTACAATGCCAATGGTCATCAGACATCTAGTTCGATCGAATAAAGCTATTTTGAGCAAAATTTTGGATCTTTGATAAGAAACATGGGCGTGATCTTCTTTCCCCTTTTGTATGGGGAGATGAGCGGGTTGGGCCACCTTAAGATTCGTTTTAATGCTTACACAATTTTGAGAACACAGAGTTTACTTGAGAAATATTTTAGAATTAATCATGTATCATCTGACAAGGCGTTTATTTTCCTTGATACTTATTGTGGAAATATCTAAAATACATGTACTTCACAAGTTTAAATTAATCACATAGCTAAAAAAATCATAGAAACAAGGAGTTATTAAATGCAATATAATTTAATGCACTATTTTTCTTAAGCGTTTTGAAACGAGAAAACTGGCAGCCAACAAGAACTTAGGAATTCAAGTCGTGTCCGCATCTAAAGGCGCAGCAAATTACTAATTCATATCTGAGCAACTAAAATAACCCACACGGGTGCTAAGGAATTTAGCAGTTAATTCAATTGCCAGTTATGTCTCCTCCGTGCAAGACTCTGCTCTGATGGCCAACCTAAGGTCACCAACTTTGAGAGTTTATCTTCAAAATTGTAACGTTTTTAAAAATAAATATAAAATATTTGAGGTACTCATTTTATGTATATCGATACGACATTATTGTTAACTCATTAATCGACACGTAATCCAAAGGTCGCAGGTTCGAATTCTGCTTCTGACGAATGACCAGACCAAAAACTCTTTTTGATTGTTTTAAAAATCTGTTAAAAATGCTTAAATATAGAAGTCGATGGATAACCTCAAATCGACTATTTCACACGGGCTAAAGAAAAGATAAAGTTCTGACTATTGCAAGATATTATTTTATTAATATTTCGTTAAACAGTTCAATTTATTTAGGGAAGTTACAAGAAATTATGAAGATAACTACAACTCATGCGTTAATGTCAAAAAGATGAATGATACATCGATTGTCAAGCTATATTTTAAACCTATGACCGTAAATATCTGACGCTATTACGCTTTGTTAAATATGTTTTAATAAATTGTTGCCACATTTAACAATTCAAAGCAACTTAAAATTTTATCTTTAAATAATAGTTGGATGATCAATCTACAAATTTGCTTTTTTTACTATCGTCGCTCGATTTGTTGCCTACATTGTTTATTTCGGAATGATGAAATATATCTTACAAAAAAAAAATACATCGACCGAGCCATGCAAATCACTGTACAACCCAATAACGCCACATGTACAGCGAATCTTAAGGTGGCCCAACCCGCTCATCTCCCCATACAAAAGGGGAAAGAAGATCACGCCCATATTTCTTGTCAGAGATCCAAAATTTTGCTCAAAATAGCTTTATTCGATCGAACTAGATGTCTGATGACCATTGGCATTGTAAAATTGTGTTTGGTTTCCAAGTTATAAGGTCCGAAAGTTCGAATTTTTCGCGCGTTTTATACAATAACTTTGGAGGTGGATTACGCAATGATAAAGTAAGAACATCGTAAAAAGATTAGTCATCAGACATAGCTTATTACCATATTAACATATAACATATTACCAAATCATACACTATGCACATTGTCTTTTGTGTGGACATGTTGCATCTTCTTCATCACGGAGCCTGTCTTATTCTTTGAAACAGAGAAGGTCCCAGAGCGCAACGGCACGGTTTTGTACCGTGCCCGCGAATGAGTTAGGCCCGCCGGGTTGGGCCGCCTTAAGCCGGCGAAACAAAGCACCGAATCATTTTTATCATCAGCCAACATCACCGACGCAACACGCGAGCTTAACAACGCAGCGTTACCCGAATCCCCAATTTCATCTAAATACGCGACTTAATCCCACAGTTCGCACTACAAAGGCGACAAAAATAATAAATACTGGCTCTGCCCACGCCCACGGCAGCCCGGCCGTCATTATACGTCGTGCATTGTGCAACTGCGGGCGTGTTCCAATATTATTGTATTGGGGTGATTTATCAAAACGGGAGAAAAAGGCAGCCACCCTGTGTAGTAAAACAAACGCGTGCGATAGTGCGCTCGCACAAAGTATACTTAGCTAGCGGATAGCGCAACTGGGCAGGGGTAGATTAAACAATTGTGGTTAGTTCCGAATAAAACAGTTTTTTTTATTTTGGGCAATATCAGGTTATAGCTCAATTTAAAAAAAACTACGCAAAAACATTTGTAAATAGATTATTGATCGATAATTGTCTCACATATGGTAAATTGTTTTTGCAACTAAGGCATTGTATTATTTATTTTTATAAAAACTATTTATTGAAGAGCTGAACAGGAATAAAATAGAGTTTTTATTATATAATAGCTTATGGTTTGAAAATAAATAAACAATCCATTCAATTTGAAACTTTAAAAAACGCATACAAAATCGGTCGAACACATTAAATAAACTTTGATAGCGGATAGCTTTACTGAATGGGTAGTTGCAACTGGATGGTTATAGAATTTAAAAAAAAACTATAGAGTTTAGCTATGTTACGTTATGAGTAGATTCAAGACGCCCCGGTGGACTATTTGAATTATAAATACTATATTTCTCAGCACGTTTGGAGACCAAGGTAAATCGGACTTTCTGCTACGGAATTTTATTCGAAATTGTGCATACTTCAGATTGATGAGCTCAATAGGCGTACAATTAAATTGCTGCAATTGACACCTGTGGTGTGAAAATAAAAATAAAACAATATATCTAAATTGGGGTTTTGAAAAGGAGATGCTGTTGTTTAAGCAGTTTTAGAGTTAATAATTTATTTTTGCTATTTTTGCATTTTAAGCTATGATAACTGTTTCATAATGAAAAAAAAAACTATTTTATTCTTTTGATTGCAGCATCTGTTTTAGAATATGCAGTGCAAAAGTGCTTTTCTCAACTTTTGACAATAATGCACACATAAGTCCGACACTGTGGAAGCGTCCACAAACGGTGCAGCCACCCCACGGCTGCGCTAATCTCGCGGCGGAGGGCGCCGAAGCAGCTCCGTTTTGGCGCGAAAATAATGTAAAACACGTGTCGGTAACGCGCCGCAACGCCATGGGAAACGGTGGGAGTACCAACAGTGATATCCTATAGTGCGGACACGAGCCGATTGAACGGATAAGAAGCACGACCCGCCTGCGCCCGTGTCGCTTCAATAGAACTAAATAATTGGTTGATTCGTTTGGGAGTTCCCTGTACTGGAGGACTTTTTAACGAAGCAATTTTTTAGAGAATACGGTGGTGATGAAGAAATTTACGTATCTTTTTTGGCTGATTATGTAACGGTCATGAAAGTCATGATATTAGCCTAACACACCGCATTGTCGCAGGAATTAGGCAACATGCCAGGATCTTCCCTAGATCCTAGCACTTTGCCATATATTGAAAATATCAACAGTTTTTCCTTGCGGCTTTGAAAATATTTTTATCTAAAGCGACCGTGCCAACTGAGACGGGCTAAACCTTGGGTGGAAAGAGCAACATGTAGCTCAGGACGTAGGGCTTTGCTTCTCATCCGGGAAGTCAAGGGATCAAATCCCTGCCCCGTTCCACCTTCTTTATCTTTTTGAGTTTGATACATGCATTTCGTCACGTGGTTTGGAGTCAATGAAATTGAAATGAAATGGAGTCACTGGGGGCCTATCACCCAGTCGAATCGAATTTAATAAAAATATGGTCGAAGCGGCAGAAAAAAAACCATATTTTCCATCCAGTTCATGTAGCCGTGTTGATGAAGGCATGGCACCTAATTCCTTTGGGAATGCAGTACGTTGAGCTATTATCTTGACGGTGTGTGTGGTATTAGTCATCCATGTTCAGTTACATATAAAAAAACAATATGAATGAAAACACAGATCAAATGAAAGACATTTCATCACAAGATATTTTGTAGGCGATTAATTGCTACACTCCAAGACAATAATTCATCTTGCATTATGCGCTTCGAGTCACCAAAGCCTTAGTCACCACGGGATGTATCGACGGGGCCGTAAAATCGCGAACATTATAATTTTCATTCACCTACGTCCCGACGGCGACGTTAAATTGAAACACTTAATTATACATTACGGGTTTTGACGTTTGCGACAAAACCTACGTAGCCCAACCCGTAATATCCCGAACGACATTTTGAGAGCGAACGGGTTTAAACCTTAAGGCTGAGTGGCAAAAGTGTGAAATGGAATGGGTTCGGTGGTAGAGCCTGAGATACGGCCGGAGTTATGATGGAGTGCGCATCCTACGCTTGTTCGAGACAAAACAATGAAAGTCCTTGCAGTAATGAAAGGAAGTAGAAAGAAAAAAAAAAACAATTCGTCATGTGTGCGAGGGTTCCGTTGCAAGATTTAGTAAATATAAAGTTGTACGTTTTTATTGATAGTATTAGTTGCTCTGTGAGCTGTAATCCGTCTTTTTGAACAATTGACATCTTTTTACATTTTTCCTGTAGAGGAAAGACTGGAAAGACATAAAAATTAGGTTGTTTTTCAAAATGGCGGAGGTATCGAAAGCTAGCTAGACTAAAAAAATTTTTTTTTTTTTAGTCTAGCTCTTTTCGCTCGGCCAACAAGACAAATTTAATATTAAATTGTCAAGTTGTATAATTCGAGTAAAATGAAATCATTTAAATTTGAAGCAACCTTAAAAATACGAAGTCGTAAAATGATTATATGGTATGAACCCACCAAAAATTTAAACAAAATCAAGACCAGTTTTAGATAGGGCTGTGTGTTTTTCGTTATTTGAACGAATCATGTATCAGTTTTAGGGTTTACAAAGATATTTTAACATATCTAAATTACTGACACGAATCGATGCGAATGTACCTCCAGTACATTATACAGTAGGTTTGACTCAGCATCTGATACACTCTAGAATCTAGTATCGGTTTAACGAAACAAAAAAAAATCTATAATTTATTAAAATATTATAAAATAAGTCTGAACAATGCATAGGTAGGTACATATAGTGTCATGCGTCTAAGCGAGCATGGAGAGTATGGCGTTCGAGTATTTAGGGTTACCATAAATCTGGAACTCTTCAACATTTCATTACTGTTTTTCAGCCTAACATTTCATTTCATTTCATTTCATTTATTTATTCAACTTCGGTAGTCAAACTACACTAAGTCATGTCACAATTTGTTTGATCCGCGGTTTCTATCAACCAGTGAAGAAGAACCCGCAAAGAAACTTAACTGGTCTATAAATGATGTTTATTTTTTGTATTTTTTTTCGTCCACATAAATGATATAACACAATTGTGATTTCATACCTAAATGCTACTGCCAAGCTTACATTTGTAGAACGGTCTAAAGCAAAGAACTACGAGGAAACAACAACCCACAATGTGAAAAGTCTTAAATTTTAAATAAATTACTTAACCTAATAACCTCAGAAGTGAGTTCTTTGTCATACACTGTAACATACAGGCAAACGATTCCACCCTGTATTACTCTTACTCTGTTCTGTCTGTACATTGAGATAGTTTCAACGAATGTAAGGAATGCATAGTTCTCATTATAACAATAAAAATACCAGTGGGCAAACGAGACCCTGCGAGATGAATGGGAAAAAAGTCAAAAGCATCGTGGCTGCACCCAAACACAAACGCCCATGACTTGCACACGAACTCGTGTGCGCAATAAAATAATAATTATACTCATGTGACTTATTAGCTATACACGGTGCATATTCCGATCGACCCACGCCATACAAACGCCGCCTAACCATCGGTTCAACAGTCAACACTATAGGCATAGATATAAAAACTAATTTCCTCTAACATTGCCCACGTGCTTAAGGCGTTAAGGCTCGTGGATGGCGGCCAAAACGTATAATATAACAAAAGATTCAACAATAGAAGTACGACATATCATTTGTTAAACGTCCCTTTTGATGACGACCAACTATTATTATGAAGGGAGAAAAAAGTGCGTACAATATTACGAGCCAGGATATTTCGAAAGTGATGCTTGTAAAGCAGATTGATACTTAGTACATCTAAATCAAACAGATAAACATACCCACCAAATAAACAAAGTTTATTCTTTGGATATATCATTATTTTTGTATACCCACCAAATAAACAAAGTTTATTTGGTGGGTATACAAAAAAAATAGTTTTTCAATAATTACTTCGGATGTTGTAAATTGAGTGTGTGAGAACTAATATTTAGATTTAAGCAGAGAGAAGTTATTTATTTGCAAAAGTAACCTATTTTTAACATGACTAAAAAAAAACTAAGCATTCCAACTTGCAGTGATCACAGAATAACAAAATATGCACTTAGAATCACTCCCTATTTTTTTTTACATACTTGAACTATGCATTTAAAAATTAAATAGATTGTGTATATAGTTACTAATTTAAATGTAATTTATTTATTATATTACATAACTTAATATAAGAAAGGTCCTGGCATGGCACCTAGTTCCCATGTGGTGTGTTGGGCTAATACCATCACAGAAGGTATTAGCCATCCATGTCCAGTCACATAAAAAAAAACTTATAGATAACACTGTCGTCACCCGATGAATTGACTATAAGAGAATACTTTTAGTAATAATTTCACCTGTTATGTTGTATATGTACATACTTCTAGCAGAGAAGTCGATTCATATTTAATGAATGAATGAATAAATTCTTTATTGTGCATAACAAAAATACAATTTCAGAGAAAACATACAGCAAAACAACAATACTGCACAAAGGCGGACTTATCACTAAGAGTGATTTCTTCCAGTCAACCCTTGGGGTGATGAGGAAAGGCAGTAGAAATATCTGTAGGTAGGTGACACACCAGAATTTGAAAAGAAAAAAAAAATTAACTCCATAAACATACATATACCATAATATATACATATTTATACATATAATTGAATATACTAATATATATGATACAATACACTAATACATATTATTATATCCACAAACCAGGGAAAAAAAACCTATAATAACTATTACCATTGATTCTAAAATCAGTACTATTAGAAGGACAATAAAATTAAATATATATATACAGTGAGAACATATTATCATCTTTACATTTCATTTAAGTAAAACTCCTTGACTTTAAGTTTGAAAGAGCTGATAGTTTGACAGGAGCGGACTGTGATGGGCAACGAGTTCCACAGACGTGCGGCATGAACAGTAAAGGAGTTAGAGAAAAAACACGTCGTATGGCGAGGAATCGCAAGGATACTGTCATTGCTAGATCGCAAAGGGAGACCGTGTGAAGAGAGGTTCATAAACCGGGAACGAAGATATTCAGGAGAGTTAGGGTTATTTAGAATTCCGTAAAGAAGAATTAGTAAATGACAGTTCCTTCGGAAACGGATGGGTAGCCAATTAAGCTCTCGACGGTACTGCGATACATGGTCATATTTACGCAGACCATATATGAAGCGAATGCAGAGATTCTGCAAACGATCCAGCTTGTCTAGGAGAACTTCAGTTAGATCCAAGTAGCAAACATCTGCGTAGTCCAAAATCGGAAAGAGGAGAGTTTGCACCAAAGTAATTTTGGTTCGGACTGGGAGGAAATTCTGCAAGCGCTTTAAGGAGTGGGCGGCGGCAAAGATTTTTCTGCTGACCTCGTTTACCTGGGGCACCCACGATAAAGTTTCGTCAATGAAAATTCCTAAATTCTTGACTGTTTTGGAGTATGGTATGACAACTCCATTGTAGATCACTGCTGGCAATGTGCTGTAATCAACCTTCGACAGAAGTCTAGGGCTGCCTATTATTATGGCTTGTGATTTGGTAGGATTTACCAGCAGGCCAAATGATTTTGTCCAAGTAAGTATATGTTCCAGGTTCACGTTCATTTCAGATACGGTATCTGCCAGGTTATCTAAGGAGCAATGCAAATACAACTGTAAGTCATCGGCGTAAAGGTGGTAGAGAGAAGTAAGCAGATTCGTGATCAGATTTATAAAGATGGAAAACAGCAAAGGAGATAACACGCCACCTTGTGGAACGCCAGCAGTCAAATCAGCCCAGTCAGAATATTCATTGTCAATCCTGATACACTGATGACGACCACGAAGGTATGAATCAAACCAGTTAAGCACTACCGGAGATAAGTTAAGTGTCCTTAGAATACCTAGCATAATGTCAAAGTCAACTGTATTGAAAGCATTGCTGAAGTCCAGCAACGTTAAAACTGTAACATTCTTATTTTCCATATTTGTACGGACATCTTCAGTGACTTTGACAAGGGCAGTGACAGTGCTGTGACCAGGTCGGAAACCTGACTGCATTAGGTTCAGTATGTGGTTATCTGTAAGAAAGTCGGCCAACTGCTGGTGAACAATGCGTTCCAAGATTTTTGACAAAACCGGTAAAATTGAAATAGGGCGATATTGGCTGAAAGAGGAGGGATTTGAAATTTTTGGGAGAGGAATAACGTAAGCCCTTTTCCAGGTACTTGGAAAAGATCCACTGGAGAGGGAATGGTTTAAAATATAAGTTATTATTGGTAACAGTTCATCCAGCAGTGGTAACAGCATGTCAAGGCTAATGCAGTCAGCACCAACAGCTTTTGTAGAAATGGAATTCAGGATCATCTTAACTTCACGGTCAGTGACTGGGCGAAAAGTGAGTGAATTGTGCTCCGGAGTCGGTAAAGCTGAAAGCTGAAAAAGAGTTTGAGACTTTACCACTTGATCGATGGTGACAGGAGGAGAGGAAAAATGTCTATTAAGGGAGTTGATATCGATGTTATTTTTACTACAAGATGATTTCTTACCGACTCCAAGAGTTTTAAGAAACTTCCAAGCATTCACGGGAGAGCAATTTTCGAGGGTATTGTGAATGTGGTGTCTTTGGGCATCTCTACACATCCTGTTACACCGATTCCTGAGCAGCTTGTACTTGGTGCGATTTTCGTCCGTGGATGTATGTCTTAGTTTAATTTTGGCTTTGTCCCTTTTCACCATCATTATCCGAATATTGTCCGTCAACCACGGAGCTGGAAAATGTTTTACTCGTGTGGGACGAAGAGGTGCGTGAACATCGAAGAGTGCAGTGAGTTTGGAGGTGAAGTCCTCGACCATCTCATCCGTGGAAGAGGAATTGAGTATAACAGACCAATCCAAGCCACGCGCGTCCTCCCTTAAGCGTTCGAGATTGATGTCCTTGAAGTTACGTTGCAAGAGAACCTTCCGTCTGTTTTTAGGAGGACGGACCTTATAGGATAGATAGATTAGGTCATGATGGGAGAAACCAGGCGCTGGGAGCTGACCATGTTCACTTACATGGTTAGGTGAAGAAGTAATAATCAAATCAAGCAAAGAAGGTTCACAATTAGGAAAATGATGTGTCGCATCCAGGGGAAGAATGTTCATATTGACTGAAGACACGAGGGACTTAAGTTTTCTAGCGCGGTGATCATCTTTGATCAAGCAGGTGTTGAAATCTCCCATGATAATAGTATGGTTGTACTGAGGGCAGCGTTCTTCAAGAAAAGACTCAAATGATGAAAAATAATTGATATTTAGATTAGGGCTGTAATAAACACCAATGAGGATTTTCGTATGATTGACGATGATTTCCAGGAAAAGGTATTCGGGTGATTCCGAATACTGAGTAGGAGACTGGGCAACTATCGTAAAAGGAATATTGCTTCGGAGGTAGATAGCAACACCACCGCAACCTTTCCCCGTTCTGTCATTACGGACCAGGTGGAACCCGGGAAGTGAAAAAGAAGTGGATGGTAATGTAGGCTTGAGAAAAGTTTCCGAAACAAATAACGCATGAATGTGCTTACTTGGAAATGTCCTGAGAAGGTCGGGGTAGTGGGAGGGTATGCTTTGAGCATTGATATGCACAAAGTTGAAGTTTTTGGGATATTTGGAAAATGTGAAGTCAAGTTGTTCATCTATAGGAAGAACACAATCACTGTCAGAAGTATTGTCACTGAAAAACTCGTCAGAAGAGGTAATAGAAAAATAATGATCTGAATTGTCAGATATTGTGGACATAAATAAATATTTACTATAATATAATTAAAAATGTATATATATATATATTTAAATCAATAAAAGATATATATAGCTGCCGAACCGCAGGCAGTACCTCATCACCCGCCAGCATTGTGGAAAGTAAGAAAAAAAAAACACATAATACAGGAAACATAAACAAACTGCAAAGGCACAAGAAAAGGATAACAAATATGAGACTTAAAACATATAGTAAAACACCTTGCAGAAATAATCAATAGACTAAACAAAACCATTATCTCACAAGCAATGGAAAAAAAGAAAAATTTACTCTAATTAAATTATACAGACACAGGAAAATAGTATGCCCAGTAAAACACCACTTCTGAGACCTAAAATACACAAAAGTATACAAAACAATGGTTGATAAGTTTAAGAAAAAAAAAAGAATAAAAGTATATGGCCTAAAATAATTAATTGACCGTAAAGTGGTTGCCCGAACAAGCATAAACGGCGAGAGCCTTTTCTCTCTCCGCTTGAGAAAATAAAAACACTATTGAGCACAAACTATTGAATACACTCTGTGGTTACAAGAACCAATTTGTGACAAAGACTGAGTAGCACAGACTATATAAGTACTTGAGTAAAATATTAGTTTGAGTGATAATAAAAGCAAAACAAGTATATTATCCATACAGACTTTCCAGAAACATTTCAGCACAGTTTGGATATCTGGAAACAATGTGCAAAATTGTGAAAGCTTATCATTTTGCTTGGTATAGTGCTTGTGTCCGTCAGAAGTAGCTCCGAAGTTCACTTAGCTTTCCCCTTGTTGATACGGTCCGAGGACCTGGGCTTCTGCCTATCAGCAACACCATCGGCACCGCCTGAGACCGCAGGGTGTTTGTCGGTCAGCACCTTCAACGCAGCAGCCGTCACGATTTTGATGCGGGTTCCATCTTTCAACTGGATGACGATGCGACCCTCTTGTGTCCAACTGTGCGCCATCCCGAAGTGCTTCCGCGCCGCAAGGAAGACGTTGTGTCGCGTCCGCGTGAGGAACTCGGACACTGTAATGCCGGAGCCCTTTAGTGACGTTTTCGCCTTCCAAACCGCGGTACGGCTGCTGAGCTGTGTGAAGCGGACCAAAATTGCACGAGGGCGTGTCGGAGCCCGAGAATTCACTCCCAGACGATGGCACAGCTTAATACAGTCGCTACTGAAGTCTGCTAGCCCCATCTTACTGCGCGCTAGCACCACCACCTTCTGCGTCAAGTCATCAGTCTTGTCCTCGGCTACACCATGGATAAGTAGTACTTTCGCCCGCGACCTCATCTCTTGCGCGTCCACTACTTCCGCAAGGCCTGCCACCTGAGAGCGCACCACGCTCAGAGCCTTCCAGGCGAACTGCCTGAACAAATTGAAGTCCGCCGCCAATGTGGGGAGATCGGCCGGCTTGCTGCTGGTAGCTGACTTGAGCTGCGCCTCGAAAGAACTCATCCGCTCCTCCATCATTGTCTGCAGCTCTGCCACTTCCGTCGCTACGTCAATCACCCTCGACATGGCTACACGCACTTAAAATGGTTTTGTGAATGTGAAATTCTGTTTCCTTGTTTGGAAAGAGTTATTTATGCTGGCAGGGTCTGCCTACACTACTGCATGTAGATAGCAGGTACCACAACACTTTACAATAGTATTTAATATAATAACGTTACAATATTAATATATATTGATAATAATCCAGCTGAGGTACAAAAACACGTCTATATTTTTCAACTACCCACAGAGAAAAAACGTGTGAAAAATGTGTGAGATGTGCAAATAAGTAAGCTAATTTAATCGGTTTCTCAATCAAACAACATTAGCTCACATAGAAAATAAATAAGATCTCTTTATCGAGGACAATGCATTTTATTTGACGTAAAATTCGGTCTCGACAGACATAAACAACAGTCTTTAATTGTACCAGTCACGCTACCAATAAAACAATTCGCGTACATCTTACTATCATATTTTATTGCCGAAAGAGCCGAGGGCTGGCTCGTTCGCACGACAGGGCCCCATCCGCGATTTTTATCAATCCGATTGCTCCGAATAAAATCGCCCTTAAAATATGAAAACGTCAGCGGAAATTCAACTTAATATTCCAGCACATAAAGTTGGGTTTCGATTGAAAATAATTCGCGGTGCGGCTCAGTTTTCCCCGAACGCGACGAGGGCGCACTAACGATACCTTAATACGGAGTATTTAGCTAAAACTGTCACGCTTTCATTGTAGTGGTGCAATGTATCGTAAAGTTTTAATTTTGGTTTATGGCTCGTGCGTAATTTACCCCTTTTAGCACAATGGGACACCCTCCCCCTGCTATTGGAACAGGATTACCGTTTTCAGTTCATGGGTAGGTATATACTTAATTGATTTTTGTGCAGCTTCTGTGTGTGTTTTTAAGTTATAACTTTTTACTTACAGATAAACAATAAGATATTGTCTAATTAAACAATGTGGAACATTGTTTTAGTTTGAGAGTTTTTGAATTTTTACTTGAAATGGAATTTGATTAAAAAAAATGACTATTTTAATATGAAGGATATAGTGTACGAATATGTTTATTTATTAATTTATTTAAAATCTATGGAAATTAAACAACCAAAAACATACAATAGAAAAGGATCATACAACCAAAAAGGAAAATTACAGGCTTTTACTTATAGTAACATAATTATAAGTAACTTGTGTTAATCAAACTCAAACTTTTGTGTAATTCAAATATGATACACCCTCCATTAAATTACATACATACATGCCTTCACGCCGCTTAGGGGGGTAGGCAGAGATTATAGAGCGCCATACGGTACGATCACAGCACACCTCTTTCGCTTCATCTACAGACATAAATCTTTTCATACATGCTCTACGATTACGGGTGCTACGTACCAGATCTTTAAGAAGAATTACATCGATTTGGTCCTGGTAAGTTGTTCTAGGCAGTCGGGCACGACACTTCCGCTCACTTCTGCTCTGTAAATTTGTTTCGTCATTTTTTCGTCATCCATTCGTTCCATGTGTCCAAACCATATTAGCACTCCTTTCTCGATTCTACTCACAACATCATTTTTAACACGCTTTTATTAGCTTGGGTTGTATGTATCTATGTATGTAATGGAATCTTTGAGATTAATTTTCAACAGTTTCCAGAAGTCTGATTAATTTGAAACTTTGCATACGTATCAAGGACCGATGACAATGCAATAATTTAATAACAGTTTCCCATTATCCTTATTAGGACCGCCAGGATTAATAAATTCTTTTTTAGATCCTCTGTAGTGGAGTAAAAGAGACAGAGCTAGCGCGCGATCTGCGCATGCCCGCAGTTTCGGACTTACTCTTTCGCTCGGGCACTTGGTACTATGGAGTGTAGAGACTCTGTACACTCCATACTTGGTACAGTACAACGGAGGCAAAAACGTTTTCAGGATAATTGCTTTCTCACCTTGTTCATTCTTTATGCATGTGTAAGTACTAATGAGTCTAATATACGCAAATTACTGTATATAATATTCATAAAATATATAATCTGGTAACCGTGATTAACAAAAGGCTTTTTAGTCACAACAAAATAAACAGAACATAAATTTTAATCTATTTATTTTACGGGACAAAATTTGCTTTGAAATTACAGTCGGTAAGGAAGGAATTTAATACGATCAAAAAATTTATAATTGTAAAGTCCTATTGATTGGAGTACAAATAACGCATATGAATTCGAAAAATCGAACTAAAAAATGAAAAATAAATAATAGTTTTTTTAAACTATTATTTTTCAATTCACAATGCTCTCTAACCCAGTGGTTTCGAAATTTTTTCGTTAGATTAACTCCGCTAACTTTCCTCAAGGAACGCATTTCTACTGTATTTATTCTACATTCGTGCCTCTTCTGCCATACCCAAGTCTTGCTTCCATACATAAGTTTAGGTACCAGTACATAGTTATGAATCGCAATCCTAGCTGTAGGCGTAATCACTCGGCTTTTCATAACGGCATCCATTGCGCCGTTTACTAGATTTCCACGTACAGTGGTACGAAAGCTCGCAGTTTTAGCTAAATACTCCGTATAAAGGTATCATTAGTGCTCCCTAATCGCGTTCGGGGAAAACTATGGCGCACTGCTAATTATTTTCAATCTAAAATTAATGAATGAATTTATTGAAAGAACAATCATTTGCAATTCGCTTGTATTTTTGCTGTTGCGTTAGTAAAATTCTTCTTTTTAAGTAATGTATATATTAAATCGACCGTGAACCAATAACACACTAATTTTAGAAAGAAACCTGTAAAAACAAATACTTTATGAAGTCCAGCCTTGCAGTGTATTCATAAAGTAGCCATGATTACAGTTTTATTTCTGAAATGAATATGTCCTTGCTTCTCAGTCGATTGTATATACAAATCACACGCATTGATAAAAAACGACGTTCTTGCTGAGTACAAAAAAGTATATTTATTTAAAATGTGTAAAATATAAAAATTAACAGTATAATATATTTTTTTATAGAAATCTGCTATTAGACTTCACATTAACCAGCAAATGGCTTAACCACTTGTCAATATTCTCCTTTAGAAATAAAAAAATGCCGACCCTTATATGCAGGGCGAGAAATAGTTAAGCGCTACTTAGCACACACCCCCCGCACGAGTAATATGTGAATTGTCTCGGTGGCTCGCCGCGGGGCGCCTCTGTCGCGTTTTATTGCTCTGGCGCCCGCGTCACCCGCTCGGCGGCGCTGCTGTGCCCTGAGGTATCGTTACACTACTGAATTAGTCCTCTCGTTGCGATCTATTGTCGCGAGCCGCACACTTGTCACCGGGTCATCTGACCGGGTGCGTATTTTTTTAGAGTTTTTTATTATTTTTTTGTAATTTTTAAAAATATTAAAATCAGAACAAATAAAACTTTTCATATTCCAAAATATTATCCAATCACCTGCACTCCTCCTTTCACCATATAATTAGGGAAAAAAATATATCGTATATTTCCATATTTTTTGTTAGCCGGTTTTATTTAGTGTACAATGCCTTCATGATATCAGGACGCGGGGTGGTATGCAGAACGTTTATTGAATAGATATAAGAGATTTTTATAAATTATCATATTAAATTAAAACCCTGAGATTTCCGCAACATTATGGGAACACATCTTAATCAATATTCCCATGGCGCACTCCTAACTCGCAACAGGTCCTCAAAACTTTAAAACTTAGATACCATCTGGCTAATCATTTGTTCGATGAATCGTGTGTTTCAAAACCCTCCCAAGTCCCGTTGAGTGCCTGCCAAGTTTATTGAATAGAGTTTGAACAGGTAGCCCGAGGGCAAATGTTTCCGCTTGAAAAAATCACTTAGACCCTCGCTTTGAAAAGATATTTGCTAGTACAGTAACTAAAAAAGTAAACGATGACATATTGGTACAGTGCATAGTTGACATTAAGAGATGTCTTATATGGTCGCGATCAAGTGCAACTAATGTTAGAGACATTGATATTCAAATAGATTCAAAAGTGACGTTTGACAATACATGCAGATTTTTCTTTCATAACTGAACATAATGTACGTTCTACTTCGAATGTAGGTACTTCATTCATAAAAATAAGTAGGATATTTACTAGGTGGGATGATCCTCACCTTCGTTGCTGGTACCACAGATTACATGCATTACATTGATGTAATTTGTGCAGGTACTATCTCTACACTATCAGGACAATTCTGGAATGTTTTATACGGAGTAAATTAATTTTCAGCCTGATTATTGCGGCCGAGACGAAGACATTTCATACTATTTTGATTAAGTGGATAAAACGAATTCTAAAGACGAAACATATTCTAAATTTTAATATATATGCACACCCCTGAGCAGCTCTCTCTTGTATATTTTCACACTTTTATACTTATTCATCAATTATTAACAAAATGGGTTAATATCGAAGACGTTTCTAAATAATATCTGCCCGGAGCCGAATTATTTGGATGCACTTAATCTGTATTTGCTTTTCTGTACAGTCTATGGTTAACTTTAGTTTATATAAGTTCAGAGCCGGTAGTCTCAGTTCTCACCTAAATTAGCGTTAACGCAACTTCGAAGTTCCGTAAAAACGTCGAACTCCATTCAAGTATTTACTAGATATTCTGTGGTTTTACTTCTTCAAGCTGTCAAAGTCAAACTCGGACTTCCGATTTGTACGAAAACGTGGAGTTGACGTAAACGTCAACGTCGGCGTATTTACAGCAACGTTGAGTAACCTGTCAAATCAAACTCGGATTCGCTAATGGTACGTGGAATTCGTAAACGCCAATTTAGGTGAGAACTCAGACTGACCACTCTGGAACATTTACCCAAAGCATTAAATTTACGTCACCTTACTCTACACGAGGCGACACAAACCAGGGCCACAGACTGGCTCAACCTCCGCGCCGTGTACTTTCCCGCCAACAAAGTGAGCTTTCCTCTCCCCCGTCCCCCGCCACCCCCCCCCGCGGACACTCGAGCCCGTCTCGCCACCCCACAAGGGCGCACAGCCCAAGGCGTCCGTATTAGCATCACAAGGCCCAGCATTACCGTGGCCGTCATCAGAAACGTTTTCCTTCCATTGTTGTTGATGAAATGAAGTTGAATTTAACGCGAGAACGCTTCGTTTGTCAATTTCTATCGATTATTTATAGTAAAGTAACCAGCCGCGGGCTAATCCGAGAGCAGGCGCTCGAGCGGGTAGCGGGGTGCTCCCCCGACGCCGACGTCACTCACTGACAGAGAATAGTGGAGACCATTAAGTACACTGAGAAAAATACTTAGTCCTGCCGAAATGTTAAAACTGTATTTAACGGTATAAGTAAGATATATCCTTAAATACATACGTCACATCATTATAACGTATGAAATACACGTGCGCTCGACTTTTTGGTTGGACGGAACGTCATGGCGCGTAATGTTATCGGCATAATAGCATTGCACTGGGTACTCCTACATTGTAATGCGGGAACACCATTAGTAAGGACGGAGGGCCATGCGTACGCTTGTATTTGCAGGCTACGTACGTTTGGAGGCTGTGCCGTGAAATAGCAGTATAGCAGGACTGCTCACCATTACAGATGTACGCTAAATTGCACCGGTCAATACCCGTGTTAGGTCCTGCCTTAATGCTGTTACATCATTTGACAAGGCTGCCTAAATATGTATGTATTTTAAAAATCTCATCTTAAGAAATAAAAGTTTTTGATAAATGATAGAACATTTCTTAAACATACTACAGTATCAAAGTAACGTTTTTCATCAGGTATGATGGAATATCCATAGGTGGGATTCCTAAAACGCTGATAATTCGCACACACAAGCAGGTAGTTACCTAACTACTGTAAATACTCGTAAATATTCTTTCAGTGCCTGCTAAAAATCTAAAGCTAAAGTTCGTTATTAATTGACGGCGAAACCATTTAAAACAAACTAAGAAAAAACGTCGCATTATTCTGAGTGGATATAAATAACAGCTTGCCGCTTATTTGCACATTCAGTGCATGTTAACAATCTATAGATTCGTTATTAAATGACGGCAAAAGAAGATAAAACAAACAGAAAAAAGACGCTTCAACATTATGACTGGATAAAACTGACTGCCTTGCCGCTTGTTTGCACATTCATGCAAATCGAATTATCGAATTGAAATGCGCGCCAAAATGGTATTCGCCTTGCCTGCCGCTGTGCCGACACTTAGAAACTAGTGTTGCCAGGTAAAAGGAATGATAGCTGTTTTAGACCTCCAATATCGGACTCGCCCATTTTTTCTTTTTCTATTTTCTGCAGTATTTTTTTTAATTGGCCAATTCCACTTTGGGATTTCCAATCCAAACACTGTTTTACTCCAGCTAGTGAAACCTAAATAATAGTTTAATGTTTGATTATATTTATATTAAATTTTAAGTATTTTTTTATTCACTTAGCGCATCACCCCAGTAGGCATTATCATTTGTAAAATGTGAGTCAAAGTCCAATGTGTGGCGGTTACGGTGAGGTCAACGTATGAAACATTAGTTACGGATTTTTTAATTTCAAATGGCTGTATCTTTTTATTCCCAGCAATAAAACTTAATGCTAGCCTGTAATCATAAAACATATTTACAGACCGGATAAAAAGACCGGCTCCGTGATGAAGAAGATGCAACATGTCCACAAATCAGACAATGCGCATTGTGTTTGATTTTGTAAGATTAACGAACATTTTAATTACAAAATTACTTCTAGCTAAAAATTCATTACGACCGCTGTAGTCAAAAATCAAACGAAAATAGTATTTTTTTAAAATCGTCATGAAATAAGCTACCTTTATGAGATGTTTTTATTTTATCGTAGAGTAATCCACCTCCAAAGTTATTGTATAAAAATTAGAATTTTCGAACCTTGTAACTATATAATTTATAACTTTGATCGATCTAAATAGACATCTAGTTCGATCAAATAAAGTTGTTTGATCTCTGACAGTACATTTGCCCATGATCTTCTTTTCACGTTTGTATGGGGAATATGGTCCGATACGAACTAAATTTTTCATTCAAAACGTCGAAAAACTTTGCTTTTACTTACAAAATTTGTCAAAATTTCTCCCGAGAATCTTTTCACAATTTAGTTTTTTTTATATTTTGAAAGAAACATTTTGTTCGCATAGAACCATATTTGGTTCAAATATTAAATAGGACTATGCGCATGCATTTTTTAGTTTTGTAATGCTTAACACGTGGAAGAAATACGAGAAATGTTAAAAATGTGCCTATATTGTTTTTCTATCGAGCAAAGTTTGTGTTATAGAAACCAAAATAATTCATTTCATGTGAATACATCTGAAGTTTTATAATATTAAATTTAAGCTGGAAAAGTTCAGTACTCTCTGAGAAATTATCGAATCCCTGAGATCGAATAGGACGCGTTAAAATTAGCGGTTAAGGATATGTGCTTCTCTAGCTAACAAAGTTTTATCGTTAATGGAGAAAGTTTTGTTTGGAGCAATTATACCTATAAAAGTAACTTTAAATATTCCTGAGACATTTTAATAGTTATATTTTTGTAACAAGCGGCCGGCCGAACGCGACTAGTAGGCGATTTAGTGGTAGCCTGGGGTCTGGCAACACTACACTGACGGCGGCGGCGCCTGCGTTGCGTATTGGTTGTCAGAGTTTGTCATGTCAAGTCTGTTTCCGTTCGTGTGAAGAAGAGTGCTTGTTTCACGGATATTTGTTGTAGTTGTGCTCATTTGCTATGGCTGACGACAAAACACGAATATTGTTACAAGAATGGCGGCTTCCCGCTCTTGTGGACCACTTTAAAGGTAAGTACATTTATGGTTGGACAAATAGAGGAGAAATATGTGGACAGCTATAGACAGGACTTTTCCCATGTAGGTGCCTATGTCTAAATTATGTATATTTTTACGAAAGCATTTTAAATTTTAGTGCTTTTTTATTTCCCGGTTTCAAATGTAATGTTATTTTTATCTAGGGAAAAAGGCATATTTTGGCCAGAAAATCATCAAACTAATCAAATCGGAATACTTACCAATAATCTAAAAATACGATTTGTTTTTCTCCTTTTGCTATTATCATAGACTATTATGCATGCTCTGATGCAGATTGGTACCTACCTACTTTCTGTGATTTATGATGTTTGAATCTAAGGTCAGTTAGACTTGTGCACCATGTCTGGTTACAGTTAATGTTATTATTAGGATATCTGTCCAGTTAATTACATAAGATGAAAGAAGACAGATATATCTTATCAATTACATTAACGTTAACCAGATATTATGCACTCCAGCCTTACTCTTTTACTTCCTAGGCCAAAAGTGATGATTTAGCGCTTTTATGCGTTACAGTAACGAGTGATGATTATCCCAATACGTGTTAATGAATTTTATTAAAAGTCTCCAACAGCAACTATCTATAAAATGTATAACTTTCAGTCGTCAGTCTTTATCAGTGCGACTGACGGAAGACGCACGGCCTAAATCTCTGGACCTAGAGATTTGAAATGTTGATGAAATATTACTTGAGAGCCCTTGGTGTGCATTAAGGAGGAATTTAAATGTCGTATGTACGCCTGCAAATTTTTCTGATCACCTTTAACAGTATTATAAACAGGATTGACCCAAGCGAAGCTTGGTATATCAGCTACATAGTATATGCAGGTTTTTTAATTAATTAGATTACCTTAGTAACTTTGTTTTTTTTTGTTTCAGTAAACAATATAAATTCGCAGATACTACTTCTCCTAAGTGAGTCTGACATCGAACATCTGGTGATATCAATAGGAGATAGGGCGCTGTTCAGAGAAAAATGAAGAAATGCTGATACCACTCTATTGTTAGCTGAAATAAAGGACATTAAATAACCGATAATGACAATGTTGTCCATGATTACTGTTTCATACGATTTATTTTCATTTCAATTATTTATCGTACAATATAATGTGTAAGACAAAAAAGTTATAGTCAGTATTTGCAAATTACATATGGTCCGAAAGTCATTTGATTAATGTGTAATTGTAATTTAGGGTAGGCTAATGCTGATACCACTCTATTGTTAGCTGAAATAAAGGACATTAAATAACCGATAATGACAATGTTGTCCATGATTACTGTTTCATACGATTTATTTTCATTTCAATTATTTATCGTACAATATAATGTGTAAGACAAAAAAGTTATAGTCAGTATTTGCAAATTACATATGGTCCGAAAGTCATTTGATTAATGTGTAATTGTAATTTAGGGTAGGCTAAGTAAGTTAAGTAAATTAAGTATGTTAGTTGTACAAGACATGTTAACGTAGTTAAAAGTTTTTGATGACGATTTATTTCCATCTGCATTATTTCTGTTCATTATTGTAGAGTTCTGAGAAAAAAGTTTTAAACCAAAGTTTGACTTTACGGTCCGATAGCCTTTTGATTTAACGTTTATGTAAGTAATTCATTCATATTCATGAATTGCATTCGTTAATTTAATGTAGGATAGGCTACTCGTTTTGTTTTTAAAAATGCATGTAATATAATTTTACTTATATACCTAATAAATTGTAATTTGTAATGATAACATATAATATTTTTTACTTACCCGTCAAAAGCTAAAGTAATAAAATAAACTAAGTTGAAGTGATATTTTATGTCCTACTTCCTGTCAATGCATGCTTATTTTTTACTTTTATAGAAACCTAGCTTTGCATAGTTTACAATATTTTATACTAATAGTACATTAATTTAAAAAATAGAGCTATATTTTTCTGTATAATATGTTTATATCAAAGTGTAAACAAATCATGCAAAGCTAGGTTTAGATACAAGCTTTTTAAACTGCATGAGGTCCATACATTTCTTACGGCTTACAAAGTGTTTCGGGATAGGTTATAGAAACTTCAGTTTTAGGATTGACTAATTATTAGAAGAAATAAATCCTTATTTCATAAATCTAAATTGTGATGTTTTTTCGCTGGCCCATACAAATAAGTCACATGACTTCAATAATGGATAGGACCAAGAAAAACATCGTAATTTCGATTTGTGTAATAAGCATTTTCTTCTAATAATGAGTACATCCTATTCCTGAAGTTTCTGTAACCTATCCCGAAGCATCCTGCATGCTGCATGGAATGGTAATACAACATGCGATAGGGACCCAACAAGCTTGTAATAATGGTACTCCAAGGGGCTTACGTGGTGATCCAACATTACGATAGTGACAATACAAGATTACAATAAAGGGCCTCCAAGCTGCTACGACTGGAATTGCATGGTGATACACCATTTCACTAAGGGTCTTGCATACTTTCTATTAATGTCGTAATAAGCGGCAACGTGTTAAATTCCATTGGTAACACCATTATTGTAATGGTATTACACAGGTATAGTAATGTCAGTCCAAGCGGCCGACATGCAACGGGCTCATAATTTACTCTATGCTGACAGGATGATCCAACAGTATTGGCCGTGCATTTTAAACGTAACAGCATGGCGTATCATCTTGCTGCAATATCAGCATGAATTCGACGTTTAACATGACAGTAATGTACAAACAGCATTATACGTCTTGCATTACAGAGCATGGTGTCACACCGTGCTGTACGTTTGTCCTGATTTGTCATTATTTACGCCAGGAATATCCTTATTTAAGTAGCGTGCGTCATTATTTTTTTCTCAGTGTACAGTCACTTCATAGCTTCCCGATTTTACGTTGAAGTTAAATGTGTGGGTGCTGACTGAAGTCTTAATTTTTTATTGATATGTTTGTAACAATCGTATGTCATGTTCTTTAAAAACTATATGTGTTCAGCGACGAACCAAATTAAAAATAACCAATCACTGATTACTGATCAATTCGATTTGTAAAAATATACAAACATTGGTATTTAAAGCATAGTTACACGCATAAACATTTTTGAGGATTAGAAAGAGATAATAGAGTGCCTTACTGAACATCCCAACACAAAAATGATTAAACAAATGTACAGAGTAGAAGTGAGCTATGAGTTTGGAAGTCTCGTGCCCGAACAGACTAAAAGAACGCACAGCGACCAAATCGATGTAATTCTTCGTAAAGGTCTGGTACGTAGCACCCGTAATAGTAGAGCATGTATGACCGTATAGCTCTCTATAATCTCCACCTACCCCTCCGGGAAAGCGGCGTGAAGGTATAACTTGCAACTATGTCAGTCAGAGCTAGTGTCGTTTCTGGTGAGTCCTAAACAGAACGCATCTATGACAGGGTGCGGCAGCGGTGCGTCGGGGGTGGTTAAAGAGTACGAACCTACCTATTTTTGAACGCTAACTAGATAACAAGTGGTTTTAAATGTGAATTTGCATAATAATGCGCGTGTGATGAGCGCTAGGGTACCATAATGAAGTTGTCTAGCAGAAAGAGTGTTGCCGCGTTTTGCATTTTGAGTGCAATGTCGCTTGATTGTGACGTCACATTGGACTTGAGTCTCAAGGGCATTGATGTATACAGTTTTCGTGAAGATAGGATACGTGAGCATCCAACCGTGAGCAAATTGTAACATCCAAAGTAAAATGCATTCCGCATGGTTAAAGCAGATGCAGCATTAATAATTTTGAAATTGGGCAGTTAGCAAAATGTAATTTTCACGAAGTATTTGTAAATTGTGCTGTCCATCTATAGATACAGATATTGATTTCGCTTTAAAGAACACACAATTTGATACTGAAAATGGGGCAACTAAAGCTATTCTTAATTCATTCATTAATGAAACTTGTATGTCGGCTCTTCTCGAACCGACAGAATGTTAACGTGTCCAAGTGTAGGTATCCTACCTATGGATAAGAAATGAAATGAAATGAAAATTGAAATGAAACAACATTAACAATATTAAATTGAGTCATTTGCATATTCAGTATGGTTCGTCATCATTTTTGTTTTGCTCAGTTCAGCAATGCAATCTGATTTATTTTTTTACATACAAAGAAGTATTTGAAATCAGTTGTTACAAATATATTTTTTTGTGTTTATAATGCATACTATTCATCCATTCATACTAACTATTCACACTAATATTATAAATGCAAATGTAACACTGTTTTTCTGTTGCGTTTCCACGCTTAAACCGCTCAACCAATTTTATTGGATTTCGGAATGGAGTTAGTCTAGACGTTGGAAAATTGCTACCTTTTGTGGGGAACATTAAACTCCGCTGGAGTGAAACAGAGGATTAAATTACCACATTTAATATCAAGGCAATAATTCGGCCCACTTATACCAAAACGACTTTGAGCTGAGCGGAGCCGGTTACCTCAGCTAGTTGATAATTTTCAAGGCGCACGAATGCCCCGTACTAAATAAATAATTACAGATTACTGAGGCGTTATTGAGAGGATAATATTATTGTTATTTTTTAAAGTTATGGATAATGTGCAGTGGTGCATCGAAAACAAAACAATGTTTAACATTCTACGTGCCAAAATAAAACAGCGTTGTTATTTCGCGGACACGAAGCGCCCGCGGCGGTCGCCATGGCAACACGCACGTGCTATAAATTATCAATATCCCATGATAGAACAAACCGCGCGCCGCCCAGTGAAAACATACAGAGTTGTGAAAACATCTCTACCCGCCGCCGCCCGCCCTCGCCGCCCGCCCCGCCCCGCCCGCAGCCTGGGGGGGGGGGGGGGCACACACGCGGGCTCTGTTTGTGTTTATAAAACGGTTTATAAAAAAGTCAGTGGTGGGTCCTTTTTTTTGTGAAACAGAACATGGATGGACGGATACCTGCTGTCAAGATGTTAGCGGACTACGCCAAATTCCCGAGGGCCGCCGCTTGACCATCTTTAATTCAATCCAAATACTACCAACCCTGGCCGGATTAACCACATCATCCAGTAAGTAACGAAGGTAACTTACTGTTTTACGTGAAATTCGAACAACAGCCAGCCTTAAAAATGTCATCCATTAAAAGCCGACAGTGCCCAATGTTACTTAACCTAGATGATTAAAATGTCGAAATTAGAATAACTGGCGCCAGTCCGTTGATTTTTCTCTGTATCTTCGGTTTTAACTTGAGAACATATTTTAATGAGGTTTATATCCAAATATGACTTGATTATTACCATTGTGCTTAATAATAATGGGCTGACATGAGACTCACGTTCTCGTTATATTACCTGAGAAGGTCACGTCTTTACAATAAGACCTAACAAATTTAAATAAATTCCTCTTGTAGAAATTGTAATGACACTATTAAAAACAAGCAATTCTTAAATCAAAACTCCTAAATATAGCCATTTTTAAAAAATGGAAAAGAATTTAAGTAAAAAACGCAAACGCTTACAGTTTTATTTTCTAAAAGTATATTAAATTAAACAAGTAAGTAAATAATTCGGTCTGAAAACACATAAATGTTTGCGCCTAAGATAGAATCAGGTTGGAAAGATAAGTGTGTGTGAAGAAACAAACCCCTAATGCCTTCCCTTCACCGCCACCGCCTCCCTCGCCCCTGATGCGTCTTCCTGCGGCAAATGAAAGGGTTGAAAATTTACTAAAGCTCCAAATATAACTGCCGGTAGGGTGACGATACTTTTAATCTTAAATTATAAAAATATTTCGTCATCCAACTTATTATTTGTGGGAATTATATACATTTTTTTTAAATGGGCAATTTAACAAAGTCTGATTTTAGGAACTAAACAATTTTGGCACAAAATAAAATAAAATTAATTGATTGATTTATTTAAGACAAGAAATCATGCAATATAGTCACAAATTGTCACATGCTTAGCGGCAGATTTTCAAATCAACTTTGCATAATAAACTGTAAATACGTTGCTAATACCAATCTTTTGGCGGGATATTATCCCAACTCACGATATTTTATTGCACGGCTGTATTGAAATGGATGGAAGACACTGGTCACTTTTATTCCCGCTTCAGGCATGTTTTATATAATGCGAAGGTACCAACCTGGGCGGAATTAGCCCCACCGACTAGGATTTAAGAAATAAGACGGAAAGTTTTTCTGGAATCCTAGCCATGGCCACAAACGCAGAATCCAATCGCGCCCTATATTGCTTTACCTCGATGATGTCGCGCCCCAGGACTTCCGGTGCATGAGGTTTTTATTTTCTTCATTCAGGTTACTTGTCGGGGAAACCTAACTACCACTGACGTTGCTCCGTGAAAATTGCATCATGGCACTTTCTTCTTCTTCAGGCATCCTATATCCTGAGCAGAAGATCAGAGTACCCATTTGAGATGAGAAACCATCATTTTGTAAATTAATTCCTCTGTCGCACCGCCAGGGTGTGGAACTGTCTGCCGACGTGTGCTTTTCTTCATTTTAGCCTGGGGTCTAAAAACGTAGAATTACCGACCTGGATAACACTGTCGTAATCCGCAAGTCAGCTAATATAGTACCTGGAGCTTGGTTTAGCATATCAGGTGAATTTGGTGGTTTTAAGCATATTTGATCTATCGGCGCAGTTAAAAAAAAAAATAAAAACCTGGGAAATATTCTTGTCAGACGCAATAGGAACGGCAAAAAATAATTACGAATCTGAGTGCGTCATACTTATCTAATGGAGGAAAAAAGAAACTGAAACTATCTTGATAATGATGGTGAACGAATATATATATACATACCGTGAAGCAAGTACACATTCACTCAATACTTTTTATGTTTATAAATGCATTGATTTTTATAATAAATAATAAATTAATTTAAATGTCATTGGACTGCTGAAGATAAGATGAAATAACTTAGGATACTTTTAGATGAAACGCATTGCAATTTTCAGAATTAAAAATTCATCATTTTGCTAATTGATTTTACGTTTTTATGTAAAACAAAAATAAAAAATTGGAGGCCAAAGAGAAAATCCCTTCGTCATTACATACTTTGGAATTCTGGTAATTAATCGCATCGCCACACGTGAGTGGCAAGAAATGAAACAATTCCATGTGTTTAAGAATTCAGCGCTAACAAATAAAATAGTATCCGTAAATGGGCCAAAATAAATCGGAAGTTATTTACTGATTTAGTAAGAATTCGCGAGTACGAATATGTGTCCCGTATACAAACTAATTAGCGCAAGAATTTGCCTCCTGAACTCATGATTTCTTATTGGAATTGACAATCACTGAAGTTTTGTTTTGATTTGTTAATGCAAATAAATAATTTGCAACATTGTAATGTAAAGGTTCACCAAAAAAAATCTGTCCTAATATAACACGAAAGCATGGCCAACCTACCAGTGATAGATGCGCGCGCCGACGTCGCTATTTAGCGAATACATCTGTATTAATTTCTGTGTTCATCGTGCGGGATTATTGACGCTGGCGGGCGGAGGCCTCTCGCCCGCCCACCGCCGCCGCCCTGCGCTGCCGCCCAGCGCGCGGTAGGGCGGGCGGCGTGGAACTCGCATTAAAACTTTATTAGATTTCATTATGAAAGCGCTCTGTATTTCGTTCCTCTTGCGCACGTTCGTTTCATTGAGGATTGTATCAGATGATCGTAAAACACTTGTATTTAAAAAAAAACTCGCTCGCACACGAAGTGTTCCGTATAATCGTACAAGATTTAACACAAAAAATCACGTTATTGGTTATTATACCGGCAAAATAAATACAAACTCTGTTAAAAATTTCAGCTGCCTACCTATTAAGTTTCATGAGATACAGCCCTGTGACATACGCATGGACGGACGGACGGGCGTACAGCGGAGGCTTAATAATAGGGTTTTGTTGGCACCCTTTGGGTACGGAACTCTAAAAACTGAGCTTGCCCCGACAGAGACATGCTAGCACGAGTTTCCTGGCCACGGATCGATTCGGATTAATCGTCAGGCGGTTTGCGGTGCAGGCCGCAATCAGTACTCACTCTCCACTTCTCCCCCGTAGTACTTGCACAAGTTTTTCCTCTTAGAAACAGAACATAACGCTGGGTTCGGAGCCTGGGCATGCAGTCACGTCGCAGCGCCTGCGTCACGCGTCGCGTCGCCACTAAGTGAACATTCTTAGGAGCGACGTCGTCGCCGGCGGCAAGATGTCGGTTGTCTGAGTCGGTTTGGCCTCTTTTCCAGATGATCGGTCGTACTTTATATGCTCGTGATATGTTTTTCTCATGAAACTAAGGCTTACCATTGTCAGTTAAATCGTCGCGTGAACGGGCGAGTGAGTTATTCAATGCTTACCATGCTAACATTCAAACGACGTGTTATTCAACTAAATTTACCATTTATGTAGCATGGAAAGTGATTGCGCGAGTGGTTTACCATGGTAACCCACTAAAATGTATAGGAAATATCACACCTAGGGTCATGATTCTAGCACGCACACTACATTTAGCTGCATATCCGTAGGAGTTGTTGTCATACCAGAACTTTCCGATTGTAAGCGCGGCTACGCTGAAATGGATGGAAAACACAGACAACTTTTCATTTCATTTTCGCCCAGTGCGCTATCACCGCGGTGAGTTTGAACCTACCATCTAGTAAGTAGAGGGATGGTAAGTAAGGGACCTACAGTTTTCATGAGTTTCGAATCATGGAATAAGCAGTTTCCAAAATAAAATAAACAATTCAGTCTCAGATAAGAAATAGAGATGTGGATTCCCTGGGGATTCGAACCAGCGGTCCCCGTAATCAGAAACCACAATCATTAACCATTAGGTTACGGACCACACACATGTTTATTCGGTATTCAAAAGATGAACCTTAAGCGACCTCTAGACAAGCGGTACAGTCTATGTTCTCTGCACACAAAATATTTAATTTAACTAATAGGGCCTACATTACTAGATTATAAAGTGTAAAGTACGTAAATTTATTCAGAAATTCGGAACCCATATATTTAGATTTTTAGGTTAACGATACAGTTATTAACTGTACGGTATGGTTTAAGGCTGTTCCGACCCATATACAGTTGTTTGCACACATAACGCAAAAAGTATTGCACTTTAAGCCACGAATTAATAATAAAAGTTAAATAGTCATATTACGTGCAGCGAAAACAATTTCACAATTTCAGGATTATTGGTTTTGATACAATTTATTTAAATACGATTTTTATTTAACAGCGCCATCTATCGGTGTAAAACTTCTAATCGGCAATTACAACGAAACCATTAAACCTGAAATTGTGAATATGTTTTCGCTGCAACTACTATGGCTATATTAAATATTTATGACGAATTCGTGCCTTAAAGTGCAATACTTTTTGCGTTCTGTGTAAAAAAAAACATTGTATGGGTCGGAACATCCTTAATAGGTAATCTTTGTACAGGCTGATTGTGCAATGGACCTGAATGTAGCCATCGTAAAATAAATTTGGGTCCTAGCTCTTTGAATAATGCGATATGCTGACACAAAACTTAAGGCCGGTTTTTCAAACCTCAGATAGTACTTAACGGTCTGATAGCAAAATTTACTTTTGCCAAAATATGAATAGTTACTACCGGACGATTTTATCTCCTATCACTATTATCTTAATGTAATTTTGCTAATACAAATTTGGGCTTACTGCAATGACGTAAATAAATTCGGCGAATAGTTATCTAAATGATTATCGGACTATTGAAAAATCGGCCTTTAGTTTAATAAAAAACCATTCTCTTAAACCGGTAGGATAAAACAAGTTATTTTAAATAAAATAAGTTCATAGTAAAATTAACTAAAAAAAAAAAAAACTACACCTAAATGTAATAGTCGTTGCTGTAAGCGGTCAGTCTGAAATAAGACCATGGACGGAAAGCTCTCTAAAGCTTACGGCTATGTACAGTAAATATGTCTACCCTCTCTCCGCACATACCTACCCTCGGCCTAGTTCCGGCTTCCCCCCCGCCGCCCCACCCCGCCGGTGCCTCCTTCCCGCCACTCGTCTTCCCTCTCTGTCGCTTGTTGACAGCTCCGAGAAGCACGTGACTGTACACATTATATCCTCACTTTTAACGGGATCACTTTAATATTATTAATTATAATTTCGCGATTTTTTTTTAATCTATGTTTTCAGTTTTTTTCTTTACACAGTTTCGAAATTCAAACATAAATGCAGCACAGGTAGTCCGAAAGTGTAGTATTTTAGTTGTTTGTTTTATATATGTATATTAGATTATTTTGTAACGATTTTGTTGTGGACACAGAAGGAAAAATCGGTGCGTTCAGCTGAAAAGTCGTGCGAATACTGGCTCGGCGAGGCGGGCGCCGTCGTTCGCGTTAAACTAAATTTTCAATTCAAATAGGGACTTTATAAGGGTAGTGACGCTACGGAATTTACATACCGACGTAATAAAGCAGACGAGTGTCTCATTATGATGCGGACGACAGTGTGCTTGTCTAAGCTCTACGATTTTTGGTAACGCTGTATTAATGGATGTTCCATTAACAAAGATTCATTTTAATATGAGTAGTATTTATGATATTGCTTATTGTTTATTCATCATCCATAGACAGTACACTGCACTCGGATTTGTCATATTTTTCATTAGCCAATTCAGCGATTTGATAGATACATTGATAGTGGTTGGTTTCTAGATGGGTCACCCTCTTTCAACTGTTAATGTTGGCCATGGTTTGGATTCCACGTAAAACGTATTAAGTGGTAGGGTTACCTTCCTTATATTTCTAGGCTACATTTAACTGGTTGGAAAACACGGAAAATGTTTATTGGCGCTTCGACCATCGTTCATCCAATGCGAAGGTACAGACCCGGGCGGGCTTAAACCCTACCACCTAGTAGGGGAAGAGCACCTACAGTTTTAAAAGGATTTCGAACCATGGAACAACTCGAATTCGTGACGAAATACACTTATCAAACTTAGAAAGAGAAAGAAAGTGGTGCATGTCGGGGCGAGGAATTGAACCCAGACCTCTGGTATGCTAGGCCAGTCCACGCGCCACTAGACTTCAAACCGCTCAATTTCTTATCATAGTACATTGACATGTTCTTGGTTTTGCGTGTGTGGAAATAATCCTTGCGTTACCAACCTTAAGGCTGTTCCGACCCATTTAAAGTTGTTTGCACACATAACGCAAAAAGTATTGCACTTTAAGCAACGAATTAATAATTAAAGTTTAATATAGTCATATTACTTGCAGCGAAAACAATTTCACAATTTCAGGATTATTGGTTTTGTTACAAATTAGTTAAATACGATTTTTATTTAACAGCGCCATCTATCGGTGTAAAACTTCTAATCGGCAATCACAACGAAACCATTAAACCTGAAATGGTGAATATGTTTTCGCTGCAACTACTATGGCTATATTTAATATTATTGACGAATTCGTGCCTTAAAGTGCAATACTTTTTGCGTTCTGTATAAAAAAAAATTGTATGGGTCGGAACATCCTTAAGAATATCTTAATCACTCTCAAAAGCTCAGCGACGCGAGCTTACCGGACGTCTGAGGCGCTGAAACCAGCGCAGTTTACACAAAGTACAATCTAAATTGCGAAAAGTTGTTTCCCACTCGGACTCCGTCTATCGATTTTCTCGTCCACCCCTAAGCTTGTTGACAAAGGAAGGTTCTTAGAGCAAAATGAGATGCACCCTAAAGAATATTACCGGCAGACATCGGTTCACTATCGGTAGGCGGCCGGTGCGGGGTGCGGGGTGGGGGGTGCGGGCCGCGTCTCGTGTCTGCGCTCCATCGAGGGTCTATATCGGCGAGCAAGGAAGGACGGCAGTGGCACCAGAAACTAGTTTGCACGGGGCGGGGTAGCCTCTTTTACAATAGAATAATAGCATTGATGAGCACAGACACAGAAATAAGATCGTAAGAATAAATTAAAAATTACAACGAAATCAAAAGATGAACATTGATGTGTGATCATTAATGTATGTGGGTACGGTATCTGAATTGTGTGACAAATGGGATCAGTCACAGCTGCCTCCCAGAAAACTGCAAAGCTGGTTTTCAGCGAAACCCCTTCTGTAAATAGAAATTGGATGATGCTGCTTAACATCTGTGAAAAAAATTTATCGCTTTGGAGGATAATAACTTTTTGTTAAAAATATGTTCTTAAAGTGCGAAAGACCCACCCATCACACACACACACACACCCTGAGTGTGTGTGTGAGATGTGTGGGTAAATTTAGTACATTGCAAAAATGTGTGTGAGGGAGGCTGATGCTAAGATTCATCGACGTTACTCGTATTTGGCCGAGTAAAAGTATGGGTTCCGACTGTCAAATTTGACATTCGGTCCATAAATTTTATGTCAAAACTGACAGGAGAAAGACATACTTTGGCTCACCCAAGTACGAGTAACGTCTATGAATCTCAGTCTAAATTGACCAAAAAAAAGATGAGATTTCAGCGTATTTTAAACGTAGACATACGATTGCGGTATCGCCGGCCATACAGTTCGCTTACAAATTCGCACACTACCGAGGTTCTCGAGTTCCAACGACAAGTAAGAACACGTAATAACTTCACAGGACGATATTTAGTGCAACGAATTCGTAAGCGAACTAAATTGCCGCTATACGAATGACATTCGATCGCTACCCCCGTAATTTCTTGCTCGCTGGTCTTTATTGATCTTTAAAGCGGTCCGTGGATTTGGATTTTATTGCTTCCTGGTCGGAATCAAATTTCGCCTCTATAATGTTTCACGGACGATAAAAGTGCGCTCCACATCCCGACATGTCGTGCCCCAGATATGTTCATAACGATTTAAACGCAGCCTTTTACTGGTGTCATTCTTGCTTTCGAATTCTTGCTAGGGTTGTGTACCTGCAGAGTTACTTATAAGTCCATTCGGTGAGTTTGTGGCCTGTCTGACCATCCGTTTGTCATGGCATTCTAACTTTGCAGGGTGTTCATAGCACACAAATATTTCTCATATTTACGCTTCAAGCACATAAGTGTACGGCGGTGTTTTAACATGATTTCTGCTCGAGTAGTATGTTAATACTACTCGAACAGTAATCATGATACATTTTAACTAAAAATTATTTGTGATTCTTTTCTGTATATTATCATACCATCAACTTGTTTACCTTTAGGGAATCTGTATTTTTAAACTGATCAAATTAAGGGTAATAAGGTCACAATGGTTACCGGCCGACCGCGAGGCTCGTTCTCTAACTCAAATTTGAAAACGATTGAACCAATAATGGACCGTGTAAGTAGTGTTACAAATTTTCCTTTTCATGTAATTGCCATTCAATTTAAAATAATATTTTTTTTTTCTTCATATGGGAGTAATTTCAGACTTCAAGTCCGTTCTCATTACCTATTCGACGTCACTGCACTGATATCGTCGCTACAATACTTTATTTTAATGACAGTTCGTAAATATAGAGTGGACGAACAACTGATTTTATATCTTACCTGAATAGCGCCTAGCGGTCTCTCAAATCCAGAACATGGGTTCAATACCCAAAGTTTGAAAATTGTCCTTATTTGCAGTACTATACGGAGTAAAGCCCGTTAAGGTAAGTACCATATAATGGAGACTCATTTCATCTAGTTCAATGTAGTCTTGAGAGGCGATTGCAAGGAAAGGTCCTTGCTACATTCTATCATCTATCTCCGGTACAGTCAGTACGTAATCTAGCTTGTACATGGAATACATCTTCAGATATGTACATTCAACGGCGAGTACTCGCTTTGGATAAGTACGCAAGGTTCCCACCACTCGGCACGCACGAATAAAAACAAGGGTGCCTTTAATTCGCTCTAATGCCTAAAAGGCCATTAATATTTGAAAATAAACTAAAAATATTCAAATGAAGGCGAAATCTCTTCACACTCGCTCTAAGCCGCGCGGCGTCGACGGCGCGCCGGATTCTGGGTGTGACAGATAGAGAATCTCCGGCGCTATAGTGTTTGTGAATGTATAAAGCAGCTTAGAGGGGGCGCAGTCGGAGCTGCGGGGCGAGGGAGGGGAGATGGACAGTACTTGGAATACTCATATTCGGTGTATACTACAATACTCATATATACTTAATACTCATACTTTGAATACTCATATGGAGATCGATAATGGAGGCTCTCAGTGACTATAACACGAGCGGCTCGTAGCCTAGTGGTGCGGGGACTGGCCTAGCGTACCAGAGGCCTGGGTTCAATACCGACGTGCACCACTATCTTTCTCTTTCCGAGTTCGATAAGTGCATTAGGTCACGAATGCGAGCTGCTCCATGGTTCGGAATCCATGTAAAACTGTAGGTCCCCTTCCCCTACAAGGTGGCAGGGTTTAAGCCCGCCCTGGTTGGTACCATCGCATTGGATGAAAAGATGGTCGAAGCGGCAATGAAAAATTGTCCGTGTTTTCCATCCAGTTTAATGTAGCCGTGCTCATAAAGGGAAGGTCCTGGCATGGCACCAAATTCCTTCGGGAATGTGGTGTATTGGGCTAATATCATAACGGTACTTGTGTGGTATTAGCCATCCATGTCAGGTCGCATAAAAAAAAATATCCTCGGAATACAGTATTTCACGCTGGACCAAAAGCATTTACTCCACAATAAAGTAAGGTATTTCGTGGAGTATTGTTTACATCTATGGAACAGTTAACCAAGCACTTGGTTGGCTCCTTGGACTCGATAAAGCGTTGTGCCGTGTTGCGGCATCTCAAAATGTAGAGACCCACCAAGTTGGAAGAGATCTACCTCCACGGTCCTCTTCAGAGCTACATAACGCCATCCCTCTGTCCTTCTGTCATCGTTAAAATACGGAACTGGGAGTTACCATGCTAAATAACTCACCACATGGTGAGTTGGCATAATGTCGATTAAAAACTACCATAATAACTAATAAATTTCAGTTCACTAGGTCGAATAAAATTTGACAGTCACGTTGCATTTCGTACCGTGCTGTCAAACGAGCAAGTGAACTAATCATGTTTGAAAAATGTTACGGCTTTTCACGCGGCGGGCAGAGACATTCTCAGACGTTTCGAGATGATCGTTCAGCCCGTTGTCAAGGAGGCATCCACCAAGTTCGTATGTAGCAGACGACTACTGCTATCGTCTGCGAAACGTCGGAGAATGTCTCCTCCCGTCGCGTGAAAAGCCGTAACATTATTTCAAACATGTTTAACGACCGCAGAAATCTCAAAAGTATCATAAAAGAACTGAAATTTACCTGCTTTCATGGTACGAAATGAAACTAAAAGTAACATTTAATCACTCACTTGCCATTCACCAGACGAATGAATTCACCATGGTGGGGTTACACGAAGTCACCTCAAAGCAAGCCAGCACCCGTTCCAGCAGCGTTCAGCAGGAACTTGCAGGCTCAGTGTGTGGGCTCGCAAATGGGTTAATGAAGTTATGCCTCCCATATCAAGTTCACGCGTGGGACTAACAAACTTAGATGAGGAGCTTAGAGCGGAGCCAGCTCGCGCCGGCGGAGCTGGGATTTCAATCGGATTCCGGAGATGGGCCGCGAATAAACTTGCTCTGTGCGGAGTTAACTTCGATACCTGCGCGCGCTGTGATTAATAAGGGATTTACGTGTACCGTGTTTTACTCTCAACGTACGATATAGTTCTTACTAATACCCGCCGAAAGTATGTTTGCTGATTACTGTGTCCAGCCTTCCACTAATAGTTCTTTTTACAGATTTATTTCTTTAATTAATGTGTCCTTGCTTCACAGTCGATTCTACATGAATATTACATTCGTTGAAAAAAGTACTTGCTTAGTACGAAAAGGTATATATTACTTAATCTAGTTCTTCTATAAAAAAATATGGTTGAAGGTTTAAGGGAGAAGTTCCCGGTTAATGTAATTGTTGGAATTAATTACTAAAATAGTGGTAATTTTGAACAGATCTTTTATCATGAATTAATGATATTTTTCTTCTTAAGCACTGAAGTGATTTTATGAATTTTCTTAAAGGTTATCAAATTTAACCTATGAAACAAAAAAATGCCATCACTTTTAAGAAGCATACTCTACATACTTATTTCAAGTCTTTATTTTTGTAATAATTAGTTATATGGTTGCTGGGTGGCTTGATTGGTTGTATATTTTTATTGTAAACGATAAATACTTGTATCTATTAATTTGAGGATAAGCAGAGATATCTACATCAGTTGAAAATATTTTATTTGCAATAAGTGCATGTTAACAATAGCATGGTAAAAACGCATCTTAGCGGAAGATTTAACGACTCAGTTGCCTGTTCATTCGGCGAGTTATTTTACCATGGTAACCCTTAAGAGCACAGGCTTCATTGAATCGAATCTACAATCATTTTATGAATATCATAGGAATGAAGCATATAATATTATTGTATTAACTGGAGGAACCCTACTGCCAGACAAACAAAATTAAACCTCGGACATTTTATATACTGCGCAGTTGAATGAAAACAAACGCGAGTTTCGAACGCAATAAAGGGAGTTGTGTACAGTAAAGAGTGCGCGGGCAGACACACTAACCCCAAGGCGACGATACAAACTTTGGAGGTCCGAGCGTCCGGTGACGTGGCAAGTGCTCGCAAAGCGAAACCAAAGTCACAGTGGACAGAGGAGCAGCAGGTCGATTTGATGTCACACTTGTGTTACAGAGACCTTGAAGATGTACCTATGGAACATTTAATAGGCTAGGCTGAGAGAAGTCTTCCGATTGTCAATTTTGACATAAAATGTATGAAAGTGATGATTTTTAGGGTTCCGTACCCAAAGGGTATCAACAGAACCCTATTTCTAAGCCTCCGCTGTCCGTCCGTCCGCCCGTCCGTCCGTCTGTCACAGGACTGTACCTCATGAACTGTTATAGGTAGGCAGCTGAAATTTTCACAGAGTGTGTCTTTGTTTTGCCGCTATAACAACAAATTGGTAAAATAAAAAAAAAATGAAAATTAAAGGATGCCCCCATACAAACCAGATTGTTTGGTATTCAATCATTTACGATGGTACGGAACCCTTCGTGTGCGAGTCCGACTCGCACTTGGCCGGTTTTTTGATGAATTTGAAAGACTTCAAAATGCTCGCAAGACCCAAGAACTGTCTTTGAATGTCAGCAGAGAGGTGTATTTTTCCTAAGATCCGGTCCATTATCCTCCCTGAAACATTATTTTGACGGTGATATCATATTAGTGTGGTAATAAAAAAGATTTTGATTTTATACTATGGGTGCTGCGGCACTTAAAATAATAGAAGTGGCCTCACTGCATTTCGTCCCGTGCATGTCGCAAGTGGCGACTAAGGGATTTGTCGTTCGCGGTTCAGATTTCAGGTCAAACTGCATTAGCTCTATATTCACTTTAAAGAGAGCACTGGCATACCATTTACCATGACGAGATATGTAGGTCATGTTTTGTAAATTTCAAATTCGAAGCAGCATTCGTAATCGAAGAGCATGTATTATGCTAAAAAAATTAGAATAGAGAAGTAAGCTGTGATCTTACCGTTTTGTACCTTATTATATCCCCGGAAATGGCTTTTTGTAAATGCATAAATAAAATGAAAATCTAAAATATTTATCTTTCGTGATTATGTCTTTTATATCCCCCCTTCAGAAATATCAGTAATTTTTTATTACTATTAAAAAAATTTTTTTAAATTATAATTGTGTTAAATATAATATTTTATTCACAGTATATATTTATTATCAAATTTTAGGTTTACATTATTTAATACAAAAATACAAAAATAAGCCTTAAAAAATATAAACCTAAAACTGGAAAACCTTACGGAGGTACTTGGGACAAATCCTATTTTATTATTATTATAAGTACTCTTATATTAATGCATATATATTTATATGTATATAAGTAATTAAGTATTTAGTATTATCCAGGAATTATGCTTGATTTTAGAGTAAATGCTACTCGCACTACTGCTTACGATACCCAAAGGTATACTGGTAGAGAATGCCTCCGGCATTAAGTTGTAACTTTGGCCCCATTTTTTTTTGTGAAATAAAGATATATAAATAAATTAATAAATATTATAATTTTATACGCGTTTTTCTTTTATTTATATAATTATTGCTATTATTATTCACTTATTTAGCGTTGTAAAATGTTTATGCATAACATTTTCGAGCATTTTCTTAAATTAAAACTGTCCAAAGGACGCGCTTGTATTTGGTCGCGTCTCGCGCACTCAGCAACCTACTGCTTCGGCCTACAACACCAAATCGTCCCTCCACGCTGAGCATCGATCCTGTATCGCGGAACAATACGGACGTGGCCGCCGCGCCGACCCGCAGCTTCGATAAAAAAGATTAGGCGCTCGCGTGTATAATTCGTACGTGATATGAATTCTAATGTCCTCTTGTCTCCGGTACCGCCCGCCCCCAGCCCGCCGCTGCCGCCAGCCGTCGCCCGCAGGATCGGCCTTCAGTGAGCACGATTTAATATGTCCCGGCTTATCACTGAGCTCTATATTGGTTCATTTGTTTGCGAAGAAACAAGATTTAATCTTCAGCGTTCTTGCCAGGAAGAGATTGCTTGATCACAATGCAGAGACTCACTTTCAAACATGTTCAAGACATATGAAACAAGTCCTCCTGTGAGGTTCGAAGCACAGGGGCGAGGGGATTTGGTCGGTTCAGTTCAATCATGCACCATTTTCTTTCTGAGTATCATAAGTGCATTTCGTCACAAATGCGATCTGTTCCATGATACGGAATCTATATAAAACTCTATATCCCCCTTCCCCTAGTATGTGTTAGAGTTTAAAACCGCCTGGGTGCGTACCATAGCATTGGATAAAATACGGTTGAAGCGGCAATGAAAAATTGTCCGTGTTTTCAATCGACTTCCATGTAGCCGTGCTCATTGAGGAAAGGTTCTGTCATGGCACCACATTCCTTTATAAATGCGGTGTGTTGGTTTGATATCATGAGGGTGGATGTGGTAATGGCCATCTAATATACGAGTATGTTAAATTGCAATAAACAAACATAATATTTTTCGGCATCGTTAGTATTTATTTCACCCTATTAGTTAAACAACTTTCGTTTTACCTAAACTACATGGCTAAAGCAGAGAGAGCGCCATCTTGATGTAATGCTATAAATAATATCATAATAAAGATTTTATTTTATTTTCATATGTCCTTGGATCACTTAATGTAATTTCTCTCCTAGACACAGATTGTTGCGGGTCCGTTGGGACGCGTTACATTACCAGTGAGGAACATCTCGGAGAAACGTCGAATTCTATTAGCAGTTGGTATAACGGATTGTGTTCGACTTATATCAGCCCCGAGGTACATAAATTACGTACTACCCGCAGCCAGTTGGGGATTCACACTATTTAAGAAAGTGTGGCCGATGAATTGACTTAAGGCTAAAATCGTCATATACATGTGTTTGTCATAAAATATTAATAAGAAATCTAAATAGATAAATAAAATAAATCTAAATAATTGTTTATTCAGTATCCGTAGGTAGTCGACTATATGCAGAATATTTTATTATTAGCCAGTTCAACAAACATAGTTAAGAAGAACTGGCAAGGAACTTCGCTGGCCTTTTTTACCATCAAGTTTACATAATCGTCTCATTCTTACAGACTTGCGAGTTATTGGTACTTTTTGTGTAAGTAAATAATTTTAATTTCTTGTAACATTTACGTACTTACCGTTGATGATAGGAGAAAAATACCGGTAAAAACGCTAAGTCAATGTAAATTTACAAAAATCATGCATGCAACAGTACATCGACACATATAATTTTTTTTTTTTTATATTATACCCGCCATCTAAATCTTGTCAATTGGAGCAGACCAAAGCACCCGTTCACGTGCATCACCTGGGTCCAGCCATCGCTTCCCTTAACCATATTTTAGGAAAAGAGTTAATGGTAAGGTGGCAAACTTGGTAAGCGGCACTTTTGAGATTACACCTTGACAGCATTCAGGCTTATACTTACAACTCTCAAATTTTACCACGTAAATTTTGAACACGGTAAATACGTATTAAAAATGTATAATTTTTTAAGAGTTTCACTTATTTGTTCCTGGCGTTTGTTTGAGAGTGACGAAGTTACGATGGAAGTGAGTGTTTTGGAGTTGGGCGGTGTAACTCGGTGGCTTTGAAGTAAAGAAGTATAAGGAAGGGGAAAGCTTTTCACTCTTTCGGATGTTCCGGGCCAATTTATCCTACTGCGCCTAAATAAGCTTCACTTGAAAATCTGGCTAAATCGAAAACTCTAAACTTTACTTATTATAGAACTAACTGATTTGTGATAGTTCCAACGATCGTTTCGACACATCCAACAGCCGACCTATCGTGGGTATCCCGCCATCCGAGCGAGTGCTGCCATCTATCACGGCGCTTCCTCCCGCTCCGGCGCCGGCCGCTCCGTGGCGGCGGACGCCGAGCGCCGCGGCCGCCCCCGCTGGAAAATGTGTTTTATTGCGGTCCACCGTCCCGCCGTCCAGCGGCGGAGTTACGGCCGCTGCGTTGCTCCGCTGACCTCTGCTCACTTGCGGTAATGAGCTCGATGTTTGGGCACCGCTTGGCTAATGTGTTTGGTATCCCCTCAGATCAAAAAGCCCCCAAATCCAGTACCATAAAGCCTTTGACTAATAATTACCTTGACATAATTAGCTTAGTTTAATTTATTTAGTAAGTTTGACGATGTTATGTGCCAGAAATTATGTTTACTGTTGTAAATACTAAAATGCCTTAAAATAAGAAAATATGACCTGTGAGAGTGTAGCTTGTCTACCAATTTAACGAATACAAATACAATGCAATACAAAAAGGAAAGAGATGTGTCGTCTAGCGCGCATACTATCAGACCCGCTGTTTCCAATTTTATAAAACCACCAACCCAACTTATTATTTATTCGGCATTTTGTAGTACACTACTCTCGAAATTCACAAAAATAAATATAAATTACATTGCTTACTTATACATGTTAATATTATCTATAAATACGCAACCGACACCGCCTACAGTGTTCAAGAACGGTTTGAGAGCTTGATATAAAATGATGTATGCTTGATATAAAATTCTAACCGCACAAAATAAAATTTAATGTAATAATTATTTTAGGTGTACAAGGATTTTGTCAGAATATCAAAAATATAAAAGAATGTGTATTATATATAGGCGGGTATTTTAAGAAAGATTTAAAATTAAAATTAAAATTGATTGTGTGATACAATACTGCATAAACGTTTAACATATCATCCATGCATTGGAAAATAAAAGATATTTAATTAGAAAAACATTTCTTTTCTGGCAAAGACACATGGACGTATAAATCACTGAACATTTGTCAAACATCTTGAAATCTAGGCTGAGATTTAATATTATTTATTCGAAATGGATTTCAACTATCATAACTAAACTTAAGTCTTAAAAAACTTATGTGTTGCACATTGCTGGTTCAAAATTAGTTTAATTTTATGCTTACAAGTACATGGTTTAAAGCTTTATTTCTTAAAGTAAGTCCTTTTTTATAAACGATAAACTATCATAACCGAGAAGTATAATTCTGAATAACATATCTTTTTAATTTGTGAACACAATGAATCACAGCCAATCCGGCTAACTGCCGTCCACTGAATGTATTTATGCACACATATAGATCAAAAAGTAGGTCTACGCAGCATCCGGGAAGGAAGCGGGCTGGGCGGACCGCCCGCCCAATGAGCTTCCGGGGAGGTCCTGCGTTAACCGATCTAATGTCCACTCGATTGCGGCCACCCCTTCCTCTTCCGCCGTCGCCACATCCGCCCACAGATCCTTCGCTGGGTAGATCACTCTCAAGGTCGTTGGGGATTCGTTTATTTGTTTATTCGGAAAATTAACAGCTAAACCACTTACTTTAAAATAATGTAAGCCTACAAAAAAGTTTGTATTATGAAATTTTGGGACTAAAACAAATTAAGAAAAAAACGTTCCGTTTCGTTCACGCCGTTGTATGTGTGGGTGTGTGCGTGTATGGTGTGTAAATAGGGGTGGTATGTGAGGTTGCGTAAAAGGAAGTGTGTGGTTAAAGGGAAAATTGAAGGACAATGGAGAGGGTGCTTGCTTCAGTATCCGCATAATTATTATTCATACGGTCAGTAAACCACCTACCGGATCCAACTATTGTTACAGACCACCAAGGCGACTAATTAAAAAATATGTAAAAAATAAAAAATAAACAAAATCGGTAAAGATTAGGAGAAAATGAATTATGAAAACGCGCAAGCCTAAATGTTATTATAATGTAACTGTTTTCATTATAGTTTTCGAAACAATACGGAATTCCAAAGGTATTATGGCTAAATGTGCACAAACTTTTTTCATCTAATATATTTTACCTAAATAAGATGTGTGCGCAGTACTGAATTATCTTACATGTACAATTTTAATGGCGGTCAAAATAATAAAGTAGCTTCCTAAAGGTGAATCGTGCTTATATAGGGTGCTCTTGCGTCAAAAGATAAATTGGAAAATGTTAATTTGTGTATTTTTTAATGAAAAAGTGTTACTTAGTTCTTTTCAATCGAGTTAAAAATGAGCAGTACTTTGCAATTTCTGATTACTGATTTTTTTTAGAAAACCTTCGAAACGTCCACTGGATTAAATGAGACATGGCAGTTAAACTGTTTGTGATTTTTGTCCGTTCCGAGAAAACATTTGATGAACAATAGAAGGTTCTGGTAAGGCACCTATTTTCTTCTCAAACACGGCAGTATGGGCTTAATCATCGTAATTCATGAATGTATTAAGGGATATGAAACCGGCCAATTGCAGTAATGTTACTATTACTATATATAAATAAAATAATAATAATTTAAAAAATAATATATTAACAATTTTGCAATCTTCCTGCTCGTAAAATAATACAATTGGGCCCATCGCATTTCTTCCCTTATTCCATTCCATAAGAGCCGGCTAAGACATTCATTGTTCAAGGTTCGGATTCCACGTTAAACTGTAAGTCTCTTTCATTACCTACTACTTGGTACGGTTAATCCCGCAGGTTGGTGCCTTCGCATTGAAAGAACGATGGTCAAAGCGGCAATAAAAATTGTCAAGAAAAGTTCCTAACATGGCACCTAGTTTCCCTGAAGTGTGTTCATGGAAACTAAGCTACAATCCAGTCACATGAAAAAAAATCTTGCTTTAGTACGAATCATAACTATTATTATACGTCACACACCTAGCCTTCTGGGTATACGTGCGGTAAACGAACATGCCAAATCAAGTATATGTCCAAGTATAAACCACGACAAATTGTCATATCTGATATGACTGATACTTTAGGCATATTTATATAGGACGGTTGGTATCATTAACTAAGGTTAATTCAACTATGGAATCTGTTATATATTGTAACTGTTGGATCTATATTTTCTTCCTGGATTCGGAGAGTATATAGACTAGGAGGTCGCGACAAAAATGGTAACGATAACGTAAATGGCTGAATTTGCGTTCACGGGATAAGGACCAACCCTTTGAAGCTAGATGTGTCAGTCTGCCTATTCCAAGTGGTTGCGTTAAGTAGATACAGCGCCTGAAAAAGTAGTTATGGTGACAAAAAATAGATATGATAAGGTAAATGGATGCAAATGACGAAGCATGAAAGTATCAGTACATACTTGGTCAGCAATACAAAAACTGAACAAATCTTTGGTTGCATTTCGTAGTTATAGTCGATTTAGGTTACAGATGTAACTTTAGGAATATTTAAGTATTTAATTTAAAAATCGACTAGTTATTTTTGCATAATTAATAAGTATCAATGTTTCTAAATAATCAGTATATTCAAAAGCATGTACATATCAACATCTAATTTATATAGCCAATCTAGATAACGCAACCACTTGGCACAGGCAGACTTACAATTTAGCATCAGAGGGTTGGTATCTAACCTGTGAACCCAAATTCAGCCATTTACATTATCGTGACCAAAAATGTCGTGACCTCCCGGAATAATAATACACCGCCGTGGTTTCCGCATTACTGTATGAATTATTTTGCTGTCCGTCAAAAGTGGTAACTTTGGTTTCATTTCACCCACCTTTAATATTTCCGAGAGAAAGTTATGCAGTGAAACTAAAATGGTCTTAAATATTTACAGAGAATACTCGTACAAAAAAAGTGTAGCACACTGTAGATGGGTGGAGCAGGAGGTAGGACGCGAGATACAGGCCGCAGGACGCAGGACGCAGGACACTGGACACAGGAGCACATTAAACGTTATCCTATTTGTGGCCGCTTCGGAAATGGCAGGAAAAAAACATCCGAGCCGAGCGAGGAAATAGAATTCCGTTACCATTTATTTTCAGGAAACCGGAGGCTTTCGGGGTTTACTCGTAATGTCCGAAATATGTGGCCGGGTATGAATTAAATTTGTCTCTAACGTATAGCGATGTATCAAGTTGTTTTAGCGTTCCGTACCTAGAGACAAAAAAGGGAAGAAGGAACGAGTATAACTGGCACGAGCCCGATTATACCCAAAAGGTTGTTATGTAATATAATTATTCCGATGTAAATTTAATAAAAAATGTTTTTTTAAGATTATCCACTACGCCGTGGACATCTTCAGGATTCGCGACGCGACCTGGAGGACCTCTGACACTTCGTCCTGTCAGATTTAAACTAAATTAGTAAGATTAGCACTTTCGCAAGTAAGAAAATACGGCCCAGACTGGGTCCATTCAAGCTCCCGCGGGTATGACGTAAGTTTTGTTCACTGACGTCTAGTGAAGGCTAGTCTAGATTGGTTGGGACTCTGGACAGGTTGGTATCTTATCTTGGGGAGTCCAGCAACCGCCAAGTTGGATTTTAACTTAAGATTTTCCAGCCCATACAAACATACTTTAAATTTTTTAAAAGCCTTGTCATTAGGAAATTGAACCGCAATGTTCTTGCATGGAAAGCGTGTTCCTGTGCGCCGGAGTTACAACCCGCTTAAAAAATCTAGATAAATCCACTCAATCCCATTATTTTTTCGACAAGTGTTCTCATGTCAAGCAAAGACAAAGAATTACTAACGAAACAACGCAGGACGTAAGAAAACTGCCTCTATTAACTAACTGTCGCCTCGCTGCATCAGGGAGCCCCAATTTTTCCTGTTATTCTGATTCCCGAGCCGATATGAGGAGGGGGATAAGATCAAATTGTTTCTTGCGAAGTGACCCCGTCCAATACATTCGTGCACCTTCACTGCCCGGATCGAGAGCTATGCGACTGTGGAGAATATTTTATTATTTACTAGCAGCCCGTCCCGGCTTTGCACGGTCATAATATCATTTTAAAGAGTATGATTTTGACACAATGATACACGAATAAACCCTTTTTACGTAGAGTTCCTACATTGAAATATTTGGAATAAAAAAAAACTTTGATATTATTATTAGATGATTATAAGATATTAGAGAGCTCCGATAATAAACGCGTCCGATCGCTGCTAAATTCAAAGTGCTTATAGGCAGAACGCCTCAGACGCACTATTTATAGGCACGCTCCCGCCCGCCCCGGCCGGTCGGTACCGCCGCAAACGCTAAGTCCCGCAATTTTTTAATCTGTAATATCTTCGAAAATATTCATTTAAATCATATGCTGTAAGGGGCCATATAGATCTATATTAAATCAAAAATGTATTTAAGGTTTTAAATTGGATAAGGATTAATGCTGTTTTGGTTTAAATCGCTTCGAAAATTTGCAATTATTTGTCGTAAAAAGTAAATGACAAAAAAATGTTACTGTGGGATATCCATAAGAGATAGACATATACTATCCCGGAGTTATCTGTAGAGCTTTTCAATGTATACAATACTTAGTACATTGTTTTGATAAATCTCGTAGGGTTCAGCCTGCGTTAGCAATGTAAGCGGAAAAAATGTAATTATCTACGACATCACATTGGAAACCTCAAATAACAGTATTTTTCCACTATTTAATGTATATTATTATACATATAAACTTTTCTCTTCAATCACTCTATCTATTAAAAAAACTGCATCAAAATCCGTTGCGTAATTTTAAAGATTTAAGCATACATAGGGACATAGGGACATAGGGACATAGGGACATAGGGATATAGGGACAGAGAAAGCAACTTTGTTTTATACTATGTAGTGATATTTTAGTTTTTAGGCATAGTAGGTGGCAATTTTTTTTATATGTTGCAAATATGTTGAGAGAACACTATCCTCCAATCACGTTTATGAAAGTAATTTTCTGGATTTAAAACGTATTTAATGGATACATGGAGACTAAAACTTTTTTCATTATTTTTGAAATTTGATGACTTAAGTTACTAGTGGTAACGGTAGATAGGGGAAACATTGTATTTATTAACATGATCGAAAAATTCGTCGGCTGGCGTAATTGTCGTGCAGATCAGAGGGCATGTAATCCAAAGGTCGCAGGTTCATATCCTGTTTCACACAAATGTCCAGACCAAAATGTTTTCTGACTATATTCAAAGCTGATTGCAATGGTTGTGTCTAGAATTGGTTGCATAAATTAAAGTTATACCAGCATTATGTAAACTCACTGCCAAAATTTTGAACCACGTTTCGCCCAATTACTTCATTAGGCACAGAAGTGGCAGCATTTTGTAACATTGATTACGACGATTCCAGCTTCCAAGTGAAACTTCAATAAAACTCTACTCTCTATGGATACCACGATCTCCATAACACTGTTGAATGTTTTTAGCATTTTATGTTTTGTATGGTACTGAACATGTATGGCTAATACCAAACCCGTTGTCATCACATAAGTCCAATGCACCGCATTCCCGAAGAAATTAGGTGCCATGTCAGGTTAATCCCTTTATCCACATGATTCCATTGATCTGCCGCTTTTTCATTGCCGCTTCGACGATCATCAAATTCGGTGGTACCGACCCGGGGTTTAAACCTACCACCTAGTACTGGAAAGGGCTCCAGTTGTACATGGTTTCGAAAATATGGAACAGCTCGCATTCGTGACGAAATGCACTGATGCAAATTTAGAAAGGATGGAAAGTATATAAACGAGGTGGGAATCGAACCCATAACCTCTGGCACGGAAGGCAATCCCCGCCGTAAGAAGCCATTCTTACTTAGGATTTTTAAAAATGTGTAGTTTTGCTTATTTCACTGTTTTTTCATATTTTTTAACAACTATTTTGTGATTTTTTCTTCTAATCTCTCGTTGATTTTTTATTGTTTATTATTATTTTTGCTTTTTTTGTTTTAATGTTGATTGCTTGATTTTAAATGTACTTTTTATGTTTCTGTAAGTCATTAAAATGTTTGTAATCATTCGGTCGTGTGCTCGTGTAATGCTGTCATACGCAAATAAGTTATAGCTTCGCGTGTACAGGTGCAGTATTTTTGTCAACATTTTTATTTATTAAATAAACGCGACGATGGTGCACTGAAACTGAATTGCCTGAAAGCCTAAACAAAATGTCTAACATTTTAATAAAAAAAACCAATGAAGGTATGAGTCCTTATCCATATTGTCTTAGCTCCACTTGGGGGTCGCAGTCGACAAAATAGTTAGCGCATTTAACACCGTTAGATGTCGCCTCAGTCTATTGACACACGGCTCGAGGGCGCGCCCTCCACTAAACTTCCTTCATTCTTATCCGTTCACCGGCTATTGGAGAGGTGACCTAAGCTTATTGACAGACACTGTACGCTATCATGCGACGGGGGATCATTTGGAGACGTTTCGGTGAACCAGGGGTTATGGAGTGCTTACTACGCTTTTATAGACATTTTTGTAGGACTGAGTTAGTAGGATAAGCAAGACAATTATTACTAAAGTGCTGATTATCTTGTACAGGTATCGATTGCGTGACGGTAAGAAAGGCCCTTTAATGTGAGGATTAAACTTATCAGTACTTGGTGGAGACCTATAGCCTGGTTTATTTTAATCGACACTTAAAGGGCCTTTATTACTAAAGTTCTGATTATCTTGCACTGGTACTTGTTCTTGCAAAGGCCCTTAGTATGTGGCGATTAAGTCAATCAGGAGGAAGTGAAAAAGGCCCTTATATCAATTAATAAAACATTCACTGTTTGTAATCTGGTGGAACATAGTTCAGCTCATGACTATTTAAGAATAAAAGAAAGATGTTGTTAACAAAGTCTAACCTTGTTTAGTACAATAAAAATGTAAATGAGAAATTTTTGGCCGGACACGGATTTTAACCAGTTCAATAATCACCGCTAATAACGGCTGGCAAAAAACTTCGCTGATATTTTTTCCTTAATGCATGATTAAAAAAATATTGTCAATCCCCCACATGTGGATAGTGACCAATATTTACGTTATTTTATGTATAGCGCATCGTATGGCGAACACCAAGGCGTCAAAGGGGGGCTTTCGTAGAGCCATAGTAGAAATGGGACGGAGCGTTGTCTACGGTACAGTCGAGTAAACACCCAAAGAGACAACATCCTTTAAGGGTCTCCAATTGTGTCCTAGGAGCCATGCAGGGACTTAGCTGAGCCGTCCCACAGATGCAAACATAGTGATGTCTCCATTCAAAGCTATTTCTAAATATATACTATCGTCCAAAGACCACAGTTTTTGGTTAATAATGCTGCTAGGTACACAGAATGAGTTAGTGAGTCTGTAAGTCATCTAGCTGTCGCTGGATCATAACACCACTCAAGCAGTGGATGTAAAAAGCAGGCATATTCCTGGAATTCCGTAATCAGGAATCAGGAATCCTTGGTCTATTGATGAAATCTAGTTTTTTTTTTATTTCTAATTTAATCAAGGTTTTCCGTTTGAAAAAATCGCATTGAAAACTGCTATAAACGCGGTTTTTTAGAGTCAGTAATGCCTACTCCTGATTACGGCTGAGGATGTTTTCCTTAACCTTTAGCGTTCGTATTGCAAGTGCGTCGGCGGAAATCAGTGGTTCCGTACCGCTGAAGGCCGGGAGGACTAGGGGAAATAGGAGAGGCGTATGTCCAGCAGTGGACGCAAACACGCTGACTGACTAACTGACTGAAAATGAGATGGACTGGTTGAATGAATCGAAGATTTTTTTCCCGGGGTAAAAAAGAGGAGAATAGAGCTCTCTGCATACATTGTACCCAACCAGCATATTCGGGTGATATTATTTTTTTTGTTTGAAGTCCAGTGCCCAAAATTTAAAATTGTACGCGGACCGGACACAGTGCTTCGCTCGCTCGCTATCTCACTCGATCAATCTATCATCATCAAAACGCGATTTTTGAACGGGATTTTAGTACAAAATAAAAGAAATAATTATGTTAGCCTAATTATCGACAATAAAGCGGCAATTTGGCGGTTCACGCTCGGAGCGCCACAAATTGGGCCGGGTAATTGCATTTCACGGTGAAAAAGTGAAGCTTTTGTGTGGAGGAAGTCGTTTTAGTCAGGTGGACTGGTTAATTGTCGCTTGTCGCCGGGAGCTTGTCGCTTGTCACGCCGCAGGTGATGATTTATGCGGTAATCGCACATGTTGTCGATTTGTGCGTCGAATTCATCGCGTAAGGAATGTCTGAAGTGGCGACGTAAACTCACCCATAAAGCGACAGCCTAGCCACATTTTACTGAACATACACGGGCAGTAGCGCTGGCCAGTCAGTTCGCATGCGATTCCAGACCCGCAACATCGAATATTCGTTTCCCTTAATGATGTTCTGTGCAGATATTACGTGTCGTTGAAAATCTAAAACATCACAAGTGATCGAATTCGAAAGCGAACTGACAAGCACACGCTATTATAAGTGTATGTTTTAGAAATAAGACCTGGCTTCCGGCTCCGGCTTCCGCTAGAGAGATGAGTTTCAGTCGCCACTCAGGTCCTTCCTAAATCGTAAAAGTGATCGGAAAGACTGGTATGTCCGTAATCTGGTTGGGTAGGGGTATAAGTAATACAAAACTAAGGGCTTTGAGTCAAGTAGGTATTGAGAGAAGCAATGAATACAGGATTTAAAAGCACTCACTGCCGTGAGTAGCAGAATAACAGTTTTAGTCATGCAAAAACATTCATAATATGAATGTTAAGGGATAATTATGATGATAAATGTTTATTTTAAATTCAATTACTTTGTGGATGATATTTTTTAATGCAGTTATATAAAAAATTGTTAGTTTTCTCTTCTTTCTTACTAACGGATTAAGGCTTCAAATTACGATCAGTAAGTATTCAAAGTAGTGGATATAAATAATTCCGACCCAACACGATCGTGCCAAAATGCATCGCAGCCTCAACAAGGCCCATCAGTATCGGATAAGCAACCTTTTGACAGGGCAAACTTTTCAAGTACGCAGAAGTGAAGTGTTATCTGACGTAAATTACCCGATATTCCCAGGAGTTCCCAAAAGATCTGGGGGCCCATTCAGGTAAGAGTGAGTTCGAGTTCGGGAGTGATTTGACCTAAAAATAGCCGGGAAATATATTATTATTTAAATAACGGAACCGTTATTTATTCTTCCGACTTATTTACGGGACAACCACATTTTTACCTAACTGTAATGATGTTCAAGAAGTGTGGAAACATTAACAATTTAAAAAAGTCAGTTGATATTTAGTGACGAATTCGAACTCACTCTAACCCTGAATGGACCCCCTGCTCTTGCTCCCATGATTTTTGTCCTCTACATTACCGACCCAAGCAAACTCATCCAGGTAATTTTGTTGTTAAACGGACTGCTTACCCAATTCCAAGCTGTGGAAATTTGTAGAATGATCTAGATAGAACAAAGTCTAATCCAAGATACAATAAAAAAAAAAAACAGAAAACATATCTCTGTAACTCCGAGGGAATTGGTGTTTTTATTCATGAATATTTTAAACGGACCAGTCACATAACAGTTTTAATGAAACAACACCGCTCTCTTGTACTGTCTAAAATTGTATGCTTCACGTACTAACGTAACTAACATTTAGACACAAGGTAGGTATACGCAAGTCTCCCTAAGATTCCATAACATGCACACACCAGCATTGTCCACGCGCCACGAGAGTCGGCGAGATCTAAGGAAAGCTCGTATTGTTTTGGCCGCGTACGAATACATGAGGAGGTGCCGATTGCTAAAGATATAAAAATATCTCGCTTTGTGCGACACGCGAGGGAAAACTGTTGTTTTCGTTTATGCCCACGTTTATTGCGTCGGTTCCGCGTGGACAAAACCTGTCTCCATATTTTATGGCCTGCCTGCATTGAGACGTCTCCTATTTGGGTTTCTCAATTGTCGACGCTTCATCTTTCTACCAGCGTTTATATGTACGCTCAGAATTATTGTATTGTATTGTTTATTCATCATCCATAGACAGTACACTGCACTCGGATTTGTCATATTTTAACATTGGCCAGTTCAGCAAAACAAAACACAGCGAAGAAGAACTGGAAAGAAACTCCGCTGTTTTTTTTTTCAACGTCCACTTAGTCTAAATTTACAAAAGTGTTTGTCAATTGTTTTAACAATAACATAGGTAGAACACTTAATTAACATGAATTCACAAAAAAAGTATAATTTATGCCGTATGCAACATTTCATGACAAATATCATTTTATTTGCAAAGACTATCCCCACCAACTAATATGTTGCCAATTGGAGCATGCCAGTCCACGTCCAAATAGCACCCGTTCACGAGCATCACGCTGGGCACAGCCATTACCTCTTTCGACCATATTTTAGGGAAAGAGATACCCCGAACCAAGCGTCACCGTAAGCAAGGACCTTAAAGCGGTGCACTGCTCCAGAGGCAACAAAACACTGTGAAACACTTGCACATTAGGTTTTAATAATACTACAGTGAGTTGATCACATAGTTACATATCCCTTTAATTGCTACCACCGACATAAAATTAAGAGTACATATTATATACGGTTTGAGAGCAGCCCTATCAATGAAGTAAGAATAGATTCCCGAATGAGATTTTGACCAATACCGAGAAACTAATAATACTTAACTAAAATAAAATTCGGGTGTGTAGAGACATCATCATTATTGATACAAAATTGTATCAACTCAAAATTGATTGGTTAGTAATTTCATACTACACGTAGTACTTATCATAAAAGTAGTAAAGATACAACATGTATCGGGTGTAAAACTTAGTAAAAATAAAATTAGTCAAAAAAGTACTAATAATAGGATAATTTGTACCCAGTCAGCAGGCAGTCAAAATCTTAGGTAATTCAAATTTATCAGCTAGGGAATCTGTGAGCCTTCTGTGTTAGCAACTTCTTAACCTTAACTTTAAAAGAATTTTCACATAAATCTCTCACCTCTTTGGGCAATTTATTATAAAATCTAACACTGTTACATATAAAACTCTTAAATGTTTTGGCTAATTTATGACTAATTAATTTAACATTGTTCTTGTGTCTTGTGTCATAGTTATGAACATCACAGTTAAGGGTGAAATCATTTATATGTTTCCTTGCATAGCAGATGTTTTAAAAAACGTAAGCACTTGGCAAGTTAAGATTCACCAAACACCTTTCTACGGGAATCTCTCGTCCTCATGCCTAGCATGCATCGCAGTGCTCTTTTCTGCAACACAAATATACGATTTACTTCAGCTGCATCACCCCTGTAGTATGTTTACACTTAATTGACCTGTGAAACAAGGAATGTTCGCAAACATTCTGGTTCTTGAGGATAGCTATGGCTAGTATGCAATGGATACTCCTAAATTTTTCCTCTTGCTCTCTGCATGTTAAGCTTTCACTTAAATAAGTCGATTCCCACACGGCATGTGACCCACACAAAGGTCACGACGTCGCCATCTCGACAATTTTTAATAATTCATCCATAACATCGAACGGCGAAACTTCTCGGAAGCGATCTGGAGGCCAATTCTAGTGCTAATTTGGTCACATACGAAATACGCACTCCGGAATCCTCACCGAATCAGTTAATAACTTCCGCCCTATTATGGTGCATTTGCGGCTCACTTATCGAAATGGATTTGTAATTTTTCCTAAGCGCTGAATTCGGAAATACTTCATGCAAAATGAAAAGTTTAATTTCGTGTCACTCATTCTGCGTGGCGCTCCGATCGATTACCAGGATACCAAAGTAATTTCAAAGTGAATTCCTCTCCTGATAACACTCCTGATTGATCAACTCGGAACTTCTGGAATTGGCCTCCATTCGGCGTGTCCACTCCGATCTTATTACTTTCCAGAAGGCGAGCTGTTGCAGCCGTGGGCCACTCCCCCTGTCTTAATTGATATTCGTGGGTCTCGGGAGAGGCTTTCATGTTTCCGCTGTTGAGCTGAGCCCGTAGTCCCAGCTGTCACCTAAATTGGCGTTAACGCCAAACCGATCTACTGGCGTTTTCAAATGTATGGAGAAATTGAACAGCGCGCGCATTGGGCGTTAAGCAAACTAACATTTGCGATTCCGAGTTTGATTTGACAGCTTAATCAACGTTGCCGTAAATACGTAGACGTTGCCGTTTACGCCTACCCCGCTTTTTCATACAAATCGGAAGTCCAAGTTTCACTTTGACAGCTTGAAGAAGTAAAACAACAGAATATCTAATAAAAACTTGTTTGGAGTTTGACGTTTTAACGATACTTCGAAGTTCCGTTAGCGCCAGTTTAGGTGACAACTGGGACTAGCAGCTGTGATCTATAGTATCGATATCATGTAAAGAGCATGCCTTTCAATTGGAGAGTTGTTACTATATCAATTCACCTACCTACTGGTGATAACTGTTTACATGCTCTTAATGTTTAACTAGTTGTTTTTAATGTTTCATCCTAAAATATGTTGTAACCTTTTATGTTGGAAAATATTGGCTAATAAACATGTAAAAAATGTCTTTTTTAAAATAGAGTTTCGTTTTTTTTATAACAAAAACAAATATTTTGTATGTATCATTCTTAACTAAAAGAGTACGTCGTATATTTAAGAGGATTTAATTCAGATATATAACTTATTTGCTAGTTACTTCCAACCTATTTCTGTGCATTTATTTAAGTTTTCTATTGTATTCTTGATGATTCACCAATAGCTTCATATAGTTTTTTTTTTGCACGTGTTCACTTAACTCAAATTCATTAAAATCGACGCCCTCCCTATACACTGAGAAAAAAAGTAGGCTGACAAAGTGACAAAAATCACGTTGTCAGAAAAAAATTGTTGAAGCATCAAAATAAGTTGTTACTATAAAGAATCGAGCTTATTTCTCAGGACAGTTTTTATTTCGTCAATTGCTTTTTGTCATTGAAACAAAGTCGTATTTGTTACTGTAACAACTTTGGTCACTGTTTGTTAGTGTAACAAAGTGGAAGTTGCGAGCGCAACAATGTCTAGTATGTTTTGCTAGAATTACTTTGTTAGATTGTATATATGGTCGACAAAATAAAGGTTGTCGTTGCAACCAATTCACTATGACGGCTCTCCAGGGTTAAAGTTTCTTTGTTGGGCCAACAATTTTTTTTTCTCAGTGTAGGTTCGAGTCTACCATCTAGTCCTGAGGTCATAGATTTTCTTCGTTTTTAGAAGATTTCTAAACATCATCCCATGAACACAAGATACATATATGTATCACACTTTTTTCCACATTTTGAAAGCGTTAACAATCGACAATGCACAAGCGAAATGGCGGCGGGTTGTATTTTGATAGGTTTTCATCCTGAATAAAAAAATGGTCACCCAAAAATAGGTCAGTTGGTATTAGTCAGCTATTGGGATCCCGGGAGGTAATACTCTGTTCCCGGGACCCCTATGGTTTTTTTTTTAATTTTAGGAGTCATCTCGGTTAAGCGGTGGTAAGAATATTAGGAGTTCTATTAAAACTCACTGTATTGCACATACTTTGAAAAAAAAAACATAATGGAATAATAATTCAATTGTTTTAATTAATACACTATGCCTGATATTTTACAACTCACAGAAAATGATACATTGCAGTGATATAATTTAACAAAGGAACGAACAAACCATCGATTCAACCAAATAACAGTCCATGTTGACGCGCATATCCGCACCACGCCACCTTAATGGTCAGTTGTATCGGGTTTTATTCAAATACAAATTATTGAAATAACGAATTAGTGAGTTTTATTGTTGAAGTGTTAAACAATGGTGGCGCTGGGCACATCTCATTACCCCGACACGGCCGCCTCCGGAAAGAACTGACATATCACCATTTTATTTGTTCGATCGAGCTTTGTCCGCCTCGCTCGAAAGTGGAATGTAATATCTCGTGGTTCTATAAATATACTAGCTTAGGTTCCTGGCTCCGCTTACGTCGATTTCGTTTTGGATATTCGCTCGGGTGAAGCCCTGTAAAATCTGATCTGAAAACTTCGCGTGCTTGTTTTGAAATAAGTTTAAAAATATCTGTATCTCGACTAAATAACCACCTACCAGATCGAATGAAAGCTGAAAACCGTCCAAGTGACCCTATAAGTACTAAATAAATTTAATCAAAATCGACGCGCTGCCAGCTTCCTAAACGATTATATATGCACAAATTGTCCATATGGCGGCTTCTCGAGTAACAACCACATGAAACTTCTCCTGACTTCTTTTTCGCTTTTGTTGTATGTTTAATCATTTTGAATAATGCCAAAAATATATGTTTCGTCTATTTATATCTCCTAAATGGTTATGAGTCTTTGAACCCACATGTCTGTAATTCCAATGAACTGATTCGATTTCACACGACCGACGGGAACTTTCAAACTCATGCGCGCAGAGTTATAGCGTGTGGCTCCGGTAGCCGGAAAGCAATCGTATTTTTCAAGATTATACTCGTAACTGTGTTGCACCGACACGACGCGTCTAGGTGGTCTGGCGTGTAAGTAACTTGACTGTTGAAATGGAATAACAAACTTATCTTTTTGGGTGAATTATTGAAAAATATTGGTTATCGATCAAAGTGAGCAATGAATGTGACATTTATGTATGTATAATCGACCGTGAAGCAAGGACACATTGATTAATGAAAGATCCCTGTGAAAATAACTACTTTACGAATTTACTGCAAGGCTGGACCCGAACCAGCAAAACATACCATTCGCGGGTATTGCGTCTAACCAATTTCGCCACCTGCTGTATACCCATAACTTGGAATTCTTCTGCAGTCCCCATGTTAAATGAAAACTATATTTAGAGTATATAACTATAATAATTTAAACATTTAAATAAACTTTTTTAGGAACGGGTCTTGATGGCTAATAGGAAAAAGGGGCCATGCCAGGACCTTCCTTATATTGCAAGGCTAACATTGAACTGAATGCAAAAAACAAGGCGGGTGTAACCCCACCACCTAGTAAGTAAGGTAGGTGTCATGCAGAATAACGCAGAGTGTACAGGCTAGGGTAGCCAAGAAAGACCCGAAAATGAAGTACCAAAACCTTTATTTACAACTTACAACTTTTAATTGTTTTACCAATATTAGCACAACCTGCTCGTCCGAGCTTTTCATGCGAAGTCCTGAAAGGATCTCTTTGAAAGAAACCTATTAAGTCGCGAGAATATGGAACTATCACTTTATAAAATTCAAATGGGTTTTTCTTGTTTTCTATATCTGTGCGGGCCATCGAAGTAGGATACCAGCGTACCCTAAAAAACATTCATTGTAACGTCTAAAGTTCTTCACTAATTTAAACAAACCTGATGTCTGTGTTTATACAGGTACAAATTGCCTTCAAACATGATGCAAGAAACTCAACACACCCACACCTCCTCTCCCGTCTGGCACACCCACTCCCTCGCACCAAGAATGTCGACTGCGCTCTGTGACTTGAACCCACAACTGCGTCGTTTCTATGCCATATCCTGATAAACACACTTAAATATATATTATTAATTTATTTATGGTTACGTTGGACTTTGATTTTCCACTATCTAAATTATTAACTTATTATTTTTTATAATATATTTTTTTATTTTTCTTGCTGTAACTTAATGTTCCTAAAAAGATAAAAAAGGTACATATTTAAATGAATTCACAAAAGTTACATCAAACTTACAATTTAGAGAATTATCAAGCATCTATGTCTTCATATAAAAGTACATGTATGTATGTAAGGGGGAAGACAAGTCAAAGCTTATTGTAGGTGCGTGAGCGACCTCACCTTAGAAACGTCATAACTGTCATTCCTGTCAAGTTTTCTTTACGAGTTCTTAGATGAAAAATGTACTCCATGACGCTGTTAGAATAAGGTTTGGAGGAAAAGAAGAGATTTTGTTTGTGATCAAACTGTTTAAACGTAATAGACTAGCACGAAGTTTGAAATTAAGCATTAAAGATTATGTTATAGTGATATTTTCTTTCCTACGACTTCATTTGATTAGCCTAATTTGGTACAAGTAATTTTCAGAATAATGTTGAGAAAATTTAGTAATTTCAATTACGTAGGTTGAGTAGATAACATTTTAAAATCTATTCTGTTTTATTTTGTTTTGTATCTGACAGCTTTGACAGATCTTTCAGGTGAGCTCGCTTAGACGCCACCTGTCGTCATAAATAAGCAGTTTTATCCCCATTTAATTGCTAATATTTCTTGAAATAGAAACATCTAGGGATGGCTACTGTTATATCGTCGATACAAAAAGAACAATATGTTCACAGTACGAATATTTAAGAGAAACGCTTACATCTCTCGGCTGGACGGGGCTTACCAGTAAGCCAAAGAGAAACTTTAAATTTATTTTAAGCGAACTGGATGCGATGCATATTTTAAAAGATTTCGGCGGCAGATCATTGCAAAAGGTGAAGACATGGTTCTTTATTGAATTGAATCGAAAATAAAGCCACTTAAAACCGTAAACTTAGCTCAATAAACCGTAGTGGATGGCTAAATTGAACTGGACGGATGAAACATACTTTCTTCTTTTGAGCGCCTCATAGCCTAGAGGCGCGGGGACTAGCCTAGCGTAACAGAGGTCTGGGTTCAATTCCTCGCCTCGATTCTGAATTCTCAGTTCGATAAGTGCATTTCGTCACGAATGCAAGCTGCTCCATAGGTCGGAATCCATGTAAAAATGTAAGTCCTCTTCACTAACTTGGTTGGTAGGGTTTAAACCCGCCCGGTTTTCGCATTGGATTAAAAGGTGGTCGAAGCGGCAATTAAAAATTGTTCGTGTTTTCCATCCAGTTCAATGTATCTCATAAAGGGAAAGGTCCGGTCATGTTTATTTTATTGTTTACACAGTATACTGCACTCGGATTTATCATATTTTATCATTAGCCAGTTAAGCAATCCCAGCGAAGAAGAACTGGCAAGAAACTCCGCTGGATTTTTTTTCAACGTCCATTTAGTCTAATTTCACAAAAGTATTTCCCACTGCTTACAATGGCACCTAATTCAATGCGGATGCATCGCCATCCATATTGAAGTATTGTAAACAGAGTTATTAATATAATCAGAAAAAACCTGCGTCAAAACATTTTCTGACTATTTACAAAAATCTGAATAGAATACTCCATTGTAGATAAACTTATATAACCTCAAATTAAAAATAATTATCAGGGCAAATAGTAAACAATGCTCTCACTACTCATTTCACTTCTTGATTTCGTGAAAGATTTGCCTCACTCGATCACAGCACCGTTAAGGTTTCGACAGCAACGCGTCCACATCTCGTCCTACGATTAAAACTTTGACGTGAAAATTAATAACCATAAATATTAATTCAATCTCGCGCACTTTCTATGCACCTTAACCTTTCACAACGACACGGGGCCGCGAAAATTCCGTCCAATTACCTGCAGTAATTTATCTGCACTTTCTCAGCAAACGGTCCTGCGTTCGACGAGAGATGCATCGATTAAGCGTATGATAAATGTGTTATTATCCTGCGTGCTTGGCTTCCGAGTAGGTGTCGGACTTGAATCCACCAGCAAGCCCTTGGTGATTTTTTTTATAGTCTGGATATAATTTTATATCACCGCATCACTAATGAATGGGTGCCATGTCAGAATCCCGAACGATCCAAATTCAAAGTAACTTGTAATGGGTGTCCCTGTAAGAACTTAAATTTCGAATCCCGCGCCATTTTCGACTGCCAATTGTTATGATTTGACTGTTGTCAACCACGCTTTGCCCAATGTTGACATAACAAAAATATATTAAAAAAAAAATGTCGACGTTTCATCCAACTCAGTTGAATTCTGACTGGACGACGTATCGTTCACAATGCGGTGGACTCAAACAAGTAAGCGATTTATAACACTGTATATCCGAAAATATTTTAGTAATAATGTGTAACAACAGTGAAAGTTTAAATAAACAAATAATTAAAATTACTAAATTTCCTGTCGTGTTTAATTATCTTTTTAAGGATTCTATATAATTTTATTTCATGCACGATGATATGATTTCATTTGATTGTTTGATCTGCTTAACATCTTCAAACTCAATAACTTACATCATAAAATAAATCTTGAGTCAGAACGGGCATAGAGTGTCCATACATTACTTTCGTGATAACATCTCGCCAGTGCAGCTGGCCCAGAAAATGTCAATGCTGTGAGTTAAGAAAATGATTGATTTCAGACAAAAGTGGGTTCCGACACAAGAAAAATTGCCTCACTTCAACGGAGGGCGACCGATACCAAATGTCGGCTCGCGGCGATACACTTTCGAAAACTGCATTGCGGCGGTTGGCTTGCAACCGGGGCGACGCAGACGCTTATTTTACGTGAAATTTGTGATTTATAGCTGTCTCTGGTTGCCTGTAGCAGAACAGTTTGAAATTCGAAATTTTATTAATTACTTCCACTTACTCCATCCTATACATCCTCAACAGGGTGCATCAGTATTTCAAGCCTGACTTAAAACTGCACGTCTACAAGGAGCAGATAAGGTCTTGCGTGGAGTATTGTTCCCATTTGTGGGACGGTTCAGCTAAGAACCTGCTTGACTCCCTAGACTCAATGCTATGTCAATGGACAAATAGACTGAAAAAAAATATCTGCTACTGCTTACTGTTTTAGCACAGTTAAATATATTTTAAAGTATTTCTCATTACTATTAGGGCCGATTTTTCAACCCTCAGATAGTATTTATCAGTCTGAGAGCAACATTTACTTTTGCCAAGAGACGGAGTCACTACCGGATGATTATATTTGCTATCACTTATATCTTAACGTAATTTCGCTAGTAAAAATATGGGCTTACTGCAACGGATGGATAAGCAGCGACGGAAACAAATTCATCTAATAGCCATCTGACTGATTATCAGACTATTGAAAAATTGGCCCTTAATATATTACGGTAAATATATATTAACAAGCCAAAACAGTTAGCATTAAACAGTTATTTAAACCAATTGAACAGTACCGCTTAAATAACACATGTGACAGATCAGATGATATTAAAACTATTATCTTAACTGATTGAACAATACGGCTGACTAAAATTAGGCGTGCAACTGTCCAGTTTCAAGAAGTACATTAGTTTTGACGGATTGGGCAGTACCTTTTCACTGAATATAAGACATAAGTATGAATTGAAAAAATACCAAAACTAGAAACAGTTTTAACTCAATTAAGGAAAAAGTAAGATAAGACAGTTATTGAATATATGGTTACAGTTGAAAAAACAATTAAAAGACAAGTAACATTTCATGTTTAAGGCTAACTGTTTTTATTTAGTTAGTTATAGTAACCGATTTACTTAATTGGCTCTATTTGCATGACGGTCGGAATTATATTTAGATTTATAATTTTGTTTTCAGTGTAGGAATCATTACTGAAAATTCGGGAATCAATTTATCATCTAGCTGTGTTATTTATGTCTAGTAGTAACCTAATCAGAATTGTAACATGTGTTATTTGTAATGTATTATGGCAATCCGAAAATATAAAATAAACCAAAATATAAACTATATATAAACTTCTGTCGAAGGTTGATTACAGCACATTGCCAGCAGTGATCTACAATGGAGTTGTCATACCATACTCCAAAACAGTCAAGAATTTAGGAATTTTCATTGACGAAACTTTATCGTGGGTGCCCCAGGTAAACGAGGTCAGCAGAAAAATCTTTGCCGCCGCCCACTCCTTAAAGCGCTTGCAGAATTTCCTCCCAGTCCGAACCAAAATTACTTTGGTGCAAACTCTCCTCTTTCCGATTTTGGACTACGCAGATGTTTGCTACTTGGATCTAACTGAAGTTCTCCTAGACAAGCTGGATCGTTTGCAGAATCTCTGCATTCGCTTCATATATGGTCTGCGTAAATATGACCATGTATCGCAGTACCGTCGAGAGCTTAAATGGCTAGCCATCCGTTTCCGAAGGAACTGTCATTTACTAATTCTTCTTTACGGAATTCTAAATAACCCTAACTCTCCTGAATATCTTCGTTCCCGGTTTATGAACCTCTCTTCACACGGTCTCCCTTTGCGATCTAGCAATGACAGTATCCTTGCGATTCCTCGCCATACGACGTGTTTTTTCTCTAACTCCTTTACTGTTCATGCCGCACGTCTGTGGAACTCGTTGCCCATCACAGTCCGCTCCTGTCAAACTATCAGCTCTTTCAAACTTAAAGTCAAGGAGTTTTACTTAAATGAAATGTAAAGATGATAATATGTTCTCACTGTATATATATATTTAATTTTATTGTCCTTCTAATAGTACTGATTTTAGAATCAATGGTAATAGTTATTATAGGTTTTTTTTCCCTGGTTTGTGGATATAATAATATGTATTAGTGTATTGTATCATATATATTAGTATATTCAATTATATGTATAAATATGTATATATTATGGTATATGTATGTTTATGGAGTTAATTTTTTTTTCTTTTCAAATTCTGGTGTGTCACCTACCTACAGATATTTCTATTGCCTTTCCTCATCACCCCAAGGGTTGACTGGAAGAAATCACTCTTAGTGATAAGTCCGCCTTTGTGCAGTATTGTTGTTTTGCTGTATGTTTTCTCTGAAATTGTATTTTTGTTATGCACAATAAAGAATTTATTCATTCAACAATATTATAATATTTTCATCAGTGCCTACAATGAACGAAGTCAAAATCTTAAGAGGTGAAATTATTTATTAAAAAAATATATTATGTAATATAATAAAGCTTTGTATGAAGTTTGTGCAATTTTATCCAAGTGTAGAAGGTTCAATCCAAAATTCTCGCTTTCGTCCTACTTACCCTATCCATAAATACTAAACACTAAACTCTATCAATACTAAACAAAAAAAAAAAAAACGAAAACCAAATAGGTTTTGTATACCTTCTATACATTACAGCTTGCACACTCAAAACTTAAAGCAGTGAGCGTCTCAAACGTCACTCGTTATTTATAATGTAATAAATTGATATTGTTAATATATCAGAACAATGATGATTGAAAGGGAACAAACCATTATATCACTTCTCAAATGAGGTTTGAAGCTCCGTACCGGTTAGTGACTTAGCAAAATTGAGCTCTCTAAACGCACTTAACTTAAAAAAAACAGGTAAACGATCCATCAAACCCGTGACTCCAAACAAATTGTAGATAACCAAAAAGAAACCACCTAAAGGATGCCGAGGAACAAATTAAAAGCTCAGCATGAGGTATTTCGCTCAGAGGTCCTTAGCTTGAACTTTTAAGCTCGCTCGTTGCCGAGGCGAATATTACAAACTGTAGACGCATACTGGTATAATTGAAAGCGTGTCATGGTGTCATTTTATTTGTTGTTTTATTTTCGTTGAATAACCGAGGCGAAGGTACTAAGATTATTTAAGTATAGAAGGTTCGATTCGGAGGTCCTTGAATTGTAGCAAAGTAAGAATTAATCGTAGCTCAGGGGCGCGAGGAATAGCCTTCTATTTCGATCGATTCTTCTATGCGTTCGATCCCCGCCCCGTTCGTGCACAACTTTTTTTTTTTCACTTTCTGAGGTGGGTAAGAATTTGAGCTTTTCAATGGCTCGGAATCCATGCAAATATTAGGCGATTTTAATGTTCCGAACGGCTCGGTGCTCAAGGGCAAAGGCCTTGCTTCCCATGCCAGAGGTCATGCGTTCAATCCCCGTTGAATAGAAAGGGGTGCACGATGAATGTAATTATTATTTGAAGTTGGGCTGCGAGCTTTTTAGCCCGCTGTCACTGCGACCTTTACAGATCTATTGTGACTTTTCCCTTCTTACAGTTCACCCTCAATTCCTGCCTCCTTCAGGAAGTGCAGGATTTTTTGAGGTGTGATGACTTTGATATCATCAGGGTCTAGTAAGTATCCCCCAAGGATGGCATTTCTTTTATGATGAAAAAGTTATTTTCGTAATTAACAAAATGCAAGCTGTTCCATTAATCGGAATGTATTTAAAAATAGGTCTCGTTCCCCTGGGTGGTAGGGTTAAGGATCAATGACTCAAATAAGAATCAACACTTATGGAAAAACCAAAATTTAAATGTTTGGGCTATTACAAAATATTTGGGAATTAGGTAAGTAATTCCAAGAGGCAACGCGGCGAATGTTCTTGGTACTCAGGGGCAAACATCGGCTGACTTCAATGAAATATATTTCAACATATTTCATTGGATCGCTCTCCGATCCACATTTCTCTTTAGTCTAAGTTTTAATTTTAATTTTACTTTCAGATGTTAGACTGTTTAATATTAATTAGATATAGCTTTAGTTCATTGTAATTTTATTTCGTGTTTATACAATAAATTATGCAACTGCAAAAAAAAAACTAGTCCAAATAACCTATTTATTTTTGTAAGAATCTTGCAAATAAGGGACATAATAATCCACTTGTAGGTTACTCACTTCAAAAGTTCGCAGGACAGGAATGCATACAAAACTTCGCCCATTAATATTACTGTTACTGAATATCGAACTAAAAAAAGATCAAATTTTAAGATAATGTAAATAAAGTGGAGGTTTCCCGAAATCGATTTAGATATTTTTTGAATTTGAAGAAGTCGCTCGCTAGGGCGCGTAAGAGCCTTGACACCCAATTTAGAATAGTGCGTGATTGATCGACTGATTGATGGAATGCTGTCTGCCTTTTATCGTGAGGCCTCGTGCGTTCAATTTTATTGTTATTTACTAAAAAATCCCTCCCAAAAAAAGTTAAACACCCAACAATGGCCGCTAGTTTTTCACCGCACAATGGAGCGAGTCGCGATCATCGATTACTTTTTTATCGTCCAAAATATCAATAAGCTGTTTACGCCCACTGTTAATTTGGACTTTGATAAAATTGAAACTTGACACGTGTTACAAAGCGAAAATAATTCCGAGGCGCGCCGTGAGATGGCGCTTTCTGTCGACTCGTATTTGTTCTTTTTCTGGTGGAAGTGTGTACTTCACGCTGCGCCGCTGTTTAGTGAATGACGAAGCATTCTTTTATTGCCTTTGTAATGAAAAAAAGTGGAGGTAACAACACACCTACTTCCTGCCGCGTCGCCTCTCCCCCTTCGCCGCGACGCCTCCAAGCGTGCCCCGAGGATGACTCGGGATTTTTAACCAAAAATTGCAGTTAATTTAGCAACTTCTCGACGTCTTAATATTAGCCATTAGAGAGAGCATCAGACGTCAGGCGACCCATGTCTGCCGCATTGAGCTATTATAATTACAATTGTCTCGCTCCCCACTATGGACAATTGAAAAATGACGAAACATTAGCGAGCTCCCTTTTTGAGCAAATGATTATAAAAAAAATGTCAGAATAGTATTCATTGTCATTTTATCAGCTACATATTTGGCTTCATCTAATGCAGATTGCCTTTGGGTAATTACCTAAGATCAAAACAGGGAGGAGACGTGCCATCCTATATACCGGCTGTGCGCGCAAAGGCGATGTTTGGACTTTGTGGCACACGACTTTCGTCCAGCTTCCAATACAATTATATGCACAAATTGGTCCATACGTAGTCGCCGCGAGTAACGACCATATGACAATTCTTCCTTTTTTTTGTTTCCGGTTATTACATATTCAAATACTAATTTTCGACACTTAAATCAGCATTCTTTGTAGTTTTCCAATAAAATCTTAGTTTTCATCATTCACTTCAGCATTTTATATCTATACATTTCGCCACCAATACGTTACATCTTGTGCCGCTACTGTCGAATGCAGTCAATATTAATATTCACAATGACATTCGGCTCGTAGCCTAGTGGCGCGGGGACTGGCCTAGCGTACCAGAGACCTGGGTTCAATACCGACATGCACCACTGTCTTTCTCTTTCCGAGTTCGACAAGTGAATTTCGTTACGAATGCGAGCTGCTCCATGGTTCGGAATCCATGTAAAACTGTAGGTCCCCTTCCCCTACTAGGTGGTAGGGTTTATGCCCGCCCGGGTAGGTACCATCGCATTGGATGAAAAGATGGTCGAAGCGGCAATGAAAAATTGTCCGTGTTTTCCATCCAGTTCAATGTAGCCGTGCTCATAAAGGGAAGGTCCTGGCATGGCACCAAATTCCTTCGGGAATGAGGTGTATTGGGCTAATATCATAACGGTAGTTGTGTGGTATTAGCCATCCATGTCAGGTCGCATAAAAAAAATAATAATTAAAATTAAACGCTGAATCAATTATCGGTGCGAAGAGAGAGGACATAGCAATTAATGAATATCAAAATTAACAACTCGAACATCTCATCATTTGTAAAAGAAAGAACTTATCATCCCTTTCAAGTTAACTGTGGAAACTTGACTATCGCGTCCATTCAGAGCAAGAGTGAGTTCGAGTTCGGGAGTGAGTTAACCTAAAAATAGCTGGGAAATATATTATTATTTAAATAACGGAACCGTTATTTATACTTCCAACGGATTTACGGGACAAACCAGATTTTTACCTAACTGTAATGATGTTCTAGAAGTGTGAAAACATTAACTATTTAAAAAAGTGAGTTGTTATTTAGTGGCGAATTCGAACTCACTCTTACTCTGAATGGACCCCCAGTCCTGATAATGAGGTGAACAACCTATCGATCGATAGATCTACTATAGGAACATATAGATCAACTAGCTGGTAGATCAGTTCACCAGTATGTAATTTTGTATTTGTAGTATAATCGGATTCGTCTTGATGAATCGGTTCGCGTCTGACTCGATCTTGCTATCGGCCGGAACATCGCAAGCCGTAGTTTTTACAACGCGAAGTTCCCAGAAGCAACCGGAGGACTTCTGTCACAAATCGACCGATGGGGAGATAAGCAGATCGGATTTATTCTGCTACTGCGTACAATATTTTATTTTGTCTTTTCATGTTATCGTTCACTTACATACTTTCTGATTTACTAACTAACCAATAAAATGGAATATTTATTTGTATTAACATTCATACATTGAATGTTTTCTATGATTACAATCAATTGTAATTATGAGGTCAACGACTCCAGACTTTATTGGCCGATTGAAAACGATTCTTATCAATCCGAGTTTCAATCTCCTTCTCCTCCTCAATTTTGAGTGGCTCTTGGTTCAGGGGCTGGTGGACTTGCCTTCCAACCCAGAGGTCTGTATTCAAATCCCCGCCACTTTCACGGACCCATCCGCATCAATCAAATATTCAATCATTTCAAATATTAATAATTAAATAAAATAAAAATATATTAATAGATTCAAAATCAAATATTTTTATTTGTATACATAAATATAATGTTTAAAAGTTATGTAACATATAATTGTATTTTTGAGGCATCGTCAGTTTTCTTTTCATCAACAGGTTATATTTTAAGATTGCTAATAAATTAATATTCGGCTATATGATAATATTAAAACATGATAATTTTATGTATTTAATGGATACGACATTACCGTAATTTCATTCAATAGGATCCTGTTTTCGACGAATGACACGACCAATACTTTTTCATATTATTTTCAAAATCTGTTTACAATGCTTCAAATGTAGATTTCGCTGAAACTCTAATTATTAAAACATGTTTAGTCATACAAGATTTTATCTTGGAGCCACTTATTTAATTGGGCTCTAAATATTTGTACATTAATGTGGCTCTGTGAGTGACGGGATTAACCCTAACAGCTAGTACGTAAGGAAGGGGACAGTTTTACGTGGAATTCGAACCACAGCCAGCCTCAAGGGTTGAAAATGGATCCCAAGGCGTCGAACCACTGGGTGATTGAGGCTGAAAATAAATTATGAATATGCATTATGAATCATTTTGAGAATGTTAGACTCATTGGTTTCGTTGCATTTAGAAATGTAATGCCATTAGATGGCGATATTTTCATTTAAAAAAGGAACGCCTACACGTGACAGTTCTTAGAATAAAACAGCATATGCATTCTTGGCATGTCACCCAACTCCGGTTGGTCACATTTTCTAAATTCTTCTAATATTCAGCCAGCAAGTTATACGGCATAGCGTCAGGTATTTTTTTAATAAAAGAACGCGAACAAATTATTTTAAATGAATATCTAATAATAGTAAGTGCTTGTTTTTTTGAGTGCTTGAATAATAGTAAGTGACCTGACATGGATGGCTAATACCACACAAATTAGCCCAATACACTACATTCCCGAAATGAATTAGGTACCAAGCCAGGACCTTCCCTTTATGCAACGCCGTACGTTAAAATCGCCTATTCGCCTATCGTAAAACTTGTCTAAGGTTTTGATATTAAGCGATTCCTACAAGAAACGTGTGATGTATGTATTTGTTGGGAGCGATCGCTAGCAGGTTGTCCCGGGTGAAGGCTCCGCTCGTGTCTCGTCGTCTTGTGAGGTCGATCACTTTTTGCTCATCGCTAAATCCTTTTGTAGTGTCCTGGCCTCTTCAATGCATGGGTTCGATGTATGGACAAAGACGTTACATTTTAATGATCGGTTTCGATACAATGACAAAGATGGACTAAATGATGGAAAATAAAAGATAGTTTTATGTTTTATCTGGCTTTTGTAACTCAGGGTCAACCAGTATTCTGAGCCGAGAAGTTAATTAAGACTTTAGGAAATGTCCTCTCTCATAATAGACCCCATCGCTCTCCCATTGGATAATTTAGCGAAATGGTAATAGATGGGTACAGTCAAGGTGTACGTTGAAGCAAATCGCACATTGCTTCCCACAAAAGGGGAAAAGAAGGACATATAGTCTTTATTCTCGACTCCGCCGTATGGACAAATTGTACATTAAAACTTATGGGAAGTCTCCGCGCTCAAACGTGCTCTCGAAATGCCTTTCCCACCCGGACAAACCCTCCAATACGTCTGCGACTCTGTTTGCGTGTGGCATGTGCCTATAAGTCGGGTTGGTAGTTTTAGAAATATGGAGACACTGGGTCCCACTACGCACTTCCTTTTTTGATCAGAGATAGCAAACTCGACTGTTGAACGGACACGACAGATCCTTGTAAGTAGTATGCGTTTGGAGGTTATACAAACCTCTCGCTGCTACAAATTGATTGGATGGAATTCCCTCTGTACATTTCGACACGAGGTGCCTGTCACGGCCATCACCAGAGCCGGGTGTGCCCTCTGTAACCCCATCTCATTCATACCGTCGTGTTGGCGAGGTCCATTCATCGAGGAGCCCATTCAATTGTTGCGTACTCGGCTTACTACGAAGCACGCGTCCGTGTCTCACTCCTGCGATCGCCGCTTATCATCGTCCGATTGTCAAAACATAAGATCAATTTTAAAGCTCAGTGCCAGTTGGATACAAATGTCTGTAAATCGAGAATTATTTGTCCTACGAAGGCAATCGCCAATGACACGTAAACAATACTTACATAACCTTAATCTATCTTTATCTTTTGTATATCATTTCATTTTATTTATTTATATAAATTCTGGTAGTTAAACTACACTTAGGGAGGTTTGTATGGACGTAATCTCAAAGTAATGCGAACTGACGTCACAAAGTACTACTTTTCGGTAATCTTAGTTTTTTTTACGACTATTTATCTCAGCCTCATTCGGGTCACGATTTCATTGATCCACGGATTCGATCAACCACTGAAGAAGAACCCGCAAAGATACTTCACTGGTCTATAAGTTAGTGTTTTATTTTCGTCTTTTTTTTGTCTTTTTTTTTGTATTACAATAACCAGAGAAAATTAAGATGAATTGAGTTAGTATAATGTACTAAATAGAGTAATTCGAGGCTATCGAACAGCGTAGTTACGTTTTAGTGATAGATTAACCATTCCACTGATGGTAGCGCCGGCCGGTCAGTTCGATTACGAATTTACTCACTCCTGACTTTTAGAGTTCCAACGACAGAACTGCACAGGACGCCGCTAAAGTGCAACGAACATCGTGCGTACCGAATTTGTAAGCGAGCTGACTGAATGGCGCTAATGACAGTGTATGTATTAACGTAGTGTTCAAGTGGTTTTTAAATATTTTAAAAATGAAAACAGTTCACAATTTGTACAAACCCTACCTTCCATGCTGTCGTGGGTATTAATTTGAAAATCATTCTGTTACGTAGACACAGTGCTTAAGAGGCAAATATTGGCTAAATGTAAATTGCCATTATGTTGGCTGTTCAAATTTACTAGAAGATTAGACTAGAATAGAATAGACTTATAAGATTACAAATGTAAATACATTTTTAACCATTTTTCATCATAAGGTTCGTAATCTTACTAAATTAGGAAAGTAGAAAGATTAAAACCTACAAAACTGCGGGTTAACGATAAAAAAGGTACAATTAAAATATATATTTATTATGCCGTACGAAAACCTTTAAAAAATATTTTTTTGACCACTGTGAATTTCAGGACTTGAACTTCTTCTTCCACCATGTTAGCAAGGTGTTTGTTATCAGAGTGGTCAGTCTGAGTTCTCACCTAAATTGGCGTTTACGGCAAACCGATCGACTGGCGTTTTCTCCAAACTCCATACAAGTTTTTACTAGATATTCTGTGGTTTTACTTCTTCAAGCTGTCAAAGTCAAACGCGGACTTCCGATTTGTATGAAAACGCGGAGTGGACGTAACCGGCAACGTCGACGTATTTACGGCAACGTTGAGTAAGCTGTCAAATCAAGCTCGGACTCGCAAATGTTAGTTCGGCGCTAGGACTAGCCAACTACTCGCGCCATACAAATGCACTTTTTAACAAATGTAATAATATGTAGTGAAACGCTTCAGCAAATCCAAATAGAACTCCAGACTGATAATGGAATGTTAATATTTTTTTATTCCATCATTTATTTAAATAATAATAAATATAAAAAAGTTGATTTTTCTCATTAGAAATCTGAAAGTCATTCGATTTCTAGATATAAGCAAAAACAGCATATATGCATAAACAAAAAATTCCATTTGCTTTTAGATTTCTACATTTAGTCAAAAAAGTTCGGAAATGGACACCGTTTCCGCAATGTATTTTGTATAGAAAAAGGAAACATACATTAACGAAAATCATTCGATTCCTAGACAAGGAATCATATATTGTAAGGATGACACTTATAATCGTCAGACTTAGTTAGTTTACTTGGGGTGCCTCGTCTAACTTTGCGATTTGGCTAGTACCAGGCCCTTAACACTCGCTGCGCGCGCTCTTCAATTTCTCCATACATTTGAAAACGCCAGTCGATCGGTTTGCCGTAACGCCAATTTAGGTGACAACTGAGACTACCGGCTCTGGAAGGCCTAGGAGGGACCAGCCTAATAAAAAAATATCGGTGGCCCTCCCTCAACAATCTGCGCGCTCTGTGATTAAAACAATTTCACTTTATTCATTTTGGATTTTACCCAAATTGCTTTAGATCGTTGTTATATAATTAGAAATAGATGACAATTACCACCATTCATTTTGTGTTTTTGCCTGTGATTCTAAATACTTTTGTAAACTTAGACTAATTGGACGTTGAAAAAAAAATACCAACGGAGTTTGTTGCCAGTTCTTCTTCGCTGGGATTGCTGAACTGGCTAATGATAAAATATGACGAATCCGAGTACAGTGTAATATCTATGGATGATGAATAAACAACAAATAAAAAAAAACAATACATTATCACAATATTAGCCCAATATACTATATGGGAACTAGGTGCCATGCACATTTACTATATTTCACGGTTATATTGGACTGGCTAGAAAACACGGACAATTCAGATTGCCGCTTTGACCGTTTATTCAATGCAATGGTACCAAACCGGATAAACTCCACCTCATAGTTAGAAATGGTAGGGCCCTACGTGTAATCGGAACCACGAACTACAAATAGCCTGTTAAGTCGAAACATACACTGCGCCGGAACCAGCAGATACATATTTTATTAATGGACTAAAAAATCACACTAAGGTGACCAGCGTATTGCGCTAAATATTTTGTTTTTCCATATTTAATTCAAAATCATATTTTGAGACTATATGCATGCATGGTAAATATATGTAAAGGAGTCTTATATAATAAATCAGGCATGAATCCCTCCTTAAATAATGTTCATATTGGAGCCCACGCAAGTCCCGCTGCTCGATCAATCAGGTCTGGGCGTGTCCTTTCCGGACAAGACCACAGGTCTGGCGACGCCGGTGTACTTGTTTATAGAGATTGGAAAGGATTTAACGTAGCTTTGAAATATAATTGAAGTACATATTTTTACGTATTTCCTACATAGGTTTGCAAAGCATTCAATAAACGTTGTATAGGTTACTTAATTCTTAATGTCTTGATGCTTGATTTAAGTTCTCCCTTTTTTTAAGTCCTCTGATTTTTAAGTGCCTCAATGAAATAAAGTTAATTTTAATACACCGAAAAGTCCTGTTGAATTTTTACGTAATTCTCTTTGCTGTCTTTAGATAGGAGCGGAATGAGAAATTAAAAATATCTTGTTTTTTTGTCCCTCGTACCTTGCCACATATTTGCATATCTGTAGACTCCATTATTTTTCCAAAGATCACGTTAAAGTTATCCTTCCGTTACTATAAACAGCTCTGTATCTGTTGACTAAAATGATCATACTGACTTGCAAGCAAACCGGATGACATGGGCACTCTTAAACCACTATGGCTAGCTATGATCAACGAGTAAGGAAGGATGAGAGAGGTAAGCAAAGCTGATCCGTGTAATGATAGCGTATTCAATTTGTTTAGATAATACATACAAAGGCGGTAGCGCCGGCCGGTGAGTTCGCTTACGCATATTTGTTTTTACATATAGTTTGACAGTTTCTCATGCGATAACTTCTCATGTTCGCTTCCTTGGTGCACATTCGATGTTGCGCGTTCCAAATTCGTAAGTGAACTAACAATTTCTGTATGTGACCGGAAATTGATGAATAATCCTCTGTCATATTAGCACACCTCATGGGAACTAGGTGCTTTGTAGAGAGCTTCTTTTTATTACACAGCTATGTTGAACTGGATAAAAAACACGGACAATTTTCATAGACATTTTAACGATCGTTGATTCAATGCGACCAGAAGCCCCATTTTGTACACCCAACGTTATGATAGCGTGCATACTATACACGACGCTATCATACAAAAACATTTATACCGTATCGTACCGATTTACCTAGTATTAAGCCTACCACTTTTTTAATGCAACCTGACATGGAAGACTAATACCACACAACTTCCGTTATGATATTAGCCCAATACATCGCATTCCCGAAGGAATATGGTGCCAGGACCTTCCCCTTACGAGCATGGCTACATTGAAGTGGATAGAAACACAGACCATTTTTCATTGCCGCTTCGACCATCCTGTCATCGAATGTGGCGGATTTAAACCTTACCACCTAGTAAAGGAAAGGGAACTACAGTTTTACACGGATTCCAAACCATGGAGCAGCTCACATTCGTGACAAAATGCACTTATCCAACTCAGAAAGAGAAATAAAGCGGAGCATGACCGGGCCGAGAATTTCAACCCATACCCCTGGTATGCTAGGCAAATCCCGGCGCCACTAGGCTACGAGCCGATCAATAAATTAAAGAACCTATTAATTATGGAATGGGTCCTACAGTCTAACGAATAAACCAAACTACGAACATAGAATCCCATAATCGGGTCATTTCACATGCATGGTAAAAATGCAGTGAGCCAAATTGTATTATTTTTAATCTGCATAATCACATATACGTGGCTGCGCTATACAGATGAGGTCACTACCGCCCTTTCTTGCTCGATGGCTAAGAGCCACGAGCCACGAGCTATGAGCCACGAGCCACGAGACAGGCAACATGATTAATTCCTGTCGGTCACACCTCCGTCTCTGGCGAGCGGTTAAGCTCAAGTCATGGTGCATTGTCTCCAAAACTACCTCATGTCGTTCGAATTGAGGGGAAATTGGCGTTATATTGAGGCCCCACAACAAGATTGCTGAGTAAGTTGAATTGTCGTGGTATTGTAAAAACATAAATAACGATTTATATATTTAATAGAATATTACGGAATATTCTTGTAGTGCCGCCGTATTGATACGGCACAATGAGGTCCTGACACCTAACTTATACTTTTTCTCAAGGTTTCTAGCACTGGCTATATGCCAAGTTGACTAATGGAGGTAACTGAAAATAATGATTTCTTACGGTTCTCTGTTTTAGCAAAGTTAAAATCCAGTAATTTATGACAAAGTATATCTCATTATTATTAATGTATTTCAGTTAGTATCTATAAATGAGCCTAAATAGTTAATATTTAACATTTATTCTTTTAATCTACTTGTAATAAAACAGTAAATAAATAAAAACTGAACATATATCCCAAATATTCAATTCTAAAACGTAAGAAATATATTATATATATTTTAATTATAAGTTTTTTTTATTTCAAGAACTATTCTATAGTTTTTGAAATAAAAAAAATCGGTATGGAGCGAGTCAGACTCGCACACGATGGGTTCCGTACCACATTTCTTCGTAATCACGTTTCTTGTATGGGCGTTTTATTTTACAGAGTTATTGTGGCTCTTCTTATTAGGGGTGGAACTATAAATATTGTAACGTGGAACGGTGTTAAATTGAATAATATCTTTTTTGTTTTAAAAATGAGGAATAATTTTTGGCGAGTTACAATTTTAATTATAGCAGTACTAGAACCTGTAGTCATCGGATTACATGCACGCTGACTCAGGTCAGAAACCAGAAATCACAGTGTTGCACTCAAAAACTTAAAAACAAGTGGTTCCACTACACTTCTTCCTTTGTGGTGACTAAAGACTTGGTCGATCGTGGCTCGGATTTCACTTAAAAGTGTAGTTTTAATCCAGCCCGGGATTAAAATTGTCTGTGTTTTCTATTCTGTGGTGTTTTCTATCCAGTTCAATGTAGTTGCGCTCATAAAGGGAAGATGCTGCCATGCATAGATTAGTATGCTGCCATGGCACCTAATTATATGTATTGGTCAAACATTATAACGTAGATTTTTTTTATTTTTTTTATGCGACCTGACATGGATGGCTAATACCACACAACTACCGTTATGATATTAGCCCAATACACCACATTCCCGAAGGAATTAGGTGCCATGCCAGGACATTCCCATTATGAGCACGGCTACATTGAACTGGATGGAAAACACGGACAATTTTTCATTGCCGTTTCGACCATCTTTTCATCCAATGCGATGGTACCAACCCGGGCGGGCTTAAACCCTACCACCTAGTAGGGGAAGGGGACCTACAGTTTTACATGGATTCCGAACCATGGAGCAGCTCGCATTCGTGACGAAATGCACTTGTCGAACTCTGAAAGAGAAAGACATTGGTGCAAGTTGGTATTGAACCCGGGCCTCTGGTACGCTAGGCCAGTCCCCGCGCCACTAGGCTACGAGCCGCTTATATGGTATATGGCGTATGGTATACGCGTAGATATGGTATAAGCCATCCATGTGCAGCTATAAATCCGTCCTCCCTATACATTTTAAATAAATATATTTACAAAATTTATGTTTTGGCATTTTTTGCTCCAAATATGCCCAGAAAAACATCGTTAACGTTTAGGCCATAAGTCCGCTAACAGCCTACATGTCTAAAACTAAAACGCTTCATGACAGTTGTGAAAATTGTGCTAAAACTACGAAAATATGGAACCAATTCTAGTCCTCACTTTAGCTCGCTTCAACATTTCTAAAGCGTGGTAAATTTTTGACAGAGGCAGCGGACGTGACCGAGGGGGAGAGCAATTTTAATTTTGTATATTTTTTGTCGAAAGCGTGTGGGACATGAATAATAGGATGTACAGAATTTTTTTTTCAACAAATGTACGTTAGACTTACTTGAAAGAAAACTTAATTAGAATATATGATGCTTTCATTCTATTATATGCTTGCGAATGTTATCAATTGATTATACCACAACACAAGCATAGTAATAAATAAAAATTAAGCCCGGTTTTCACCAAGTACTGATTTATTTTAATCGACATTTAAAGGGCCTTTATTACTTAAGTGCTGCTAAGAAAGGCCCTTGATATGTGGCGATTAAGCTCATCAGCAGTACGTGAAAAAAGCCTTTAGAATACGACAGTCTGTCCCCCAAAATAACATTGATCATTTAATTTATTCTAACAAGTAAATTCTGCAAATAACTTATGCTAAAACAATTGCATAGAGAGAACATCTTTTGATATATGTAAAATACCTACTAATTGATATAGGAAGTTCCATAATACATGCATGTCGAGCATACAGAACTTGTGTTTTAATGCCCAGGATATGGGCTATAAATAAGCACCTTGAACTTTGACCTTAATTATTTGGCAGCTATAGTTCTCTTTCTCGGAATACAGCCTGTATAATGCCCGCTTCACCCCCGCCTACGCCTCCGCCGCGGTCCTGCGACCCCGCACCCCGCCAGCGCCGCGCCGCGGTGGCACGCGCTGCAGCAAAAGTAACGCCTGTCATCTACCAAAGAAAAACGAAATAGTCTCAAACTGTAAATATATCTAGCAATATTTAAGAAACTGCTCAACAAACTTTAAAATTCTACATTTTCATTGCCATCATCAATGGTCATATTGTCTTAAGCAAGTATAAGAAAGGCAAATCTATTTTAACCGACTTAAAAAAAAAGGAGGTGGTTCTCAATTTGTCGGAATCTTTTTTTTAGGACATATTCCACAATCAAGTCTAGCCTTGTTAATTATTATCAACGCTTTTATATTAATTAGATGATATAATCTCTGACCGAATTCAACATGATATTATTTAATTCATCTATAAAAAAATAGAAAACAGCAGGCGTTAAGCCCTAGGGACCGGGTCCGTGCTTCGTGGTGGTCAGGTGCCCCCAGGTTTCTGGAGTCTTCGATGTGTATACTAGTTGCCACAATCACAAATGTATTGGTTTTCAACAACAGATATAAACATATGTATGTTTTAAATAAATATACTTTTTCGTTATAAGCAGGAAATCGCTTCTTCCAAGGAATGTGATATGTATGTATGTATAATCGACAGTGAAGCAAGTAGAAAAAGAAAGTAGTTCTTTTTACTGGGCTCTTTCTAAGGTGTGCTTGCTTCGCGGTCGATTATACATACGTACCTTGATTTGTATGTTTTTGTGGTATTTCTATGTAGTGGGTATGTTCAAGGGGATCTGAGGGCGTATGGAGGTGTGTGCGTGTATGTGGGAGAGGGTGTACTTGTGTGCATAGTAAAAATAAAAGAGTTGAAAATGTATCTTCATTTTGTCCATATCAGATATTTTTCATGGAATAGTTTTCTTAAAACTGCTTTTTAGGGTTCCGTACCCAAAGAGTGAAAACGGAACCCTATTACTAAGACTCCGCTGTCCGTCCGTCCGTCCGTCAATGAACCGTCATAGGTAAGCAGCTGAATTTTGTGAATTGAGTGTGTATTTTGCTGCTATGACAAGCAAGTAAAATATAAATATATAATATAAGTAAAATAAAAAAATACAAAAATTAAAGAGGGGTCCCATACAAAAACGTGAATTTTTTGTGTTAAATCTTTTCACGATGGTGCGGAACCTTTCGTGTTCCTTGTCCGACTCAAACTTAGCCGGTTTTTAAATAATGTTTGCTGTTGAAAATGATTGACATCCCTGCATTCCACGTAATAACAATGTTCACAAGATGGCTAATTATTTAAAAGATTTACCTCGACACTAGCTAACGTTTCATCCTCAAGAAATAAACGATGGTATCACGGAACTGTCAGGCACTCGGTGAGCTTCCGAGATCAACAGCTCGTCACGAAGGATACGTTCAAGCTGGCCCTACCTACGCACGGAAACAATGGCGAGTGCGGAGGCGAGTCGGGAACAAATGCGGTTGGAATTGTCCCCGCGCGGACGGACAAATGTAACGCGATTGCCCGCAGCGGCGGCGGCGGCGGTGGCGGCGGCGGCGGAGCGGCCGACCTATCATTAGAGCATTATTAGGAGTGCGAGGGCGGGAGCGCAGGCTACTACTGCGTTGAAGGGGATGCGTTTTGTTGCAAAATCGATAAAAAACTAATGGTCTGCTTTAGATTTGAGATGTTTTTTTTTTATTCTGGACGTTGTGTACAAAGTCAACGAAGAGAAATCTAACTTAAACTCAGAGACCATAGGGTTTTTACAATTATATTGTTATAAATATAATATTTTGCACGATGGATTCGTACATTCAAATTAATGTTTCTCCGTCTTCTTTCTTCTTCAGCCTTTTGCTGTCTACTGCTGGATGTACGCCTCCCCCAGACTTTGCCAAGTTGTGCGGTCTTCTGTTTTTCTTCGCCGTATTCATATAAAAAAAAATGAAAGAATTAATTACATAAGTAAACGTATACCTACAAGGATTAGTTCACCGTTAGCATTAAATTTGGGTTATGATTCGAGATACAAAAAAACAAATAACTCTAAACTAGTTGTTATGGAATTAGCGAAAACTGAAATTAAATAAATAAAAATTAATTAATATATACAATAACTAAGCGCAAAAGAGACAATGAGACAATATGTATTATTTTATAGGCATCGGCAAAAAATAATATTTAAAAAGCAAAGGTGAATGAACATAAGATATAATGTTAAAGAAAGTTTCTTGTCAGTCCTTCTTACCTATGTCCTTTAATTGGATTCATAAATCCGAGTAAAGAAAATTAATTTGTAAAACGTAAAACTCCTAAAACGTCGTTTTTTTTAATCATTAATAAGATGTTATTATGAAATGTACACGGTGATCTTAATAGACTAAAATTGAATTGCAATACAAAGAGTGGATGCAAAAATTCAGAATGACAGTTTTTTCTCATTGGTTTGTACATAAAACTAACAGTAAGGAAAAAGATTGAGTTATTATCAGTGCTTGATAGCATTTTTTTTTAGTAATTAGTTGATTTAAAAATCTGCCTAAACTCTGTTATTATAAATTTAAGAATAAGAAAGATATGTTAAGATAATAATATAAATAATATAATAATGAATAATAAATAATATAATAATTTAAGATAAGAAGAGTTTTTCTCTTTTTACATCCAAACTAGACATTAACTGCAGATGAAAATACTACAAAGTGAAATCAAAAACCAATTTATATAGAGCAATATGTTTTTATTATGTTTTTATTTAAATAAACTATCTCCTCAGCTACCTCTGTTGTACAAGATATACAATATGTACAAGTACCACAGAGGTAGATAAACGTTACATTTTAGATTGTTCCGTTATGGAGCCACATGGCGCACGCCAGGACCTCACAAAAGAGGTGGCCGACGACGCCCATTGGCTTCCCGACTTTCACAGGGGCTGAGAAAACCATATTGTTCTTCCATTTTCAAATTAAAAATCTCCAATTTAATTCCAATAGGATTTGCACATCCCAAATTTCCATTGTAACATGTGTCTAAGCATCATTCTACAAGTGAAACGAATTTAAATTTTAGTTGTAAACCGGCCAAGTGCGTTCTTGGGTTCCATTGAACACCAAAAAATCCCTTTTTATATGGGGGCCCTTTAATTCTTATTATTTTAAAATGTTACCTATTTGTTGTTATAGCGGCAAAATAAATACACACTCTGTGAAAATTTCAGCTGCTTACTTATTACGGTTTATGAGATACAGCCCTGTGACAGACGGACGGACGGACAGACGCACGGAGAGCAGAGGCTTAGTAATAGGGTTCCGTTGGCACCCTTTGGGTACGGAACCCTAAAATACGAGGATTTCAATGTGTAGGTACGCATGAGCGGTAGGTACTGAGCGGGCCTGACCCCAGCCCCATTTCTGGCGGACCGATATGTGCTATTTTAGTGAGGAGAACGGTATTATTACCGCCTATTACAATATCAAACTGCCGACGCATATGGCATAAATGCACCACTACTGCTGATGAATTTCTAGAGTGTACAAATTAATTTATTTATTACTTTCTGCATCTGTGTCAATGGTCGTGTCACAAATATCGGTCATGATATTTTTTGTAGTTATTCGTGCACTATTCCAATACTGTACTCCACTAAATATATTTTAAATTCAGAAATTAGTATTTAAATTACATTGATCTGTTATAAATTCATTTCTTCGCTACACGGAAAATATACTTTCTCACCTACCTACATTTTTCCTTAGAAGCTGAACCACGGGCAGCCTCGACAGTCTAAAAACGGTCACCAATCTGGAATGCGACAGCGCTCAGAGTCGCTAAACCTTGATTACGAGGCGTCGCTCCCTTGATTTGTCAACGGCAAATCATTAATCTTATTTGAAAAAATAAATTTAATATTTCTTTTTCAGTGCTATGCAATGAATCGTTATTTAACATATTAAAATGTATGAGCCAATATTATATAATAGTCGGTTGCACAATGTCTAGACATTTTGGATACATATTTGTTAGTAAAACTGACATGAAAACATGAAATATGTAATTAATTTAAATATTGAATTGTTGTTTTGTTTGTACAGGCAGTTTTGACGTTCACTTGGATGGTATGATAAAAATAATAATATATTCTCGTCCCGGAGAGCGCCGCCACCACAGCCTGCACCCACCTGTGTGCTTGGAGGAGGCCCCGGTGGGATAATATTCTCTTTTTTATGTTTTAATGAATGCAAATATAAAAATTATGTATAAACGTGTAAATATAGGATATAATGTAATAATAATAATAATATTCTTTATCGCAATCCACACAAAAGTACAATCCAAAGGCGGATTTATTGCCTCAGGCAATTTCTAACAATCAACCCTCATTGAAAAACAACGCTGATTACTTATTAATTAAATACGGAACAATATTAATTAAACCTGAACTAACTAGCCTAGTTACTTATTTTTTATTTATTGAACTAAATGTAGGTAGTAGAGTAATTAAATTTTATAATATTCCAAAATATATGTATATGGATGATTCAAAGCAATCGTTAACGAATCAAGAACCAAAAATAAACAAATATCATGAACAGTAAGACAATATCCACCGACCCAACGCTAACTATCCATCACGGCGAGATCTCAGCATCCGATGGCGGCGCGCAAACGTCAAAATAATGGATGCCACAAGAGAAAATACGCCGGGAAATTGTTGTCTATATCCGGTAGAAAACTATCCGTTACCCCGCCGGAGGGGCGACGGTCGGTGGGGGGGATTTATGACGTTCTGATGATACAATCGAATCAAATAAAGCTGTGATAAATCAATGTCCGAGGTGGTGAGACGCGGCGACGTAAGAGAGGCTGTGAAACGGCGAGACTAGTAGGTGGGGTGACGGAATGCCGTATGTAGGTTGCTTTTGTGATAATGTTGAGTTCAGTACATCGGTTTGGAAGTGGATGGTTTATATAGAAATTCTAAGGTCAGTTAACTATGCTTTGGTCTAAATGGGTCAAGTGTGAAATAGATAATGTATTAATAAAGAAATGTAAGTTTAAGTGCAAACGTTTACGTTTTACAAATTGTAAAATATCGACTTTTTTTTATTTGAAGTTTTATAAAATTTGCACATAAATAATACCAATGGGGAAATGTTTCATTCATTTTGAACACTTAATGAAAAATTTTCAGCAATAATTTGCTATAAGCATTCAGCAGCAACAGTGTCTATAAGCATTCGGTAATATGCTTCAAATATGTATCCATAAAAAAAATTCTGTAAACTGCAAAAACACATTCAGAAGCGACCCGATTTGTGAAAAAATATGTATTTATCATTTACACTCCGACCGTAAAAAAAAACGTTTTTTTTTTTAATAATAAAAAAATATATAACTTTCACCGCACTGTCTTGAACTCTGGGTTGATTACCCGCCCCTCTCCGTCCCTCTGGACACCTCTCCAAGTTGTCGTTAGTTCTCAGGACCACGTTTTTTACTTCCCCCAACTTATGTCTCGGCCAATATTTTTTTGCCCCAGAAATAAATTAATAATGCCGCAGCGGCGAGGGGTGAGGCGGCGGCGGTGCGGCGGCGCGGGGCACGGGGCGCGGGGGGGGGGGGGCAGTGCGGTCGTCAACTTGTGTCAAATTAATTTCTTCTTGAAAGACAATTTATCTGCGACGGCAACAACCCCCCGCCCCACCCCCGCCCCGCAGGAGGGGAGGAAAAAACGAAGATATTGATTGCCACCCCATTAGTCAGGCCTGCTCTGCGAGATAACTAGGAAAATGAAAAGTCCCTTGCGGAGACTGAAATGAATAGCCCAATTTTCGTTGGCCTTCCCGAAATTTCCATGTTCCGACGGTCAGGAAGAATTTTTACGAAAATAATTTCCCCATGGAAGAGTTAGAAGAATCAGAGAATTTTCATGTGAGCACAAATAGAGTTTCAAAATCTGAATTCAATCTAAATACGGTTAATTCAAATTATCATTCATCGAAATCATGTTAATATATAAATCACAATGTTAAGTATATTTTCTTCTAGACTCACATATTTTCTTAGATGTTGTCCTTTTTGGAAATACCCCGACAAAATTTTGGCGTTTGATAATTGTTTAAAGAGTTGCTTAACTGATATTTTAAACGTTAAAATTGAAATAGGTGATTCAGTATGGGACCAGATATCACTACCAGTAAGATTAGGAGGCACTGGCATGCGCTCGGTTGGGAACGTGGCTTTGCCGGCTTTTCTGTCTTCCGTACATAGTACAATCGATCTCGTCGGAAAAATTCTACACCCGTCGCAATGCGGCTTTGAGATCGAGTACATGGCGGAGGCCATTGATGCTTGGCGGAGTCTGTGTCCGGACGAGCCCTTACCTATGCGTCCTATGGTCCAAAAAAGCTGGGACTTACCCATTTCAAAATTAAAATTAAGTGTTCTCCTGCAGGATGACGATAAACTGAACAAAGCACGCATCTTGGCTGCCTCGCGTCCAGAATCCGGGGCGTGGCTTCAGGCGTATCCTTCAGCGCACCTCGGTACACTGTTGGATCGCATCACGCTGCGCATAGCGTTCTGCCTCCGCGTGGGAGTAAAGATATGTCAACCACACACCTGCCCCTGCGGCTCGCCGGTCGACACTTACGGCCGCCACGGTCTTTCATGTGCCAAGAGCGCTGGACGAATGTCACGCCACGCTTCCCTTAACGACCTGCTAAAGCGCTCGCTTGCGACTGCAAAGATCCCCAGCCACCTCGAGCCCCCCGGAATCTGCCGAGATGACGGGAAGAGGCCCGATGGGATCACCCTCTTACCCTGGTCGCAGGGGAGAGCTTTAGCATGGGACGTTACGTGTGTGGACACCTTAGCCGCAAGCCACTTAGACGGCTCCTCCCGTGCCGCGGGTTCCGCCGCAGCGAAGGCGGAGGCGCTCAAACACGCCAAGTATTCATCCCTGAAGGATCAGTTTGAGTTCCTTGCCTTCGCCGTTGAGACACACGGCACGTGGAGTGACGACGCGTGGCAGTTCGCCAATAGATTGTGCAAGTTGCTGGTGGAGGCCACTGACGACCGGCGGGCTCCTTCTTTTTTCCGCCAGCGGGTGTCTCTCGTCATTCAGCGGGGGAACGCGGCATCCGTCATGGGGACAATGACAACGGGACCCATGATGGATGATTATTTTTACGTTTAGATAAGTCAGTTATATATATTTTTTTTTTTTTTCTTCTCTATTTTTCAGTTTTATATATATCTTATTTTAATTGTGTTTGTATTAATTTATCAACCAAAAAATATATCTGCAATGAGTAGCATAATATATGAAATAACAAAGTATATTTAGATTATTATTAGGATAATTGTATCTAATTTGTAGCAAGCATTCAAAAAACAATTGAAAACTGATAACGAGTATAATATACTTTTCTTACTAAGTACATCGTATGTTTCCATAGACATACTCACGTACATAAAAAAATTACGTTAATTAAAAAGAACATATTTTTTAAGAAAATATTATATATTTTTTTAGTTCTTTATGAAATAACAGAAGCTCGTTTTCGTATTCCATGTGGTGACAAACCCCAAAAATAGAACAAAAACTCACAACAAGTACAGTCAAATCAAGTGTTTCATCCGCACGACTACATCTAATCTTGTCCAAAATTAAACCGCACTTATTCCTCCTGCTCGCGCGGTCGCCCGCGGGTCCTATGTAGCTTCACTTATATTTTTATCGGTAGTTTTAATTCCGTTCCGTCTTTATTGAAATATTATCATGCAATCAATTTAAACATGATTCAGTTTGAAATTAATTTGTTCGAAACTAAACTGATCGACCGAAATCGACCGAAAAATTAGAAATTAAAAGAATTAGTCCTGTGAAAATTTCCCCTACGAATAAAGGAACCAATAATGCATACCTGTCAGATAGCCATAGTAAGAACAATTACAATGTAACGGTACGTTACGGTAACGGTAGTTGAGTATTTTTTATTTCTTTACTTTGCTAGATTTTTTTCACCAAATCTTAGTTTAAAAAATCGTTTGCCACTGCTAAAATATATTATTTATTTGCTTGTAACATTAACAGTTGTTTGGCAGTAGCATTCAGATCTAAGTATGTATTTCATAATTGTGGACGGAAAAATATGTTATGTAAGCCCGTGAAGTTTCTTTGCGGGTTTTTCTTTACTGGGTTGATCGAATCCGCGGATCTTTGTGACGTAACTTGGTGTAGTTTGACTACCAAAAAGTTTAAATAAATGAAATGAAATGAAATGAAAAGTAAGTACGTACTCATAAACACGCGTAAAGATGATTTTGAGGTAACAAACATATCCTTGCTCGATTCATTTCAGATCATCGACAGACTGTCAATCGAACCTTCTGACACCGCAGGTGGAGTAGCCACTCCTCGCCCGAATCACAGCCGTCACAGTCCATAAAGCGGCTGCGTGAGAAGTCAGGATCCTCCTCCCCCCCTCCCTCACCCCCGAGCCCCCCCCCCCCCCCCCCCCCCCGCTGCAGGACGTGGAGCAACTCCTTGACGGCGGACAATTAGAAGGAGCTCTTTTATACCTTCAGACGGTTCGCTTGTAAATTCGTTTGCTTGGAGTTGTAACTTAATTGGCAAGGGATTGTGAGAATGTTTGCCGATCTTAATTTATAAAGTTGCTGGTTGGTTTTTTCATTTAATGATAAAATTCACAAAACTCCAGGCACCATACCAGGACCTTCGTTACTGCTATATTAAACTGTATTAAAAACTGAGTTGGTTTTCATTGTCGCTGCTATCATCGTTCATTCAATGCGATGGCACCAACCTAGTAAGCAATAAACTGGAACTAAAGATTAATACAGAACCCCAACCACGAAAGAAGAATTCATTATTATACGATCAATGGATATTTACAAAAAACAAACGATAACACGCTTTGGACAACGATTCAATCTAATTCAAGGAATAAATATAAATAAAAAAATCAGTAAAAGTCAAAATACTTGAAACCTTTGCAAACATTATTTTAGAAAATACATGCACACATACTTAAATAATATTAACTAAGACAAAACTAAATATTTGACTGTTTTATATTTGTTATTTTATATATCGTTATTATATTACCACACCACGAGATAATATATTCCTGTCAAGCCAGTCACATACAATTCCAAAATAGTATGTGTACAGTTTTATTGTACACTGTTGTGTTCCCAACCTGCAGGTTTCCTTACAGTGGTTTTATTTCGAACCGAAGTTACATTTATTTCAGTTATTACTATGATAAGATGGAAACCTAGCTCATGGTCTCCGAGCCTCGAACCTATGCTCGAACTACCGAAAGAGCCGCTGGGAATAAAAAGTAAGAAAATTATAAAAGTGGCTCTTAGCCTAGTCGTAACGTCTCACCTGTTATCTCTGGTGTTCGAATCTCAGGTGTGCTCTTTATTTTGTATCTGAAATTAAAACAAAAATTAAAACGCATTGTACTTAATTCCTTTTTGGCTAGTTCCTAGCGTATTGCTTTTTAAGATGTTCAACATTTCGTTAACAATCCCACAATTTCCAACAATCGACTAATAAGCTGTTACCACAATTTATAAAGCTGATATGATAGAACTTATTTACCAAAAGAATAAGACCGTACAGATCGCACGAGCGTACATAAATTAATCAATGGACTGACAACGTAACAGGAAAACAAGCGAGCACTTAATTCCGCAGATCGGTACATCTTCCTCCCTCAATATCCGGAGAGCTGTCAGCTCCAAGTGTTGCGCTGATGTGCACAAATCCAGAGACATCGCCGCAGCGGCGATATTCGCCGCTTCAGGAAAACAGCTGAAGTCCGCTCGGAGGTTTTTGGGAAAATCATCGACGTGCGAAACCCTCTCCGCAACGTTAGAGAGTTATGATCCGAGCGTTTTTAAAGAGGGGTGTTCGAACGTTCGCGAGACGAATGAGGGTGGGAGCAGATTGGTGTATTGACACAAATGTTGCACGAATCTGTCGAAGTGCGGTAACCCTTTTGTTTGCGGTTATTGTTTTCGTGATTCGAGGGGATATAGTTATCTAATTAACTTGCTCTGGATTTACGTCGGGGTTGGTTCAAACAATATCTTGTGGATATGGTGATTTCGGTGTATATAAAAATAAGTTTAATGTAAAAGCAATAATACGAGGCATTGTTTTTTCAAAATTATGATTTTATTTCATCCCCCTCTGAGATTTATAGTCTCTATCATGGATTATGCTCTTCGGAGCTACATAACGCCATCGTTATTGCGTTATTGCGTTATTTGAGCGGCTCGTAGCCTAGTGGCGCGGGGACCGGCCTAGCGTACCAGAGGCCCGGGTTCAATACCAACTTGCACCACTGTCTTTCTCTTTCAGAGTTCGATAAGTGCATTTCGTCACGAATGCGAGCTGCTCCATGGTTCGGAATCCATGTAAAACTGTAGGTCCCCTTCCCCTACTAGGTGGTAGGGTTTAAGCCCGCCCGGGTTGGTACCATCGCATTGGATGAAAAGATGGTCGAAGCGGCAATGAAAAATTGTCCGTGTTTTCCATCTAGTTCAATGTAGCCGTGCTCATAAAGGGAAGGTCCTGGCATGGCACCTAATTCCTTCGGGAATGTGGTGTATTGGGCTAATATCATAACGGTAGTTGTGTGGTATTAGCCATCCATGTCAGGTCGCATAAAAAAAAAAAAAAATCGTTCCGTCCTCTTGCTACCATCGTTCAACATGGACCAGGCTGTGAATGGCGTGTAGGTTGGGAACCCCGTGGGCATCGTTCTCACCCACTATATTAGGGCCTGGCGTATGATATATGCAGCGCATACTATAAAAAAATCTTGATATTTTTTAAATTTGGATAAGGTCTTAAGGTAGAAATTTATTGAAATAACATTTTATTTACATTACATTACTTTTTACAGGGATCTTTCTTTAATTAATGGGTCCTTGCTTCACGGTCGATTATACATACATACATGTCACATTCCATGAAAAAAATATTTCTCTGATTGGCCTTCCATTGTTGGTACATTAATGCAAAAATATGAAAGACTTACTTATATAGTTAACTCAAAATACATAAAAGCTTTGAAATAAAGTGCGGTTTATTTTTGAATCCTCAAAATAATACATTGTACGCGCTTTTTTCTCTCAAATGTTTTCATTTTCCTCATCCCGAGTTCGACCACGAACGTCCCTTCCTTCGATAAATCGCTTTTATAATTTGATTTCGAGCAGCTGTCGCCGTGCCGCAGCCGCGCCGCAGCCGCAGCACGGCGGTCGGGGTCGCGGTAGCGGCGCGGAGGCGGCGGTGGCGGCGCGGAGGTACGCCACACATGTTCGGCATTTCCTCGCTGGAGTGGCATTTGCAGTACGCATGAAAATGTAGTTCGATCGCCCCCGAAACAAATGGATTAGTAGTGTGAAAGTAGAAAGTAGTAGTGATAGAAAATTGTTTCCATATTCATTTGAATCGAATTAGTTTTATTTTTCATCCTATATTTACTTATATTATTTTCATTAACGCAAACGCTAAAATGTTTTCACACACACATAAAAAAACATTAAAATCGGTACACCCATTTAGGTGCAGTTAGGTGACAAAAATATGTACAGAAGATTTGCATATACCTACAGGCTGTCGTAATGGCCAGTACATTAAATTTGGGAAATTATTATTGGTATTGAAACAAACAATAAAGTTTAACAACTTTTGCTGAATATCCTCTAAATAAAAAGTTAGACTTTCCATGTAATTCAATAATTTAGTGTAAAAAGAATCTAACCATCCAAATCAACAAATCACACCTATTCATGACATTAGCCTGATACGCCACGTGGAATGTAGGTTCCATGCCAAGACCTTCCTTATGCACGGTTACAACGCCGCGTCAAATTACACTAGACAAAAACATTAATTTTTGTATATCTCGGTAACTAGAGAGATAAAAAATCTTAACTTTTTGTCTCGAAAACATGAGGATTACGCTAATGAAATTAATGTACTGGCCGTTACGACACCCTGTATAAGAGATCCGATTAATATCTTATTCTTATCCGAGTTATGTGCATATTTTAAGTCAATCTATAACTCATTTAAAGTTACTGTTTGTTAATCTGTCTGTTTGGTCTATTCGTCTTTATTGAGATTCGCTTATCTTGAGAACCACCCATCCTTTTTTTTATGCGACCTGACATGGATGGCTAATACCACACAACTACCGTTATGATATTAGCCCAATACACCACATTCCCGAAGGAATTAGATGCCATGCCAGGACCTTCCCTTTATGAGTACGGCTACATTGAACTGGATGGAAAACACGGACAAATTTTCATTGCCGCTTCGACCATCTTTTCATCCAATGCGATGGTACCAACCCGGGCGGGCTTAACCCCTACCACCTAGTAGGGGAAGGGGACCTACAGTTTTACATGGATTCCGAACCATGGAGCAGCTCGTATTCGTGACGAAATGCACTTATCGAACTCTGAAAGAGAAAGACAGTTGCAACAGGTGCAAGTTGGTATTGAACCCGGGCCTCTGGTACGCTAGGCCAGTCCCCGCGCCACTAAGCTATGAGCCGTTCAAAATTCTTACCATAACTTACTACTTATTTTTAAGCTGCACCCACTAAGGGGTAAGCAGTGAGGTTACATTTGAGAGAAGATGATTACAAGCCTCACATGACGTTCCAGCAATCGCATCGACAGAGAAAACACATAAATCTGAACGGAGTTAAATTCAGATATTCCGATGTTGTATTATTTGTGGCCCGCTATGGCGACGATACCGTCGGAATGAACAATGTATCTTGTCTAAGGCTACGATTCAATTTTATGTGACAGTTCGCGAGTTATGCTTTTCTACGCCATATTTATTTCGGCGGATTTTTAGTGTCACCGCGAGCTCGGAAAGTATTCGTGGCAACTAACAGGATTAATGGATACAATGTAGAACCAGTTGTCGAATGACTAACAAAATAAATCAATTCTTAATTGTTTTTCAAGTTGCATTTGATTGATTATTCAATAGGCAGAATATGTTTTTTTAATATTTTCGTGACATAGCAGATAATGTGTAGTGTGCGTATTATAATATCTAAAATTAAATATGGTTGTATACAGATGGAGGGGTCTCTAATAGGGGTATCTGATATTTTTGAAAACATTCACCACAGTGCATATTTATCGAAATCGAGAGTCAGAAATGTATGAGATTGAACTGTTTTGAACTGTGTCGAATGTTCGGTGTAGAATCATCCTCCTAAATAAATGTATAAATAGGAATGTGATATGTATGTATGTATTATCGACCGTGAAACAAAGACACATTAATTGAAGAAAGAACCCAGTAAAAAGAACTAATTTACAAATATACTGCAAGGCTGGACCCTCATCAGCAAGACATACCATTCGCGGGTATTGCGTCTACCAATTTCGCCACCGGCTGTATACCCACAATTTGGAATTCTCCTACAGTCCCTCCTCCCGTAATGAATGCCATTACAGTTGCACATAGGCTTATTGAATACAACAATTGTAACGCGACAAGTTACGTGTGCAGCGACGCCATATTTGGTTTCCCTCCCCACCTCCGTGCAGCATCGATCGGAACCCATCAGTCCGTTCGAGAACGCGGCGCGCACGACATTTTGTGTAATTTCTTCTCTTGTATCCTTACGTTTAGTTGTTCTTTTGATTTCTGATATTTATTATTTGCTAAAGTATTTATTCTGTGCTAAAACATTAATGTCATTATTCATACGTCACTCTTCCGCCCGAAATATCTTAATTTGTATTGTATTGTTTGTATTGTTTATTCATCATCCATAGACAGTACAGTAAACCAAAGGTTAAAGGATACACTTCCGGTTAAACGTAAACATGAATGGTGTTTAAATACAACTTGTGATTCAATTTTGTTAGGGTTTTGTTTACTCAGTAGCTAGTAGACATCCTCAACTTTGTTCGAATCTATACTCAACACTATAATTGTTTCCAAAAGTCAAAGTATTTTGACTGTTCATCTTTTCATTCAACCGGACGTGTATCCTAAACTCTTTGTTCGACTGTACACTGCACTGGGATTTGTCATATTTTAACATTGGCGAGTTCAGCAAAACAAAACACAGCGAAGAAGAACTGGAAAGAAACTCCGCTTTCGGAGTTTTTCCAGTACTTCATTCATCATCATTACACCACACAAACAACAATCATTTCAACACACCACCTTCTCTCTAAATAACCCATCCGACCCTTAATCGTCCACGCACGCCGCAGAACTCCGCTCGTATACGGCCACACCGCCGCAATGAGTACGAAGGGCGTCCCATGTTCCAAATGAGGCTGTCGGTGGCAGAGCTGCAACCGCAGAGCGGTAGCTGTGCGGAGTGTGAGCGGCGCTATTCTAGACCGCAAAGTCTGCAACCAGTCGCGGATCCAAAGGAGGGCAACCGTTGACATTTCCGCCTCCCCCCCTCCTAAATTACGATTTTTTTGGTCATCCGAAAATAAGTTATCGTACAAACTTTACAATCAACTAATTTTTATTTTAGTAAATATACTTTTTCGTACTAAGCAGGTACGTCGCTTATTCCAAGGAATGTGATATGTATTATTATGTAGTATATGGTGATAATTGCCCGTGAAGCAAGCAAACATCCCATACAAATGTTGAAAGAAGATCATGAGCATATTTCTTATTAGATATCCAACCTTATACTCAAAACACCTTTTTTTGATCGAACTAGATGTCTGATAACCATCTGCATTAGATAATAGTGTTTGGTTTCTAAGTGTACCGACCTAGCGCCCTATACTGAGAGCTGCTAGTTTCACATGCCACACATCAACAAAACAGATGCACAGAAGTTAGTTAACATGGCGGGCGCTAGATGGCGCTACCAGCCAGCCATGAGGTCTATATCGCACTAACGAAGTTTCCCAGCGAGATAACACATATCGGTACAACATTCAAATCACGGCTAGAGGATAGCAGCTGCTCAGCCGTGGGTCTCAAGACCTGACCCACCTTTTCATCTCTCCACATAAGTTATAAGGGCCGAAAGTTCGAATTTTTCGCGCGTTTTATACAATACATTTGAAGGTGGCTTACGTAAAGTTTAAATAAAAACGTCTTTGAATGATTTGTCATCAGACCTATCTTGTTTCATGAAGACTTATAATCAATTTAGTTTTTGTTTGATCCTTTTTCGGAATCCATATAAAACTAAAGGTCACCTTCTCCTACTAGGTGGCAGGGTTTGAGCCCGCCCAGGTTGGTACCATCGCATTAAATTAAAAGATGGTCGAAGCGACAATAAAAAATTGTCCGTCTTTTCCATCCAGTTCAATATAGCCGTGCTCGTAAAGGGAAGGTCCTGGCATGCCATCTATTTCCTTCTGGATTGTGGTGTATTTGGCTAAAATATTTATATTCACTACATAGTATAAAACAAAGTCGCTTTCTCTGTCCCTATATCACTATATCCCTATGTACGCTTAAATCTTTAAAACTACGCAACGGATTTTGATGCGGTTTTTTTAATAGATAGAGTGATTCAAGAGAAAGGTTTATACGTATAATAACATCCATTAAATATTGGAGAAATACTGTTATTTTTGAGGTTTCCAATGTGATGTCGTAAAAACATATTTTTTTCCCGCTTACATTGCAAACGCAGGCTGAACCCTACGAGATTTATCAAAATAATGTATTAAGTACTGTATACATTAAAAAGGTCTATAGAAAACTCCGCGATGGTATATATCTATCTCTTATGGATATCCCACAATAACATTTTTTTCTCATTTACTCTTTACGACAAATAATGGCTAATTTTCGAATTAACCAATACAGCATTAATCCTTATCCAATTAAATACCTTAAATACATTTTTGATTTAATATAGATCCATACGGCCCTTTACAGCATATGATTTAAATGAATATTTTCGAAGATATTATAGATTTAAAAATTGCGGGATGTAGTGTTTGCGGCGGTACCGACCGGCCTGGGCGGCGCGGGAGCGTGCCTCGGAGGCCGCGGTTCTCCCTATAGCACTTTGAATTTATTATTTCTCTAGTATCTAATAATCATGTAATAATTGTGTCAAAATAATATTTTTTTAAATGACATTATGCCCGTGCAAAGCCGGGACGGGCTGCTAGTTTAATATAAAAAATAGATGTTTATTCAATGGTTTCATAATTTTGGGTTTAAAACGGTGTGTATAATACATGTATTTTAACCTACGGCGTTGTAAAACTGTAAAATTTCTAAGATATTCTAAATTAAGGCTTACAACATTCGTCAACTAAGTATAAGAACTTGTCAAATCGATCACTGATTCAGTTCAGGAGTAAATTTTAAACCTTATCAGTTGAAGATAAGTAATCATACAACTTTAACTATTTGCTTCCAAAAATGGCTCTTCCATTATCTCAATACACTACACCAGCAATTCTATTATACACCTACTTCCATCGAGTGCTTCAACCCACTCCAGCGCCGCATCGTGAAAAAATGTGTCTACAATATTTTTATCACCGTAGGTATTTATCCACTTATTCCAGTCTCTATCGCTTCTCTTTATTACGAGCTATCCCCGAACTAGCGAGCCATCAACGAGATCAAGTGGATACTCACCCGCCAGGCGAGGCGAGGCGCGGCGCACCGCAAACACAGCCGGCGAGGTGTGCCGACCGAGTGAGCGTCGCTCGGGCGTGGATAAAGGCGCGGGGATGGCACGGTTTTGATGATTGAGTCATCGGATGGAATTATCCGTTTCTTTACAATTTTTAGTCTATTTTCTATTCACTTTGTTTGTTCAATTTGAAGGTTCAAATTCGTTTTTACCGTGTCAATATTTATTGTTCATCAGCCGAGTGTTGATCTTGGTAATGTTTATATTTTTTGTAAGGTAGAATTAAGCTTTATTTGATAAAAAACTAAAAATTAAAATCACTATCACAAATTACAAATATTCATCCATGGGGACAGATGATATTGTCCCCATAACGGAGGCAGCGTTTCCCCGCTGTATCGCCTGGCTTATGCGCTGCTTAAAGTATTCGAATGATTTTTTCTCTAATAAATCCCTCCTATAAATTTATCTTTAAAAAAAAATTGTTTAGAGATACATGAAAAAAAAAGATAAAAATAATCTGATATTTGACATTGATGTGTACAATATCCGAACAACAACAAATTCGTCCTGAAGAAAGATGGGTCGACGAATGAAATAAAAATAAAAAAGGGGGACGAAACATGTAGCGAAAGAGAAAGGAGAATGATACTCAATGGAAGAGGCCTTTACCCAAAGAGGGGTCCTTAATTTTTAGTTTAGTTTTTTCTAGTTTTAATTTTCAAACATGTATGTTCATAAATTAAGGAATAAAATGGCTTTATTATTATTATTATTATAACGACTATCTCAAATTAAACGTTAGCATCCGGCAGCCTGTTGGCAGATCGGTTTTTGACACCCTGACTTAGAAGTCTCCGTTTTTGAGATGTTTTAATATTGAAGAGTACACGCAACAACCACCTGCTATTATTGTTTATTTAATTATTTTATAATAAGGAACTGAACAGCGTTACATAAAGGTAGTTTTACAATGGTTCTTAGTCTAAGGATTGTTTCCGAAAAATATAATTCAATTGTTCAGTCTGGAATTGATATAAATTAAAAAAGCTGTGATAGGTGGCTTGTGATGCGTGCGTGTGTACGTGAGGTGTAACTTTGGGGCGGATGATTGTGTGTACAAATGGGGGAGGGGATTGTGAAGCCTTATATTCACAACAACTTCAACGCAACGCACGTAACGTACAAAATTTTAAAGTGAGCCTTCTTCTCACATTACAATCAGCCATGCCAGCCATGAATGGAAATCAAAATCATGGAGAACTCACCACGAACATGCGTTCTTTTGTTTTTAAGATGTTGATGGAACGCCGACCTCCGTCAACGGCGAGCGCTTAGCGGGCCATGATAAGGTATTTTTTTAGCTAAACATGACAAGAGAACTCCTAGTTTCAACACGATGGCTCTATAGCCAAAACGTGCCCAAAGTGAGTGCAGTGTATTGCTTATAGATGATGAATAAACAATAAGTAAACTTACAATAAGCATAAAAACTATTTGCGATGTGCGAAACAGTAAACTAAATACAATCATTTATTCAAATTATTAAAAATGTTTTGTTGATGGTTTACCTAAACTAATTATTAGCCATAGTTATTTTCCGCGTAAGTTTCAAAACAGTGATACAAATATTTAATGTCTGAAACGTTCATGTGAAAACCTAAAATAAAATAAAAAATACAGAACGAAATTACAATTATCTTAAATTTACGTAGGCAAAACAAAAAATCTGAGCAAGTGGTTTATTAAGTAAGCAGGGCTATTTTGCGAACATTGTATGTCATCAAGATCAGTCCATCCTCTCCTACATCCACGTGAGCGCGTCAGATTGTCCCTACTCTGCACTTTTCAGAAAGTCAACAGCCGCCGCCGCCCTCCGCCCGCCGCCCGCCGCGCAATACAAAGGCATTTATTGTACACATTTTATGCTTCAGGTTAGGGGATGAACAGGAGTCGAATGTGCCTTAACCATGAAAAGTTGATCCTTTTACTTGTTAATTTAATAAATAGGCTAGGGTTATTGCAGAATTTTCATTACGCACACATACATACATTCTAACACATCTACAATAATTCCATAAATGTATATTTTACAGTCCTCAACTTAACAAAACGCTTATCCTGGTTTTCACTAAGTGTTGGGTTTTCTTCAGGGATAGTTTTAATTTATTATCATCCCATGGCCTACCTCTCAGGTCAGTTGACAAGTTTCTTCTTCTGATACCGTCACACAGTTTTACCTTTAGCTACTCTTTTAAAGTTAATGCGGCCCGCGTTTGGAATAAATTACCTCATGATATCAGGAGCTCTGCTTCTCTTAAAATCTTCAAAAAAACATTCAAATAATACTTCCTGTCTAATTGAGTTATGTTCCGTTGAACTGGAAAGGTATTACTTACTTTTAAACATTTATTTTTATTTTTTAATATTTAATAAATAGTTCACAACATCTATTCTTATGTTACTTTTCATGGTGCAACCCGTATATTTTTGTCCCATTATCGGATTGATTGGAAGAGATTGACATTAGTGCCGATTATCTTGCACTGGTATTGATTGCAAGTTGTTAAGAAAGGCCTTTAATATGTGGCGATTAAGCTAATCAGCAATAGGTAAAAAAGGTCCTTAGCAAATTATTCATGCTGATATTAATGATTCTTACAAGATTTTTAAGACGTGTGTGTATCAATTACCTACTCGTTGGCTGATGCATGAGATCAGTTGAAAACCGTATTCACCAGGAACATTAAAATGGGTAAAAACCCATCGTGCATATTGTCTGCTTTTTGTAATTCCTACGTTTTCCTTTAACTTGTAAGAATCTTAAGAAAGTAAGAAAGGGTTCTACTTGTGAAATGACATCACTATAAAAGGAGCGGAAATATTGACGTTTTTGTTACACAAAAGAAATCTTTGACTCAAAGTGCGAAGCTGTAGATAGGAAAAAAATATTTTTATGAATGGTTTTAACAACAAATAAGAATAATGATACCCGAAATAAATAAATAATGTTATGCACCTATATCCTTGTGTAAAAGTCCCAAAATAATATTTTACGAGAAAAGTCAAAGTATCAAGACGTCACGCGAGCATAGCGCGAGGAGATGCGCAACCACAGTGAAGGGTTGCGATCGAACCTGGAACATAGCACACACAATTATTCGTCACGCGGCTCGCAAACTCTCCCCACGCCGCGTCGTCTGCCGCGAGACCCTAGCCGACTCGCCCGCGCCGCCCGCTCCCCACGGAACCCTAGCCGGCGACCCCTTTCTTCTTTAGTCACGCTGTAACGAAAACAATATTAATCAAAATATGAAATCCGGTCGAAATCGATTGTTGGAGTCTCGCCGCCTGATGTCGGTTACTTCTCGCGTGTGCTCATTGGTTGTCGGAAATTGCTTGGCAATAAACCTGTTTATTGCATTGATTTTGAACTGTCAAGGAAAATTATCAAATTAAACACAAAGGCATCCTACGCAATTTGTTATCATGCAGAATTTAAAATTGTGTACGAGTATAGGTAAGCTTACCTAAGGTAATCTAACCTAACCCAACCCAACTTATTTGAATAATTACGGCTTTTCACGCGGCGGGAGGAGACATTCCCCGACGTTTCGAGCTGATCGTTCAGCCCGTTGTCAAGGAGGCAGCCACCACGTTCGTGCGCAGCAGACGACTCGAAACGATCAGCTCGAAACGTCGGAAAATGTCTCTTCCCGCCGCGTGAAAAGCCGTAAATTTTCAAACATGTTCGCGGTAATCTCAAAAGTATCACAACCCAAATTAATTCAATTGAATCCAAGATCCAGTGATATGATGTCTGTGACTTATGTATGTTTTCGATCGAACTGAAATTGAACTGACTTATTTCTGGCAAATTATTTCTTTCTAATATAAATAAACACGAATAGTGCCAAAACTGGTGCGTAAAAGTGGATTTATTTACACTCCGGTTCCGTGAAAGGGCGCCAATCACCTACTGATCGTTTTCACTATCACTTATTTAAGTTAAAGTAGTCAAACAACATTGAGTTACGTCACAGAATAATTTATTAATTTATTGTTTAGCGGATTCGATTAAACCAGCGGTAATAAGCCATTTAATGAAGAATGATCACGAAAACGATATTTTCATAATTTTGAGGTCACCCATCGACATCTAAATTTAAACCTTGTAATTAAATTTTGAAAATAATAAAAAAGAGGTTTTTGGTCGTAACATTCTTCCTTCCTGCTTCGAACAAGCTAACGGTAATTTCCTATCCATTAAATACATCATATTATTATGAACGCATTTTGAAATTTTTACTTATTTACCCAGTTCCACAGTTCTTCGAAAATGTATTCTTTGGTTTCCTTTGATATTATTTACAAAATATTTATTAAATGCAAAATACTCATAAATGTTTGTATAATTTATTGTTGAAATTATTTTCCAACAACTCTAGTTATGGAAGTAAGACAAATGACACCAGCGAAATGCGATGAAGACATTTTTCTATTATTCTATGTAAATAAAACATGGCCGTTCCATTCTTGCCCAAAACACATTAGCATGACACACAAACATATCGAGTTGTAAGGCCAAACAAATTTTGATATATAGCTAATTGCTGCCTATTAAAGCTGTAGGCATGTTATTTGGAGACAGTATAATGCTGCTATAAAATTGATGGCTCCGGTGCCCAAAGGCACACTCGTAATGGCTGATCCGAGTTGACTAATAAACTGATATTAAGTTCAATAACAATATGCAAGGAAATATACCGTGTACATATTCGGAGGCATAGAACGCCTACTCAAATTGTAGGTACTTTTGGCTTTCCATACGATTTGTATGGAGCTGGTTTTTCTATAAACTTTTCGTTAAATAAAAATATTTAGTCACAAAAACCTTATTAAAAACATGCTTTTATGTAAATGCTTTAAAAAGAATAAAATAAACTTTGAATTAAATCAAACCCATCAACTTATAACATTATCTATACTTTTTATGTATATTATATAAAATATTGTCGCGATCTTAATCTATATAAATGAATTTTATGGAATACATTCATAGTTCTTTTCTTTTCTTATAACTACTTCTTACAGGGTTCGGTTGAGACCGTCCAAGTAAACGTATGGGATGCAAAACCAAATCAGTCAAGTCGATTAGGCCAAGAAGGATATATGAACATGCGCATACCAGAATTTTATAGATATAGATAATCGTTCCATATTTTAGGGTTCCTGAGCCAACAAGGAACCCTTATAGTTTCGCCATGTACGTCCGTCTGTTCGCGATTTACCTCAGAGACTTTTGGTGCTAAAAGCTGTAATTTAGCATAGATATACAAATTATGTATGCCATTAAATGTTTGAGCTGCTCTTTTGGCTTTCGTACCTTAAGATGGCAGCAGGACCCCGTCCCCGGACCCAGCGGGCTCATGAATCGTAATAGGTTAGGTGAAATGCTAAACCAAAATATACTTAGTAAAAAGCGTGATTTTTTGGCATTGTATGGAACCCTTCTCGGTGGGTTGACTGTTCACGTCCCACTACGTCAAAACATACTTTGTCGAGTGGACTTTGACAGTCGGCCACCAGCCACACCACTCCGAGTACATTTACAATAACATTTCGTGAAGTAATGTCCCACAATTACCCAAGATAATTATAACATCGATGTAAGGCGTCAATAAATTAAACGGAGTCCGTGGGCTCAACCCGCCGAGCTCGTAATGGCTCAGTAGGCTGTGGGTTTTGGGTTAGCCGCCGCACCGTCCGTTAGGCGCACACTCTATAATTTAGTGCCTCGAAATGGGCCAATAGCTCGTAGCTTTGGCGTTTGGCACAGTTTTAGATGTGCTAGCATTCGAATGTCTTGCTTTATACATATACATACACTAAGAAAAAATCCGTCAACTTTGTTTGTTTCATGCAACCTGCTGGTCTATTCCTGGCATTCGGTAATCAGGAATCAGGAATCTTGAGTCTCAAAAACAGCTTTTATAGCGATTTTCAAAGCGAGTTTTTCTACGTAAAACCTTGATTGATTAAAAAAACTATGCTACGGAATATTTTCGTCAAGAAAATCGCTTTGCAAACCGCTACAAAAGCTGTTTTCTGAACTCAGGATTCATGATTCCTGATTACTGAATGCCAAGAATAGAACTGCTGACATGGATGGCTATTACCACACCACTGCCGTTATGATATTAGGGTACACACCACATTCCCTAAGGAATTAGGTACCATGCCAGGACCTTCCCCTCATGAGCACGGCTTCACTGAACTGGATGGAAAACAAGGACAATTTTGCATTGTCGCTTCGACCATATATTCATCCTATGCGATGGTACCAACCCGGGCGGGCTTAAACCCTTCCGTAAGTTTTTGGATTACCGTGGTGACTCTTCATTTTAAGAGATTAAACGGCTTTCTACTCACGGCATCATTTGCGTAATCTCTTAAAAAAATGAAACCCTTTCACCTAGTAGGGGAAGGGGACCTACATCTTTACATGGATTCCGAACCATGGAGCAGCTCGCATTCGTGATGAAATGATTTGAATCTAGACCTCTGGTAAGCTAGGCTAGACATAAAGAAAGGATAGGTCAGTTTAAAAAAAAATGTCTAGTAATTTGAATAGCATGGCATTTGGCACCATATACGGAGAGCATCACAGTAAATGCCACAGTAGGAATTGTCACTTGTAAGGAAAACGTATGTTGGTCAAAAAGGTTGTAGCGGGTACGGTGACGCCGCCGTTTTGCCAGATATAGCTGAATTTTCAAGATCGATCATTTTAACTAGAAAGTTTTCGTAACTAGTGTCAAACTCTTGGGCTGTTCAAAGTTTAACTTTTTCTGTGTATACGATTGATACGAATAGTTAATCATTACTATATCTGTACTTGTGTAAATAAATATAATGTTTATACTTAAAAAACAGGTCCAACAGGTTTTATTAAGAAACAGAAACCTATTGCAAGACTTGATCTTTTCATTCATGTGTGTTGATATTTTGGAGTGAAGTAACTTTATTCCACCTTAATACCTAAAAAACCAAATGGAACATTTCGAAAACCTAAGAGTGAATTCAGAAATAAGTCATTCTAATTCCACAAAATTCTAGCCCCAATCGTCACCCAGACCATTAATACCATTCGTAATAACGTCGAGAATTTCACCCAATATTTCTCTCCTAATTCCCGGGTAATTAATCAAAAAAGGAGGCAACACTTCATCGTGCGATTATAAGCTTTTAAATAGGAGGGGGCGAGGAGGGTGTGAGGATTGGGGGGGGGGGGGCTGCAACGCTTGAGGTCAATATAAATTAGCTCTCGTCGAAAGGACTGACTGGTGCGCTGGTGAGGGATGCTGGTGAAGGCATGTGCTCGCATCGATTGTATTAAAAATATCGATAACGTACATTTCATTTAAAACATGGATTGCGAGATGTTGGTTTCGAATTCTTTATAGTATAATATCTATAATTATTACAGTTTCTATAGGAGTAAAATCTTATCTGCATTAAATTTAAATTTTATTTCACTTATTTATATTTCCAAGAATATTATTACTATCGCTACCACGCTGGCGACATTATTATAATGGAATTTCCTAACGGTTAATAATTGTTTATAATAATAGTTGAAATCTGTAAAGCTATTCATTTTTGTAAAATTACAATAGTGTTTTCCGATGTACATACTTCATGAACCAAATTTATTTTTACCACTTTGTGATGGAATAATTCTACGGATGGATATTTCATAAAACATTTTTTTTAATAAACACTTTTGTGTAATTTAGTGATGTGAATCTGAGTATAATTTGAACTATATTATAAATTACTCATTTCAAATACACAGATGACAAGCTGAGTGCTTATCGCACATAATAACTTCAAATAGAATCTACTAAGAATTAAGTTCTTGGATAGAAAACACGTCGATATGTAAATTTCATCGACCACGACCAAACACTATTCAACCCTTTTCTTCCGCCGATGGGGTGCAGGGTGCCCGGGGCGCGCTAAACTGCTAACTAAATTAAAGTGAGTGTGAAAATCGACACGGTTCCCAATTTAACTATTTCATTGGTTAATTCCAGCTAACTCTGCAGAATTAACTATGGCGTCTATTGCATTTTCCACAATCAGCATACACTATTGAGCTTTAGGGATGTGACTTACATATCAGTACGTAATGCTCGTTTACCGTCTGGAATGGCTAACTTCACAGCTCGCACATAGCACCGCCCCGTTTCCCCGAGGGGTAGGCAGAGATAATGGAGTGCCATGATCACAGTACACACATTTCTCTGGATTCTTCAAAAGGGATGCTTTCTTCATATATGCTCTTTATATGAGCACAGTTTCATGACATTTAATTAAAATATATATAATTAATACATAATACTAGCTCATCATACCATTCTGTAAAAACGAGCCGATGATCTTTCGTTACTATTGAAATTTTTCGTATAATCAACCTTACAAGATGAACTAAAAATTATCTTTGAGGATTGAAATATTTCATTACAAATTTGTTTATTTCTTTAATCTGTACACATATTGGTAAAATAAATTAATGAATCAATTGCCCATATAAAAATATAGATAGAAACTTGCCTCTCAGAAACAGGGTGATAGAATAAATACATATAGTATACGCATGCAAATTTAGCAGGCATTTCGATCTAGGATGAAAATATTAATTAATGATATTCTTTGGAGTCCAATATAAGCAGTTTAAAATGTTTAAAATACGCATGGAAATTAAGGAATTATTTCGATCTAGAACCTAGGATAAATATAAATTAATGATATTCTTTGAAGTGTAATATAAGCAGTTTAATAGTTGTGTATGTGTGTTTATGTGAATGTATGCATGTTAAATTTTCCACGCTGATGTCAATTTGCGAATACCTCGCGGCTCTAATCGCGTCAACAATATATCTTACATTTCAAGGGCACGGTGATATCTTCTGCAGAAACCTGCGTCGCCAGTTGGTATGCAGTAAGAGGCATACTAGGCGCGGTGCTGTCTACGCGATCATATTCTACGACACGCTGGGAAATATCAGTCGGCCCCCGCTCTAAGGACAGCTGCATACGTTCGGGGGGACCGTGTGAACGCGATCGCACGCTCGGTAGGATCGCCCGCGGAGGTGAGGAGAACTGGTATTCTCTCAAACCGTGCTGGCCTTCGCTTTGGTGCAGTTTCCTCATACGATATGGACGCGCTGGTGGCTTCACACTAGCGCCAAGTGTGAACTCGACACGTCCACATCTTGTATTATGGTAACATTTATTAGTTTCATCATTTGTGCATTCATCTTTAGTGAGCATTTCCTTTTTACCACTTGGCATGCATAAGCTGTGGAGAGAATTACTGTTATCTCTTAAGACAATTTGTATAAGGTATATCGATTTGTAAAAAAAAAATGTATATTATATTTTCCAAGTCGTTTGAAGATGTTATGGAAAACACTGTGTCAGTTTTTTTACAACAAAGGAGTCAGTGAAAAGACTTGTAGTTTTTACGTAGATAACTAAAATCACAAAAAGATACATTATTTCTCTTTGCTTTGATGCAATTCTATTAATATTTAACGATGATGTCAATACAGAAATCTCGAAAATAGATACAAGGTAATTCTAAACTACCTAGGTTTGTATGGGGTACTTTGCTTTCAGATATTCATCCTTTATCCAAAGGACGCAGTTAGAATACAAATAGTTGAAAGGTGTGAGACCACCATTAAGTCACAGGCGATGTTAGAAGCCACGATTACATAAAATATGTCGATGTTGAGCCATTTATTATCGCTGACTTGATTGTAACTCGCGGAGCGATGGACAGAATTCAAGGTTGGGAAAAAAATCGTGTCACTTTTTGCTCATCGAGATGCTAAAAACGTAATATCAGTTTTATGCGCGAATCTTTTATTCTATGCACACATTAAACCCATTCAACTCTAGTAAATTAAATATGTAATATTTTTCGGTATTTCTATTGATATAGCACATAAAATATGAAACATGATTGATTCAGGATCTTTATGTATCTTTTTTGGAAATTAGATGGTTTCTACCATCCCTAGATTAATTTACCTGTTTATGAGTGATCCCCAGGTGGGACGACGACATCAAGTCTGGAGGTCTGGAGGAAAATTGGAGAGGCGTATGTCCAGCAGTGGACGCAAACACGCTGACCGACTGACTGACATGATGTAATTATGTTAGTCAAGAGCAGTAGTTAATTTGTGAGCAGTAGTTACCTATCAAGTAGCAAAAATTAGTTTGGAACTATCAATGAAAAAAAAACTCGGTTTAGTTTTTTGTCAGATTTTCTTCGCCAAAAGTAGGTAATCGAATCGTAAAAGAATAAATATTTTTGAATAATCCGATTGTTGAACATACATGTAATGGAGGAAATAAAGAGACTGAACACGAGCGCATTGTTCGCATAATTGTCGAGATGGTCACATTTAATTTTTTTTTTTATTTCCTTGTTTAAATTCGGTTGGATGGGAATTCTTTGCTCTATTTAAATGTGATTTATCTCTGAATAAATGATATGCTATTACATTTTCAATAAAAAGTTGATGCACGATTATAATGTCCACTAGACATATACTATTACATCGATCATTCACCGGTCATTCGTCAAACGCTAAAATATACACACGTTATTTCAGCTGAAATAAATCTGAGCTGGCGGAATGAAGTGTTTATTTTCAGGCGAGTCGCGACGGACAGCAGCGGCTGGAGCGAGACGTCATCTGAATTGGTAATGTTAACACGCTAGCCTGATGGACGAGCGCGCTTGCGGCTAATACTTTACGCTACATTTTCAAGTGGTATAGGCAGTGTTGGACATTTTTTTAACATACGTTAGATAAAGTCGTGACATGGAACCTGCACACAACTTTGAATTTTGATTATGATAATGGATTTTAATAAGCTAGAAATCAAGTGCGCTAAAATATATTGCGTAATAGTACGTATGCCAAGGTAATTTTGGGTTATGTGTTTCTGTATCTGATTATTCCATGTACATATAGATTAATTAATTAAACCTTAAATTTTACAGCCGGCGCGTAAGACGTTTCCAGAGAAATCCTTTTCGGAAACTATTTTTAGGTGAAATACATCATAATCACAAACGTACAAAAATACTGCTAAAAATGTGTATTGTGTGACCCGATGTTATCGAGATTTTAGGATTTTATGACCCAAAGAAGGAATGTTTCCGAGGTTCTAAGGAGAAGGATCTGACTAGGTTAAGTTCTATTTCTGCAAAGAAATAGTTTATAGATCTGGCACACGAAAACCTTTGTCCCCAGATAGGTTTCAGTAATATGGACAAAAACATCAGATTTTTCGTGAAATGAAGAGGTATATGTGAAGGAGCTCCACGTGAACAAATTTTACTGGACTAGGTTCAGTCTGAAGGTAAAGATGATTGGACTCCTCTACCTAAGGTACTAGCTTCGAGGTTCGTCGCGATTTTTTTTCAATTCCAAGATATGGTAGTTTCAGTTTCATTACTCCAACAACGTCGTAAACGTAGTAATTAAACGATTCTCACGTGCTGATATTTCAGGTGATCTGGAAACACCCACACCCCGCATGTATGTAGTAGAAAAAACAACAAATGTATGATTGAAAAAGTTACTATTTACTTAATTGTTTAAAACCTGCTTAGAGAAATGCACTTAGGTCGAAGACTTCCATCAAGACTTCATGCAGCAGATCGTGCCGTAAGAACTGCTGCGTACGGTATGAATTGTTGAGCTGTTCAGTGATTCTCTACGTGTTTTTGTTAAAAAATTGACAAACGCTTTTGTAAATTTAGGCTAAGTGGACCTTGAGTTTAGTAGGTTTGTGCTAGTTCTTCTTCGCTATGTTTTGTTTTGCTGAACTGGCTAATATTAAAATATGACAAATCCTTGTGCAGTGTATTGTCTATGGATGATTAAAAAAACAATAAAATAAAATGAAGAAAACATTTATGTTCAACAATATATTTATATCGCTTTAACTAAACATTTTAGATTTTTTTCTTGGAAAACATGAGCTCAATTTTTATTTTGTGACGTGACTAAATCAATTAAGCTAGTATGGAAGTAATTGAATGGGCCGTTGGTTGCGAGAGAACTCTTAGCAGGAGCAAAATACAACTTAATAACATGTTGTACATAAATAAGTAATTGCTTCACCCAGTACAGGTAGAGACGAAGCCTCCACGGCCGTCACATCCCACATGATGTCGCACTTTTCACAATCGGTAGTTAAAGGTTATTAGAAAGTGTGTAAAACAATAGTGTGCGTAGCTCCAGTTGGCTGGTAGGTATTGTGCGTGGCACAATGGCTATTGTTTGTCACGCGTCCGCCGACGTGCGGAGTCATGCGCGCGTAATTGCCGAACGGCACCGGGCTGTGGCGTAATGGGGTTTGGCAAGAGGACACTCCTCCGCAGGACGATGAGTTACCTTCTAGTGGGTGGGGAAATTGTGACACCTAATGTTGCATGACACTGTTGCGGAAACATCCAAACAGATGTTGGTATGGACTCACTCGTAACTTAAACAAAAAACAATTAAATACCAAATGTTTTTATGTAATTGTACGTGAATTCAGTGTAGCCGTACTGATAAAGGAAGGTAATGGCATGGCACCTAATTCCATCTGGAATGCGGTGTGGGGGGCTAAACAAATAGTGTGGTATTAGCATCTTCATATCTACCACTGAAAAGACAGTAAGGAGATCAGAGTGGGAGGTCTGAGTTCTCACATAAATTGGCGTTTACGGCAAATCGATCAACTGACGTTTTCCGTAAAAACGTCAAACTCCACACAAATGTTTACTAGATATTCTGTGGTTTTACTTCTTCAAGCTGTCGAAGTCAAACTCGGACTTCCGATTTGTATGACAACGAGGAGTGGGTGTAAACGGCAACGTCGACGTATTTACGGCAACGTTGAGTAAGCTGTAAAATCAAACTCGGACTCGCAAATGTTAGTTCGATTAACGCCCACTGCGCGCCCTATTCAATTTCTCCATACATTTGAAAACGCCAGTCGATATCGCGTCTCCGATATATGGTCAAATTGACTATATAATTGTATGGGAATCCGAAAACCATTAAATTAAATTCGGTTTGTTTCACCATTTGAATAGCATTTAATACTTAGGAACTTTAATGATATCATGAACATTTTACTTTTTAACTAAAATATCGATTCGAGAAAGGAAAATATCGGAAACCTTTCCAATCAATAGAACACAGATTTAGTTCGCTCCAGATGATTACAATAACAAAATCATGTGCCATCGTGAGTGAGGGTCATTGCCTTAAATGCCCATAAACTTAAAACCAGAATGACTTAGCACAATTCGCAGCTGTAAATGTTTTTCGAGCTTACAGTCGTGGGGCGGGCGGAAGTTGCACGCTGGGCGGGCGAGCGACGCATACCAAGCGTGCGGCAACAAGTGCGCGGAGCCTCCGCCAACTCCTAACGAGCCGAGTGTAATCGTACAGCCATTTGAATATAGCGGCCGCCATTGTTAAGGTCTGAGGATACTTTTGAAAATGTTTTACAGTGCCTGGTATTGAAGGCAATTAACTTTATGAAATTATTTAGATGCTTCTTTGGTTGGTGATGCAGCTCGTGATCCAGTTTTTCTAAAATATCTCTTGGACTAGTGATGAAAGTCAAAGTAAGTTAATTTCTTAAATAATCGGTAACAAAATATGATTTATTTTATTATATATTGTAATAATTCGATTAAAATACAATTAAAATTTACATTAAATGAAATAAATGTTATTAAATGTAACTCGGAAAAAAAATTAAATTATAAACAATTAAAAATCCGAAGTAGAAATAAAAATGATGCCAGAGTCCCAGGCTTAATAAATTATATAATATCAATGAAAATCTTAAATATATATGTGGTTACAAATCCATGTCAGTTAAAAACACCTTTTGAAAAAATACTCTTGTCTTTAAGTTTCGATTTCAACCTGTTATCGGAGTGTTTGGTATTTAGGTACCAATACAGTCAATACGTGGCGTCAGCCGGCGGATGAGATTTGGTGGTGGGCGCGCCGAGAGCCGGGTTGCTTTCGCGGCGCCGCCAAAAGAGCCTGACATCCCAAGACACCTTTTTTCTGATGCGTTCCTACTTGATTAATACTACTTCTTACCGTTTCTCCACCGCCTCAAGAATAGCGAAATTATAAACGATTTTAGTAGGTATACTATGGTATTGGAATTTTTGATCAGAGTGGTCAGTCTGAGTTCTCACCTAAATTGGCATTTACGGCAAACCGATCGACTGGCGTTTTCAAATGTATGTAGAAATTGAAGAGCGCGCGCAATGGGCGTTAATCGAACTAACATTTGCGAGTCCGAGATTGATTTGACAGCTTACTCAACGTTGCTGTAAATACGTCGACGTTGCCGTTTACGTCCACTCCGCGTTTTCATGTCCGCGACAGCTTGAAGAAGTAAAACCACAGAATATCTAGTAAAAACTTGTATGGAGTTTGATGTTTTTACGGAACTTAGAAGTTACGTAAACGCCAATTTAGATGAGAACTGAGACTACCGGCTCTGAAAACTTCTTTAGCACCGTGCTGATTTCAAACTCGACGAAACGAAAAAGCCCACTAAGAAGAGACATAACTATTTGAATCCTCATAGCTTTCGAACCATCACGCGAGTCAGCTGTACGAGTATGTTATCATAAAATATATAATCACCATCCAACCTAAGCATTGCTTACTTTTTCTGATATGTGTAGACTTGCTACGAAATCTTCCAACGGATTTAAACAGTTTTTGATTTACTTTTTTGAAACTTTTATTTATTTATTTCTTTAGAGTAATGAACATAAAACAAATTAAACTAAATAGAGAATATAGTATGTGCATTATAAATAAAATATCTCCTCTAGGTCTGCCGAGGCAGCCATTGTCCCTAAAATACTTATAGCATTTCCTCTTTGAATTTCAATGCTTATGCGGCGAACAAAAAACATTTTGGAGCGTGAATCGCCCGAGGTCTCGCTTAAGAGTTTGCCAAGCACATCTGCGAAAGCTAAGGACTCGGATGACCACGCACCAAGAGTTTCCACCGCAAAAGGTAAAAATTCAAAGAGGTCTGATAGCGACTCATATTTTTTTCTTTTGTTACCTGCAGCAATGGCTGCCGCAGCCCCACCTAAGCGCGAGGAAGCAAGGACGTGGCTCGGCGCTAGTGTGTCAGCGCACGTTGCATCCCACACTAATGCCTTTCCCTTTTTCCACGGGACCAGGGTCATACCGTCTGGTCTTTTGCCGTCTGATCGAAACAGGCCTGGCGGTTCTAGTATGCTAGGGATTCCAGCGGAGTTCAAAGATCGTTTGATAATGTTGTTGATTGCATAATGTCTAGGCATGCGACCTGCACTCCGCCGGCATGACAGCCCATGATGACCAAAGCTATCAACGCTGGACCCGCAGATACAAGTGTGAGGTTGACACACCTTAGCCCCAATCCGGAGAGCGATGCAAATCCGTAGCGTGTTTTTCTCCAGAAGGGTGCCGAGGTGTGGTGAGGGGTAAGCTTTAAGCCACGCCCCAGATTCCTCGCAAGTAACTCCTAGCAAACGAGCTTTGATTGTTTCTGTGCCAGCAAGGAGATCTGAATGTGTAATCTTTATTAACGGTGTGTCCCAATTTCTTTGAACCTTCGGTGCTATTGGCATCTCGGCAGTCCCTGCCCTCGATCTCCAAGCTTCTGTAGCTTCCCCCGCATAGTTGACCTCAAAATCACTGCCAAGTGATGGATTAAGGATTGCACCAATGAGGTCAATACTAGCATGAGTAGAAGCTAAAAAAGCCGGAAGGGCGATGTCAGCGACACGTCGAATACCAATACCTCCAAATGAAATTGGGAAAGTAGCCTGTATCCAGCTGTCATTTTCCAATTTAATGTTTAATATTTTTTCCATAGACGTCCTGAATTCATTATCCACTTTTGCCAAAAAAACTGTTTGCCGCCACAGAGGGCAACATCTTAAAATATATGTCATCCTTGGTATACAAAAACAATTTTTTAATAAAAAGATTGATACATGTGGATGAAGGTTTAGAATGCGCTCTGTAAATAATTTAAATTGTTCACATTTTGTAGTAATTAGAGAATCCATGGACTCATCAACTAATGGCGCACCTAGAAGTAACATATTTTTTCGTTCCATAACTTGTATTCCTGGTGTTACTAAATTCAATCTTTCCAAAATAATTTTACTATCGTCATTTGTAACATTCGGGAAAACAATTACTTCGCACTTTGTCGGATTTAATACTAGTCCTATTTCTTTAAACTTTTCTATAAGTATATTGAGGTCCTTGATTACTTCGTCCGCACTTCCTGCAAGGACTCCATCATCCAGATACCAGATATTTAATTTTGACTGAATTAAATATCTCTGATATATCTCTGATCTCTGAAATAAAAATTGATTTACTTAATAATTAAAGTCCAACTTTTAAATATTTGCTTATTAATAAATTTGCCCTTCGTGACAGATTCATATTTATTGTAGCCATATTCCCAATACAACGAGCCAAGAACGTACTAACAAACAGTGACAAGAGAATGTTATTAGGGTTGAGTTCACATACACATATATGATTGGTTTTTATGTACATACATTGCCGCGAACGACGAATGGTCATAAATTTTAAAAGTCTTTAAACAAGCTGACATCAACACAAATCAAATTCAGTTATGTGTGAAGGCGGTAAAACATTTATTATGTTGTAGGAAAGTGTCGTGAGAACTCATAGACTAATTAGGCGAACCTTCTCCAACGGTACTATTTTTTTAGTATTCGCTCAATAAATGTTTTATGATCTCGAAATGTGTTAGGCCCCATACTGGTGAAACGATGCTGGATTCTATACATCGAAAACATGCAAACAATCAACATATTGGAATTCGGATACGAAAAGCCGAAGTATTATATTGTGCATTTGGCCATTTTATTAGAAGCATCTTTACTTGACAAAGCCAAACACACAATAATAATGTGACGTCAGTCAGTCAGTCAGCGTGTTTGCGTCCACTGCTGGACATACGCCTCTCCAATTTTTCTCCAGTCCTCCCGGCCCTCAGCGGTACGGAACCACTGCTTTCCGCCGACGCACTTGATGTCGTCGTCCCACCTGGCGGGTGGTCTTCCCACACTCCGTTTTCCTGTCCACGGCCGCCAGTGCAGGACACGGTTACTGCACTGTCGGTATGTAAAAATGTTAAAATGTAAAAATCTGTAATGTGACGTGTCGGTACGTAAAAATCATTCAAGTAGGACCACTGAATTTCTCCCAGTGCGTGTCGAATAAGAGATTCTTCTTTCGTAGTTCGGATTCCACGTTTAACTAGGTGGCAAGGTAAATTCCGCCCGGGTTGATATTATCGTATCGAATGAAAATTGACCGAGTTTTCCACCCAGTTCCAGCCGTGCATACATCCAGTTCCTACGAGGTAGTGTTGGGTTAGTATAATGATAGTAGTTGTGCTATATGTCACCCATGCTCAGTCACTAGAATCAAACCTAATATTGAAAGAATACTAGTAATTTCCCAAAATTTAGCTTTATCATTAAATATGATTTCCCTTAGAATTCCCTGAGGCCCTCTTAAAAAGGAGACCTTTTGAAGAATTCCTGTTCCTGTCGTCAAGAACTATGGGAAAGGAACGTTCTTACCTGTCGTTTTGTGTGGCCTATCTCGAAAAACCTTTTTGTAAAATTCGTAAACCTTATTATTGTTTAGTTACATCATGCTACGCAAAAAACAACTTACGCCGGAATTTTCAGAAATATTTTATCACTTGACTCACTTTCCTGCCAGAGAAAATGACATCTGTATTCCCCTAGTTACATGAACACGTCGTCGGGTTCAATAGTCTTCATAATTCCACTTCATCTGAACCCTTCACCGGGTCCAGGGAAGAATTCTTTCACGAACTGAATTTGCAGAGTTGACTGACCAGACACGCGAGTATTCGGCAAGTCGTATAAATCATCTGCCCGCATTCCGCCCTCGCCGCCGCCCAGCGGCCGGCGTACACGCCGCCCTCACAAGGCACCCATATGTCATCTCTTGCTGGCTTCCCCTGGCGCATTCCAGGGGACATCTGAGGAATGTCGGCTCTTTTGTATTGACGGGCGACCGTCCTGAGAGAACCCTGTCGAGAAGGGAAATTCGTGTCTCTTCGAGCGAAACAATCAATCTTTATTTTATGCTATTTATTTTTTCATAGATATTTTACGGGAAATGGAAACTTATGAATTAGTTGCTGGTCTGAAAAATATTCTCTCTTCTCCTTTGATATTGAACGTCAATTTTATCGGCCAATTCGTCGGTCCTAAAATATATCATTATTAAAAGAAGCAATAAAAAATAAGTTTTCGACGAATTGAGAACTTCCTCCTTTTTTTTAAAGTCGGTTAAAAATAAGGACTTAGGTAGTTAGCTCGTGGTATAAGGGCTAGAGGACTTGCCTTTCATTCGAGAGATTGTGAGTTGGAATCCTCGCCCCCGTCGTACACCACTTTCTTTCTCTTTCTGAGTTGGTTAAGTGCATTTCATTATAAATGTTCCATGATTTGCGAATAATGTAAAACTGTAGGTCCCCTTCCCTAGGTGATAGGGTTAAGCCCGTCAGGGTTGGTACCACCGCATTGGATGAAACTATGGTTGAAGCGGCAATAAAAAATTGTCCGTGTTGTCCATCCAGTTCAGTATGGCCGTGCTCATAAAATGAAGGTACTGGCATAGCACCATATCAAGTTGCAAAAACTATGTATGCAACCGATACTTTTTTGTACTACACCATTGTAACAATTATTGGTGAAGTCACGATGTAATGTAAACTCGTAAATGTCAGGTGCGTAGGACCCGTAGTTGAATTTCATATATAAGCAATGTAGCCGTGCAATATAAGGAAGGTCCTGGCATGGCACCTAGTTCCCATGTTGTGTTTTGGGCTAATACCATGACAGAAGGTGTGGTATAATACCACTGGTATTAGCCATCCATGTCCAGTCACAAAAAAAAAGAAGAGACTGGTACTAAATGCAACCAAACGTCGGATTTATCACTCACTTTTCTGTTCAATCGGCGAGTACATGCAACACGGTAACCCCCCAATTTCGAGAAGCAAATTACTATCGTGTAAGCCTCCGTGTAAGCCAAACTAAAAAATAAATGTCCGACCGATCAAATTGGTTTCCCTTACAAATGTTGGTCATTTATTTGGCGGACCTTCGTCTGGGCGGCGGGGGTGGGGGGGGGTGAAGGCGGCGCGCCCCGGTCGAGGGCGGAGGACTAAATCTCCTGGGCAGGATAATCAGAAGGAAAATAATTGATTGCGGGACAGGCTTTATTGAATCTCAATAGATTTCCTGTTTTTCGTACGTTCGGGTCGTTTGTGCGACAAGGTGACCTTTTATTTCTAGGGGATTTCAGTTTTTTATTTATTCGAATCGCTTAGCAAGAAACTGTGTCGTGTTTAAGGTCACTTCAGTAGGTTTTATTGAATGTTTTAGTTCTACGAATTGCATGGCAAGATTTATGTACGTTTATACAGGATGAATTGCCTACAAGAATATTTTTAAAAATATCGTTTCTAGCTGGCAATCCAATTTGTTGATTTTCATAAAAAACACACCTGTATTATTTCACCAGCCAATCGTGTCGCTTATAATAAAGACATCGTGTGAAGTTATGTTATACGGCAAACTAAAGGAAAGTATCGATTTGTAATAAAAAAAAATCACAAAAAAATAACCGACTTCAAAGAAAAAGCACTAAAAAGTAAAAAATAATTTCCATTTTTGTAGTTACGATTTCTGTTATTTTTTGAGTCGGCGTCAGCCGGGCACGCGCTGCACCAATCAAGAGAACCTAACCTAACCTAACCAAACCTAACCTTACCTTGGCTAACACCGACTCAAAAAATAACAGAAATCGTAACTACAAAAATGGTAATTATTTTTTACTTTTTAGTGCTTTTTCTTTGAAGTCGGTTATTTTTTTGTTAATTTTTTTTTTATATTTGTTTATTTTTAGTGAATCTGAAGTACACTAGCTGATTTGTACACGTTCTTTCCAATAAAAAAAAATCACCGAAATCGGTTGGCGTTATATTGAGTTATTCGTCCATTTGTCGCGCACATCTTTATACAAATTTAAGACTTTTATGATTTTCTAATGGATATCATTATCAGAACGTAACCAAATTAAAATGGGACCACTTGGGAAGCACTAGCTATCATTTAAAAAAATAATCATTAAAATCGGTTCACCCAGGCAAAAGTTATGATGTAACAAACATAAAAAAAACATACAGACGAATTGATAACCTCCTCCTTTTTTTTTTTAAGTCGGTTAAAAATGATTCATTTGTTCAAGTATTCACGCATTAAAAATTTAGAATTTGCATATTTTTATTGATGATTGTGTTATTATTGTCAATTTAAGTAGTATTAGTAAATAATATAAGCTTTATTTAAGTATTAACTGTGTACATTATTTAGTGTTTTAAATTAATAAATAAATAAATATGTATAACCGTATAACTTGACATTGAGAGCGTCATTTGATTCCGCCGAGTAAGGAACCACGAAAGTGATAAACGAAATTCATCCGCATAGCAACAGCGCAGCGACGTTTTAGTGATAATACACACACTGACGGTAGCCCCGACCAGCCTGTTCGCTTCGGAATGCGGGACAATATCGAATGTTAGTTGCACTAAATGGCGAGCACCTATTTTTTATTGCATGGGTTCTAGACCCATCCGGTCGATACTCAACGAAAGTGCACACTACAATCTCGCATAACAAGGAAATAGATGGATACCTAGGGAGTGTCAGAAACAAGAAACCTCAGGCGTTGACCACTAGGGTGCCGCAGTTTCTCAAAAGGGGTAGGCAGATAGGATAAGGCGCTATGCGGTCAAGATAAAGATAAAGATTGAAAGAGGATAAAGATTTCCCTATATATAGGGGACGGTTCATCTTAATAGCATCATTCTTTAAAACAAACAGCCATTACTAGGTTTTTTTTACTTGAAAATGGTTGATGTTTTTTTACATGTTGACATTTCAAATATCTACCCTATTCTAGCTAATGTCTTCTGTTCTGGCCCATATATAGTTGAACCACCTCCTTTGCTTTGTTAAGGTGGCCCAACCCGGCGGGCCCAACTCATTCGCGGGCACGGTACAAAACCGTGCTGTTGCGCTCTGGGACCTTCTCTGTTTCAAAGAATACGACAGGCTCCGTGATGAGGAAGATGCAACATGTCCACAAAAAAGACAATGTGCATAGTGTATGATTTGGTAAGATTTACGAAAATTTTATTTTCAAAACGACTTATAGCTAAAAGTAAACCACGACCGCTGTAGTAAAAAATCGAACAAAAACCAAATAGATCATAAATCTTGATTAAATAAGCTATGTCTAATGACTAATATTTTTACGATGTTCTTACTTTATCATTGCGTAATCCACTTCCAAAGTTATTGTATAAAACGCGCGAAAAATTCGATCTTTCGGACCTTAAAACTTAGAAACCAAACACAATTTTACAATGCCAATGGTCATCAGACATCTAATTCGATCAAATAAAGCTATTTTGAGCAAAATTTTGGATCTCTGACAAGAAATATGGGCGTGATCTTCTTTCCCCTTTTGTATGGGGAGATGAGCGGGATGGGCCACCTTAAACAGAATAGCTAGCCATCCAAGCTTCCTAATAATAAGGGTTTAAATAAAACGAACACAATTTGACGACGTATGTTTTATAATATTTAGTAGGTACTATATGTAGGTACCTATATCAATCAATAAGCTCAAGATAGTAAATTCAAGTTTAGACTTTCTAATAAACAATCATTATCACATCATCACATCGCTCAACGCGACAGGCAGGGAATGCACCCATTCACTGTAAATATTCCCAAATCAAGAGCCAATAGATCTTCTCGATCCTTGATTGAAAGAGTCGGTAAACTATGGAATCGAAATATATAATAAATACTTTATCAATGAGAGCACAATTTAGATAAAGGTTACAGTAATTCTTCTCTCCTGTGCGTCCTCATTCTAACCCTTTACTGCAGGACAAAGTATACACCAGACAGCAGACCGCAGCTGTGCCGCTGCTGAGGAGAAAAATAAGCGGCTAATGTGTGATGTCGGCCGCTCACCCGCCACAATTTGTTCAGAGGGTGAGTACAAGCGGACGGCATTTCTCTTTGGGCAAGTGCAGACTTAGGAATTTCTGTCGAATAATTCATGGCCTTGTATGAAGAAATGTATAACACCACATGGGATCTAGGTGCCATGCCAGAACCTTTCTTATCCTGCACGGCTATATTGAACTGGGAAACAGGGACAATTTTCGCCGCCGCTTCGACCATCTCTCATTCAATTCTATGGTACAAACACGGGCGGAATTAACTCTACTAGTTAGTAAGTAGGTCTCCTACATACTAAGTTTTGTAAAATCCAGTGGGCCAACTTGTATTTTTTACGTGGCGGGACCCGAATAGCACCACAAGCATCAATATTATATCTTTATATTTCGGCCAGGCATCTATTTTCTATAGATCTATCTTATACATTAGTTCCTTTAAAAATAAAATTTATTGCAGTTGGTTACAAGTGATCAACGTAATTTTAGCTTTGCTAGAATTACTAATGTTATCAAGTAGAACAGGATCTGTTTTTCATCTACTTATAGGTAATGCCATACAGCCTTATTCAGAGCAGGCGGACTCACTTCAATCCGCCAGACTAAATCTGTTTTTGTATGGGTAGTCCTGTGTTAATCCTGTATGAACTTTTGACAGGTTCACTCTGAATACAACGGTTATTGACATTGCTGATCTGAGATGCAGTTAATTCCTTATTAATTTTGATCAGTAGTACCGAATGCGTCAAACGTTACGATTTGTCGAGCCAGCGCAGCGTCTAGTCGCGGCGCCGCTTCTGTTTTCTCGATAAATAAATTTTCCCTTTTGTAAGCCAACAAAGGCCTGGCCTCTGATTGCGGGCGCCTTATTCAAACATTGGGACGGGGCGAGATCTTCCCAGCGCTGCAGTGGCGGAGGGCTTGCGAGCGATTTACCAAATTATTATGCACAATTTCAGTGCAAAGTAAATATTGAATATTTTAGTGAAATATTTCTAACTGTTCAACATTTCATTCATCTCTGAATCCTACTTTATGATTGTATATGCAAAATCTTTGAATGTTCAATCTATGCAGTTAACGTTTGTAAAGGTCGTAAAATGTTAAATCAATATGCATAATCTTAAACACTGTATAGAAGTAAGATCAAACATTGATAACGGGAGGAGGGACAGTAGGAGAAAACCAAATTATGGATAGAGCAGGTGGCGAAATTGGTAGACGCAATACCTGCGAAAGCTATGTTCGCTTGTTCAAGTCCAGCCTTGTAGTATGTTCATACAGTAGTATTTTTTTAAAGCTTTAATCACTCATTTATTGTGTCCTTGCTTCAAGGTTGATTTGACTGGCAACATGTCGTAATGTATAAAGGCAACGGTTTCTTGAAGACATTTATTAATTTATTTATTAAGGACATAACAGAGAGAAATACATAAAACAAAAATATGCATATTAAGGCGCTAGGACTAGCCAACTACTCGCGCCATACAAATGCACTTTTTAACAAATGTAATAATATGTAGTGAAACGTTTCAGCAAATCCAAATAGAACTCCAGACTATGGATTGTTAATATTTTTTTATCCCATCATTTATTTAAATAATAATAAAAATAAAAAAGTTGATTTTTCTCATTAGAAATCTGAAAGTAATTCGATTTCTAGATATAAGCAAAAACAGCATATATGCATAAACAAAAAATTCCATTTGCTTTTAGATTTCTACATTTAGTCAAAATGGTTCGGAAATGGACACCGTTTCCGCAATGTATTTTGTATAGAAAAAGGAAACATACATTAACGAAAATAGGTCGATTTCTAGACAAGGAATCATATATTGTAAGAATGACACTTATAATCGTCAGACTTAGTTAGTTAACTTGGGGTGCCTCGTCTAACTTTGCGATTTGGCTAGTACCAGGGCCTTAAGTACACAACAAGGAATCTCCCTCCACTACGTTTCCCTCTGAAACATAAAATAATGTTGATACTACACAAGGGTAATAATAAACACAAAATTAACTGAAACAGAAACATGTTTGTAACAGAAAAACAGGTTAAGAAAAAGAAAATAATCTGAGTTTACATAAAAAAGAAAACATTCTGAGCTTCAGAAGTTCGAATATAGATAGATTTCTACAGGGTGACAAGCAATTTTTACGCCATGTTATTGTAGTGCGTCAGTGTAGTTATTCCTTTCCATTCATACATTTGACGTGTCCAATGTACGGTACCTAAGAAAAAATCTATATAAATACATAACAATGTAAACTGTTTTAGGACAAATTGAGTGCAAATAAAAATAAAATTCATGTAGATAGACATGGAAAAATAAAAAGACAATCAAGATTTTGAAATCTCTGTTGATAAAGGAATTCGCCCAACGGCGAACTCTACGGAAGCGCTTGAAGCGCGTTCATATCCCGTCCAGTCTTGAGGCAGGGAAATGATTATGCGCGACGATTTCCTTTTGTGTGGTATCCTCCGCCCTCGCCGCGGGTGCTGCGGCGGACGGGCGGGCGGGCGCGGGCAGCGGTCAAGCTGGGTGGGGGGCGGAGGGGCGGATGTCCTGCCGCCGCGGACCGCGCCGCCGCTATTGCAACAATTAGGGTGAAAAGATGCCCCAAAAAGACAAAGCCCCTTTGCTGGTCAGTTTTTCGTGGCTTTCACGGGCGTATGTGTCAACGGTTCTCGTGGAATAAAGGAAGATGAGAATGCTCGGATGGCGAATGTTTCACTAATTTGCCTTGTTTTGTCTTTGTTCGTTTCAATCCATCAAATTCCTAATTATGTAACGAATACTTATTGCAACGTTCACTTCAAAAAACTATTTTCCATTTAGTGATATTTCTCATGACTGGAAGAGGAAAACTTGATGAATTAAATGCGCTGTGTCCAATCACGGCCAATGTTTCATTATCACTTCGATCATCGTTCATTTAATGCGATGCCGTAGGCACCAACCTGGGCGGGCTTGTAGTAAGTCTGTAAGGTCCGACAACATTACATTGGTTCTGAACTTTTTTTCTGCATGCTTAGTCAAATAAACAGGTCATACTAAGTTTAAGCCCTACGGTGTTGGAGTAAACATTATCTTATTTATACATTAAACATTATTATATTATAAAGTCAGTATTTTTTTGTCAAACAGTATCATGTTGATAATAAATAGTAGGGTTTTTATAGGGAATCAAGACATGAAATAATAATATTATTTTTGCTATTAATTTTTATGATCATTGCAGGTTATTTATTATGAATTAGGCAATAACTTTCGATATTTTACGAATAAATCAAAATTTGAGCCATATTAGAAAGACATTCGTCGCTAGCTACTGTAGTTACACGCCTGTGTCCCACCATCAAATACTTTCTCCCTCTATGCGGCTGAGGACGAGGAGGACAGGCGGCGCCTCGTTGTTTGACTCGAAGAAACGCTGGAAAACGTTTCTGAATGGGGTCTCCAGAAACTCGGGTCCTTCAAACATGGTATCAAGAAACACCTGATTGTTCAGCCCCCCTGAAAGCCCATCTATGCCATTGGGCACATTTTGTGTGAGGATCGCAGTCAACATAAAACATTACATTATCCCGTGATTTTTTCAGACAACATGTCGCCTTAAGGTGGCCCAACCCGCTTATCTCCACATACAAAAGGGGAAAGAAGATCACGCCCATATTTCTTGTCAGAGATCCAAAAGTTTGCTCAAAATAGCTTTATTTGATCGAACTAGATGTCTGATGACCATTGGTATTGTAAAATTGTGTTTGGTTTCTAAATTATAAGGTCCGAAAGTTCGAATTTTTCGCGCGTTTTATACAATAACTTTGGAGGTGGATTACGCAATGATAAAGTAAGAACATCGTAAAAAGATTAGTCATCAGACATAGCTTATTTAATGAAGATTTATGATCTATTTGGTTTTTGTTAGATTTTTGACTACAGCGGTCGTGGTTTACTTTTAGCTATAAGTCGTTTTAAAATTAAAATTTTCGTATATCTTACCAAATCATACACTATGCACATTGTCTTTTTTGTGGACATGTTGCATCTTCCTCATCACGGAGCCTGTCTTATTCTTTGAAACAGAGAAGGTCCCAGAGCGCAACAGCACGGTTTTGTACCGTGCCCGCGAATGAGTTAGGCCCGCCGGGTTGGGCCACCTTAAAGGTTTTTTTACCCGTTGGATACTAGACCTGTGGCATTCGTTTTTCTCGGCAATCATGGCTGTGCCCGACCCTAATTCCTCGAAGTAAACACCCAGACCGCACCGGGCTCGATGCCTCGATCCTTCTATATTTGCGTAATCCACGAGAGCTGACCAGCGGAATCTAAGCCGATTTAGATTATTCGAGGAATCCTCGGAGGCGCAGTGCAGCGGGGCGGCCGCGGGTTTACAAGGGTCATACCTCGGGTCCAACAAATTGGCTGTGTCCTATTTGGGCTTAGACGTCCGGTCGGATGGAGGCGTTTGATTGGCTTTTGTGGAGGCAAATTCTGAGGGAAGAACCGGGACTGAACCTTACTATTTTAATGACAATATGAACGAACAGATTGCCTTTTATTTGTATTTGTAAGCGCAGAGAACTAAACATTTTAGTTTTTTTACAAAAATAGACAACAGCACCTTTATTACATTTTTCTTTGCACAAATTTTAAGAAAATATCCTAACTCTTCTGCCGTTGTCATAAGTCCTGAGTCTCTTTTATTCGCGCCCAAAACTCGCTCTTTTCGGTATCGAGTCTTTACACAGAATTCAGGGAAACACATTTCAATTGAGTTTCTTTGTTGCTCTGTCGCAAATACCACGCAAGTTCCCACCATTTTCACTTGTATGGAGCATGGGATCAATTGATACACCAAAAATAATATACTTCAAAAAAATTATTATTTTTAAGCCATTTTCAGTAATGAATAAAATACCTGGATGAGAAAGAATTGTGTTTGTATTCAAGGCGGTTTGTGCGTCCATGTAGATGGCGTCACATTCTTTCGTGGCTATTTCGGCTATAACTCCCCAAATATAGAAATCTACAAACTATAACTATATTGGCGACCACTCTGAGCAGTTATGTCGTCATAAAACATAAGAATTTATAAGAAAACTAGCTGAGGTACCCGGCTCCGCTCGGGTCAATGTTGAATTATTTCCTTTTTTTTTTTTTTTATGTGACTGGACATGGATGGCTAATACCACAAGTTCTGTCATGGTATTAGCCCAACACACCACATGGGAGCTAGGTGCCATGCCAGGACCTTCCTTATATTGCACGGCTACATTGAACTGGATGGAAAACACGGACAATTTAAATTGCCGCTTCGACCATCGTTCATCCAATGCGATGGTACCAACCCGGGCGGGATAAACCCTACCACCTAGTAAGTAAGGAAGGGGACCTACAGCTTAACGTGGAATCCGAACCACGGCCAGCCTCTCTCAACGGTCTAATGGTCACCCATCCAAGACCAGACCGGACCGAGCGTTGCTTAACTTCGGAGAGCGATCGCCGAAGTGTCGCGCCACTGGGCCACTGTCTATCATCCTGTATATCATATGAGTTCCCAATATAAATTTTCATCCCCTATTTCACCACCTTCCAATTTAATTTTCGTCACAAAAGATAGCCTAAATATGTCCTGCAAGGTACAGACTATCTGTATACCGACATTCAAATCGATTAAGCGGTTTAGGCATGAAACGCATCAGACATAACTTTCGCATTTATAGTAATAGTATGAATTATAAGACTACAACTGTTGTAAATGATAACTTTAGCATACATCCTCATAATTACCTGATAAATTCCAGCTTCTTTTATTGTTTTGTGAGATCAAATTCACATCTACTCAGGATGCTAGCCACCAAAACTATAGTTTGTAACTTCAAATTTTAAAGAAGTTACAGCAGAAATAGTTACAAACGACCGTGATGCTATCTACTATGACGCATACATCCCCTTCAGTATTCTTCCATTTTGTGATCAACAAAACTCATTGACGTAGTAAATTGCTTTCCGAGTCCACGTTTTTTTCGGTCGTTGTCAAAAGGCCTACCGCGAATTCTCAAACTCGACCGAAGTAAATAAAGGCGAGGCGAGAATGCTCCCGGACATGAGAGGATCGGTCGCTGGGATCTTAAACAAGTGGGAAGAAGTGGCCGTCTCCGGAGCGCCATTCCGCCGCCTCGGTCCCTTTACGGCCCTACTCGAACTACGGAAACATATAAAATAAGGGGGCGATAATGATGGAGCGTTTTGGATCTAAACTCTTTCGAAAGGACGAAGCGATGTGTTTGAATCATACGGATCGCTTAGCACCCCCCGTGATCCTATGCGCACATGCTTGTCGTCAGTTGTTGAAGAAAACATATATTGCATTATAAACATTTTCAAAGAATACCTCATAAGGTCCTTTATGAGAATCCTCTGCCTTTTGTAATTTAATTGCAATGTTTCGTATATGTTTTTGAGTAATTGGACATGGATGGCTAATACCGAACTGATCGTCAGATATTAGCCTAACACACCACATAGGAACTAGGCGCCACGCCAGGACCTTACTTTTATTGCTCGACTACATTGAACTGGATGGAAAACACGGATAATTTTCATTGCGGCTTCGATCATCGTTCATTCAATGCGATGTTACGAACCTGGGCGGGATTAACCCTACCACCTAGTAAGTAACGGGACAGTTTTACGTGGAATTCGAACCACGGCTAGCCTCAACGATTGAAAATGGTTACCCATCCAGAACCTAACCGCGCTCAGAGGTGCTTCCCCAGCTTATCGATTCGCAAGGCGTTACCGAGGCTGACTAACTGATAAAACAAGAATAATTTTATATTATTATGTAATTTTAACAATGCTTTCAGGGCTTCTAGATATGGTTGGCCATCGGGAGATATTCCAAATTACCACACCCCAGGCCCATCGTTATAGCAATAGAGACCGAAGCATCATCACTGCTGTCAATATTTCTTATATCAACAGTAACATTCGACACCAATAAAGTATTTTCCTCAAAACATCATCTTCTTGCGCATTTGACAGACTATTATGAGCACGTTTGTTGATGTGCTACTCTATAGCTATCCGAACGTTTTAAGGGTATCTTTTGAAAAATACCTTGCATAGTGGGTGTGAAGTCTTGACATTTCACCCCGGGGTCTTTTATTACTCGCAGGACGAAGGATCAGGCCAGGCTATCTGATGACCGGGGCCTTAACGCCGACTCCATGGCGGGCGATAAAAAGGGGAACTTTTAGGCGATAAATAGAAAACAGTCTACTTGCATCTTCCGTGTTTGGTTTTGTTGCGAGCAACTTGGATCTTTTCCTAGTTTTTAATATGGTATAAACATACTTGTGGACTTCTAGACACATTCTTATGACAACCATGCCGCATACAAATATGTATTAAGAGACTATACATTAATGATGTTTTTATTTTTAAAAAATCTTCAATAACATATAGATTTAAACCAGGATTAAAAAATAAACGTTAACATCATCAACCAACTATATAATTAAAGGTCGATTCTCCTAAACCAATTGCTATAAAAAGTCGGAACATTTTGAAGGTTTGGCGTGTTCAGTCATAACAGATTTCAGGCATATAAAAATGATCAAACGCAGATCTCCAAAATAATATATTTCAATTATATTTAATGTTAAAAGAAAAGTAACAAGTAGTACAGATATGCAGGTGTTCTTCAAATAAACTAGGCTTGTGCCAGAGAAACAGCTGTGAGATAAATGACTTGGTACACTTCTAACTTTGGGCCACTTTGAACGGGACGAGAAACTCTCTTCTACAAAATTATGGCAATTGTTGTGGTTGTTTAATGGTTTATACATCATCCACAGGCAGCACAACTGCACTTGGATTTATCATATTGTATCAATATCCAGTTCATCATTCACGGCGAAGAAGAACTGGCAAGAAACTTCGCTGAATTTTTTGCAACGCCCACTTAGTCTAAGTTTACAAATTGTTTGCCACTGCCTACGGAATCACGGGTTATTGGGACCCGTTTGTGTTAATACTTTATTTTTATTAATTGTACCATACATAGCAAATATGTATCGTTGATGATAAAAGAAAAAACACAGATGAATACATTAAATTAATATTAATTCACAAAAATCTACCGTTCACGCCGGATAGAACAGTTCATGACAAATATCGGTTTATTTTGCTAAGCCTATTGGAGCGAGCCAGTCCCCACAAACAGCACCAGTTCACGAGCATCACGCCGGGTCTAGCCATAGCCTCTCTCAACCATTTTTAAGGGGAAGAGGTGACGAGGACTTTTAAAAGGATATTAAACAGAAAGGCTATCGTGCAGATCAACATGTAATGTGACAAAGGTAATCCTGGTCGGCAAGTAGTTCGGATTCGTGTGGGAGGAAACTCCGTAGAGTCGTAATTCGAAGTTGTTCTCAAATAGCTTTTGAAATTCCGAAGAGTTAGACAAACGCGATGCCGCCCGATGAAGCCAGTCAATGTGCACAATGGTTCGTTTTTGGGGTTCCGTTCTTTAAAAGGAAAAATAATCCGTTATAGGATAACTACGTTGTCCATCTGTTTGTCAAAAGGAACGCTGAGGATCGCATGGAGTTATTAAATTTAAATTAATATCAAATTCTTAGGTCTATGGTCCCTTGGAGTTGTAAAAAATCAGGTTTTCCAGTCAACATGACCAAAAATACGAGCGCTCATGCCACATATGCAAACACTCGCAAATTAAACCATGAAATCTGACAAGACTCTCATCGTTAATTTGTAGTTGAATAAAATTACGGAACCCTCGATGCGCGAGTCAGACTCCCACTTGTCGGGTTTTTTTAAGTGATCTCTGCGCATGTCGTTTCCGCTCGGTGGCTCGTGCGCCGAGACGGAACGCGCCATTATCGATCGCGGTAATGATAGATTATTGAATACAATCGATGGATGAAAAACCTCACGTTGCGCTCGGCCCCAATCTGGAGCTCTTTTATCTCGAGAGTTGAAAATAAGTGATTAGTAAGTCTTCGAGTTGATCGTCAGTTAAGTGAAGCAAGTGGCAACAGTACAATCTTAAATATGTATGACTTTGTCTCAGAACACTGTTTCAAAAATACGTAAATTTGCAAGAAGGAAATATGTGATGGGAGAAAAGTTGTGTTTGAACGTACGAAGTTATACTTCTTTGGAGTGATTAAATACAGTTCTTGTTTCATGCAAACGACCAATAGACGGCGGCGACGCCACGAGAAATTCTAAATTCAAATAAATTAAGTGTTACATCGGCGCGATGGAATGCTAATTTCAAACTGAGAATAAAATAAAGAGGTGCGTGTCATTGAGATTGGAATCACTGCTTCGGTGCAGAATACCGCGCTAGACCGCGGGCTACCATACATGTTTTTTGGACCTGACATTAAATTATATGCAAGTGTACGGATATTGGTGAAAATACACATTTCTGTTGTTAAAGTGAGAGAAAAATAACCAATAATTATTTTAATTTCAATAGTTTGAGCGTATTTTGATAACTATGATAAAATTTTGTAATGATGTCTTGTACTCGATTCGTCGTTCGTGGTTCGGATTCCACCTAAAACTGTTGGTTTAGTTACTAGTTAGTTACTATATTTAATCCCGCCCGGGTGGTATTGTATTGTTTATTTATCATCCATAGACAGGCACTCAGATTTGTCATATTTTAACATTTCCACATTAGCCAGTTGAGCAAAACAAAATACAGCGAAGAAGAACTGGCAAGAAACTCCGCTGTTTTTTTCCAGCGTCCACTTAATCTAAATTTACAAAACAGTTTGTCAATTTTTTAAACCAAATCACAGGTAAAACACTAAATTAACATGAATGCAAGAAAGTCAGCCATTCATGTCTTATGCAACCACAGATTAAGTAAATAAGAGTATGCAACAGTTCATGACAAATATCAGTTTATTTGCAAAGACTATCCCCACCAACTATGTAATATGTTGCCAATTGGAGCAGGCCAGTCCCCACAAACAGCACCCGTTCATGAGCACCACGCCGTACACAGCCATCACCTCTCTCGACCATATCTTAGGGAAGAGATAACCCGAACCAAGCGTCACCGTAAGCGAGGACCTTAAAGCGATGTACTACTCCAGTGGCAACAAGAAGTTGTTACTATGGTATAGAAAATATGTACGTACTCAAAATGAGGAAGGTTTTAGCATGCAACTAATTAAAGTGGTTTGAGCTAACATCATAGCCATCATATATTAGCCATGCATGTCCAGTTGTCCAAGTGCGATTCGGACTCGCACACGAAGGGTTCCGAACCATCGTATAAGATTTAACATAAAAAAATCACGTTTTTTGTATGGGGTCATTATTGTTTTTTTATTTTATTTTACCTATTTGTTGTTATAGCGGAAAAATAAATAATCACTCTGTGAACATTTCAGCCTACCTATCACGTTTCATGAGATGCAGCCCAGTGACAGACTGACGGACGGACGGACAGCGGAGGCTTAGTAATAGGGTTCCGTTTTCACCCTTTGGATATGGAACCCTCAAAAGAACACTCATAGATTTATCGCAGCCGATCGACATCAAAATAAACTTCCTTTCTGGACAAATAGTTAACTGTAGCATGAAAAAAGTTAAACCAATATCTTCGTCCACCGTGACATTTATAAATAACCCAATTTAACCGTGACAAGTGAAACCAACCCCCTTCCAGATATCAGTCTTGTGAGCCGCTCCGCCATCCTTATCTGGCATCTTAACGGTTGCTTCATTAGGTACGTATAGCCTTAAATCTACAGCTAATACAGCAAGACAACCGTGTCCACTCGAATAATACGTAACTCAAAAAATGGCCAAATGAAGGGTGCTCCTACTTTTAAAGAAACGGTTCGAAATTGGATTAACTTTCTTGTGAAGAACTTACTTAAAGTTTACTTTAATGTTGTCCGTTTCAAATATAAGTCGTTGTGCGATTCGAGCAGGTTATCTTTATATCTCTTCACAGTGTCACAGTAGAGAGAACAGCAGTAGGTGAACTGAACCAGACATGAAAAAGCGAGGATGATTCCAGATTTTACACTTTTTTTGTACAAAATATATGTTCAACAATAAATATCATTAATTTTAATTTCAGGTGTGCAATATATAAATGTATCTTATTACGAATCGCTAGGGAGTTAGAAAGTTTGCGGCCCGGTACTGATTGCAAAGGTTTTTCGGTTATGTAGAGCAAGGGAAACATCATGCCTTTGAAACAAACTCATTGGAATGTTAGTGGTCATGTGTATTTATCAACATTATTTTTTAAGTACACTGGCAAATTCAAGATGCTCCATCTGCATTATTGGTTTACTTGTGGTACGTATTATATTCAGATATACATTTTTAATAAAATGAAAATAAAATCCAATTTTATTTTAAGATTTTACTGCAAACGGACTCATCACTTCCTTCAGCAGGTTGTTCATATATAAAACGCACTAATAAATGGTTTATTAATTAATGAAAACTTATTAAAAAAATCTGGTTACATAAGTTGTTTATAACTGAGCTGCTGGAAACACTCTGGCCCTAAAGAATATACAGCAACAAAAATAAAGTTCTGAGTTTCATCTGAACAAAAATTTACTCTTAATTTTGCGTAGTTCGATCGAATAATTACTTTAAAACTTTCTTGTTAGATAAGGTGGGTAGCCTTCCGACCGTTTAGAGAAGCTCTCCTCCTGATATTATCTTTCTACTGTGACGTTAGACTATCGGAGACGCAAGGTGCGCCGGCGCATCGCAAGGTGCACTCAGTCCGTTGCTGCACCTTCCCTGCGGCTACTGCGCATGCGTACAAACTACAAAAAGTTAACGAACGCTCGGTTAAAAAAAGGAACGCGCACCGGAACGGTGATTAAGTTTACAACTGAGAGCTGGTATTAGGGCCTCTGATACGGAGGGGCCTTGCGAAATGGGAGGTCATGAATGGAATACTTCGGTCGTTGTGTTTGACGTGCGTACATCTGCAGCTTAACCGGTTTGATGTAGTTACAGACTTCGTTGTAAATATTAGAATTGAAGAGATTGTCATAGTACCCAATCAATTATAGCTAGTAATTACGGACTACTTGACGACAAATTACTTAAAGATTTTATTTTGTACTTTTAAATTTAGTATGATAATTTAAAACGTATTGGCAAAAAGTAACAACCTGGTCGTAATTTATTCTAAATGTATTTTAAATAAGAAAACATATTGTTGAACACATATTTAACTGTCCCTTGAGGTAAAAGCCGCAAGTTAAAATTCCAGGTTATACACGTAATTTTTTCTCACGAAAGATCATGCCATTTATATAAGATACTCAAAATCATTTTTTTTTCTTTATTTCATCGATCGTTTCAAAGTATTGATCATGTACACTTTTCTATACGGTTAAACCGCTTGGAAAATACCACTGACCACTCTTCATTAGACACTTAAGCATCCTCTTTTTAAATCGAATTATTTCGATTTATATACGTATTTTCCATTTAGTTTAATGTAGCCTTGAGCGTAGGTATTTCCTACATTTTGACATTCGGTGTGATTTTGAACATCTATGCCCAATTTCGTAAAAAAGCGTAAGAACTCAGAAATCAAGGCTAAAATGCCAGTAAAGATTGTGAACCATAAATATAAGAAAGTATCTATCATATGTACATACATATCATTATTTAGGAGCTTAACTAAATGGTTTTCACTAGTTTTTAAGTTTCGTGGAAAAATATATTGATCTGTTATATTTTCTATACGAAACTTCGTTATGCTCAGGAAAAGGTTCAATCGGAGATATTTCATGCTCGATTTTCAATTCGAGTGTACCGTGTACAGTCAACGAAGTAAGCAACCGAGAAGGGAAGCAGCGAGGCGTGTTGGGTATTTGACGAAATAATTAGTGCGTTCAACTTTTTATTATAAGCCATTTACGACGGTTTTGTGGCCACAATTTTTGTGTAATTTAATTTTTTACGGTAAGTGAAAGGTGCGGTTTCATTCGGATGTGCCTTTGTGTGTGTCTTGTCACGCTGGCGGATCCGAGACGATACTTTTTTTGGGTAATATTCTCTATATTACACCTTTTTCATGTACTGTGGCAGGTGATTTTAATTGATAAATATATCTTATCATTACTTTAAGGCAAAAAATTGTAACATAATAATTACATTATAATCATTATTTTACATTTTACGACAAATGCCCCGAATCTCGCCAGCCTATAATTTATGAATATAACCAAGCTATGCGTTCATAAATACCGTACCAAAATATGACAATTGGTTTACAAATTACAAGTTGCATACAGTAAAAGTAGGTAATAGTCGTTAGAGTTGCAGTCATGTTTGAAACTGTAACAAATGAACTGCAACTCATACGTTTTAATTGCTGAACTACTAATTACTCTTAATTTATTATTATTATTATTTTATATTAATAATTTAATTCACCATTTCATGCTCTAGTTAAACAACACAATAATTATATAAAGCAGATGTATAAAATTACCACTTGACCAACTAAAGGACTTATTTAAACATAATTAAACAGAAAATGACTCTGAATTTAAAATCAGAGAAAAAAAGTGGGACTAAAAAATAGTCGCCAGAGGTAGACATTTATAAGACTTGGCGATTTAATACTAGTAAATAGTCTAATTTTGAGCAGTCAAATGTACTTATATCTGTAGTAAAACCATTAGAAAAAAAGATAAACAAGAAAGTGAATTTATATTAGGCTATAAAACCGCATCTATAAAAGTGGAATTAATGCACAGGTTATCAGGAGATAGACAGACGGATGGACAGACAGGAAGACAAATAGACAGAGAGATGAAAGTCGTTAGATTTTATAACAGTTAGCACTAGTTTACAATGAAACGATTTTAGTTAAACGGTGGTAGAATTTATTGCAAAAAAATGGCTGAGAAATAGTTGCGCCAAGTTTAGCCGAGGTGAAACGGCGCGTGGCGGCGGACGTTTAAATAAAATACGGAATTCTTTCCCGCCAAATGTCAATGCGAACCCTTTCTTCGAGGGGGAGTGACAGTTAAAAAGTTGACATTTATTAACGGCCGCTGCCCGGTCGCTCCTCCACCGCCGACAGCAAACTGTCTCGACTCGCGTGCAGAGAAAGAAACGTGTATATGGATACATTATCGGTTGCCTCGATAAATGAATGTTTGCCCACTTTTTTTTTACTTTTTAGTATAGTATGTAGCATATTTTTCATCTCGGGATGCGGCGCATGTGTAGTAGCACAGAAATAGGAAGTAAAAAAAAATACCATTGCCGATGTGCGTAGAAGTACTGATTATCGCAGCACCAAATGTCCGAATTGTGCTCGCCTCAACCGTGAAGATGACAGATAAACAAGCAAACACACACATAAGCTTACACAAACACAAGCAACTCACACCGTGCTGCTTCGACCAGCCCAATTAGAAATGCACATTACATATTTTTATGATAACCGCTCATTACAATTAGGCGATGTTATCTGCTATAGTTTTTCGCTCTGTCTCTGGTAATGTATGTACTGTTCTCGCTCTGCTTTGGACCTGGGTGGCTTCGATAAAAACCCAGGCGTTGATAAATAGAAGTGGTCAGAAAAACGCTTATTATTCCGGTATAAGATACATCAGTTGCTGCACTGGTGAACAAACAGAATTGATGTGGAGGAGATATTATGATTCAAAATGTGGTCGAAATCTAAAACGATTGAGAACGTGAAATGTGCTTTATATGCGTAAAAGTATGTTAAAAAAAGAGATCTATCGATTTGAAATAGTGCGCTAGACCAGATTACAGTGCGTTACGAACTTAAATGTTAATAGGTGAAAGTTACAAGTTGTTAGAATACATTAAATAACATAGTGAGCTATCAACAATTGAACAAGAACACCTAGATATGAATTGTAATTAGACCGTATGTTCGTGATTTTACTTACGGAATCACAATTAAGGAAAAAAAAAATTAATAAATAAAATGGATCTCCCTTTAATTGTTCATACTAGAAGATAAAGAAATAAGTGCTTCCTAACGGGTATCGAACCGACACTTTTCAGAATGAGAAGCTTAGCCACAAACATAGTATGTACCTATGAATGTATATGTCAGTTTAAATTACTACCTTGTTTGAGTTCAAACAAAAGTACTCAATTTAAATACTAGGCATAATCTTCCTTTCCTCTTTTATTCCGGACTGTAGTTATAACTACTTGAACTACACAAACTATGAAGTTTTATGTGGCGTTAGCGATGGTCTATCACACCCTTGGATAAGTAATAATAATAATGTATTCATTTAAGAGCACACCTTCTCTTTCACCCACAATACGTTCTCAACGCCACAGAGCCTAGTCGTTAGATAGTTGATGGGATGTGGTTGGATTAAATAAATTATATTAGAAAATATCCCAACAAAAAAGTTTTTTAAAACATGACTTATTTATAAAAATATTTAAGCTTTAAGGATTCATCTAATTTCGACTACCTTGCTTTTTAAAACAATCAGACCAAAGGGAATGTTCAATATGTTTCGTTCATATATTTAAATTATTTAGCCCTACTGGTTATTGGTTTGGGAGTTTACTGCATATCTGGACATCTAATCGCGTCACGTTTATACCAACGGAGAGGATCTCTGTGTTTTCACCAATCTTTATTGTAACCAAAAATCACTTAGATAGCTAATGTACGCTTTGTAATGGTCAAATTCGAAGCACATCTAATCAAAAAGCACATTGACGAGATCTATGTCAGTTGACAAATAAGTATGGTGGGATCTCTGCCTACCCCTCCAAGGAAACCTGATCATGGTAACGCTCGGGTAACCGCACAATTTCCTGAACCAACAAAGCAACGCAAACGATCACCGGTGAAGTCGTAAATCAGAGTTGAGGAGGCTCTAAACCGCAGGAGCCGTGTGCGTGCCAATAAACACAACCGCTAAGTATTCATAAAGCGATCACGACCTACTAATACGCTCCGATTATTATAATTCGCTTTAACGCAACTTTTATATGAGCCTCCGAGTTAGTGCATCCACTGTTATGTTGACGCACGCACCCGTCAAGTTTACTCACGAGGAGTCGAAGCATATCGAACGACTTGTCTAGTCATGGATGTCGCGCCGTCTTTGTTTCGAGGCAAATATTTCAATGTTTTTTTTTTATTGTTAAGGCATCCGTTTTATAGTTCGGAACCCATGCGAAGCTTCAGGGTTACGCTTGTCGATGTTGCTTGAATGAAGGATCTCGGAGACTGTAGAATTTCAAGTTATGGGTATGCGGCAGGTGGAGAAATTGGAAGACGCAATACCCGCGAAAGGTGTGTTTCGCTGGTTCAGGTCCAGACTTGTAGTATAGTCATAAAGCAATTATTTTAACAGGGCTGTTTTTTTAATGAATGTGTCCTTGGTGCACGGTCGCTTTTACATACGGACATATCACATTCCTAGCTATTAATACATTTAATCAATATGTATTTCTTTGCCCATAACATTCAATCATTATTCTCAAATAACCACTGCTGCTTGAGAAGTCAGGGCTTTGTTAAAACTGTTTTACGAGACAGTAATACGTCATATATTAAGAATAAATAAAGCAAACAATAAAACTGGGAATTCAGGAATGTGAAAAGTTTTCAGTGCGTGCCTTCTCTGGTTCTTAAACGAGCGTTTGTCACACACTTCACGAGGTTTCCGTTAGGACATCTTTTATTAGCCATAACGAGTTTAAACTATATCGCACCATGCATTCAATATTAGGCTCTGCTTATATTCTATCAACTGGTTATGGTGGTATTTATGAAACAGTGCCATAAAGGGATTCCGGCATCCCTCCATCCGCACAGGATCAGGAACCAGAAACCGGTCCTGAAACAGAATTCTCATATAGCGGTTGATGGATAGCGCGCGGACTGCTTCACATCTCGTCGACGACCCTAAGGTATCTTTGAATTTAGAGACCCTCCAACTCCGAAGGGATGTTGGGTCTCTCTCTGAGTTCCACCGTTTTTACCATGGAGAATGCCCGCCAGAGCCACATAACGCTGTCCCTCAGTCCCCTTCCTACCATCGCACGACTCGGAACAGACAGGAAATGCACCCGTTCACCTTCGACATTCCCGACATTTATAATCGGTCCCCAGTGATGTGACGCCTCGGCGTTCGATCGAGGTTCAACTAACACTAACACTGGACTAGATATATTCCGGGAGGTCACGACATTTTTGGTCACGATAAGGTAAATGGCTGAATCTGTGTTCACATGCTAGAAGACCAACCCTCCAATCCCGTGAACCCAGTTTCAACCATTTACGTTATCGTTACCATTTTTGTCGCGACCTCCAAGGTTTTCGGATGAGTGACGTTTTTGTCGTTAGTTCCACGTAAAATTATGTGTTTCTCACTCATAAGATTATTAATACTGCCTGGGAAGGAACAGCGAATTTAAGGAAAAACTCGTTTTCCGTCCAATGCAATTTAGTTCCTGGCATGGCACCTTAGAAAATGCATTTTATTGATTGTATACTATTGCAGCAAGTGAGATGATACATATCCACTAAAATAAAACAAACAAACAAAAATTGCCAGCCTCAGTGGCCCAGTGGCGCGACACTTCGGCGATCGCTCTCCGAAGTTAAACAACGCTGGGTCCGGTCTGGTCTTGGATGGGTGACCATTCGACCGTTGAGAGAGGCTGGCCGTGGTTCGGATTCCACGTTACTAGGTGGTAGGGTTAATCCCGTCCGGGTTGGTACCATCGAATTGAATGAACGATGGTCAAAGCGGCAATGAAAATTGTCCGTGTTTACCATCCAGTTCAATGTAGCCGTGTAATATAAGGAAGGTCCTGGCATGGCACCTAGTTCCCATGTGGTGTGTTGGGCTAATACCATGACAGAAGATGTGGTATTAGCCATCATGTCCAGTCACATAAAAAAAAAACATGAATTTAAAAGTGTTGATAAATTTTCTTTATGTTTTTATCGTAAAAAAAACAGTACTTAGATCTATCGTATAGAAGATGCCACAGCGTCGGGTTTCTCCATAAAGATCTTCAGCTGTTATCCAGCGCGTCTCAGATTCCACGGTCGATAAACAATTGAAAATACTTCGTACTTATAACTGACCTTCCGGTTAAAAAACTAACTACACGTCCGGGTAATTACAAATCGCGATACATTATCCGTTATTACAAGTGGCGTTAATGCCCCGGAACGGATAACCGGATCTCTGGAGCATTCGCCTCCTATAGTAATTACTCGCAGTTTTTGCGTCGCGGCGCCGCCGCCGGTCGCGTCAAACTATTATTGTGCTCATCGGCTGGATTCTAATAAGATAATTTAGCTGTCGTAACAGCGAAACAACACGACACTGTGTATGTTCAATCGTTCACGCTTCACGAGTACTTAACACTATGCGCTCCGAATTGCGCGTGCAGTCGACACATCGCATAGAGTGTATGCTGGATATTCCGAATCGATACGGTGATCACAGCTACATACATTACTACCACTGCGATCAACTCGTGTCAGGGCCTATCTATAGATAGTAAGGCTTCAGACATGGAATTCTCTAACAGAAGACTTTTTTTTAAAACTCAAAACCTAACATTTGAACCCAAACAGAAAACATCACCGGTAACAGCATATATTTTGATATAATTTTATTCATTTTTAGGGTTCCGTACCCAAAGGGTGAAAACGGAACCCTATTATTAATCTTCCGCTGTCCGTCCGTCCGTCCGTCCGTCCGTCCGTCCGTCCGTCACAGGGCTGTATCTCAGTAACCATAACAGATAGACAGCTGAAATTTTCACAGAGTGTGTATTTATTTTTCCGCTATAACAACGCTATAAGATTAAAACATAATTAAAATTAAAGGGGGCCCCCATACTAAAAACTTGATTTTTTTGTAATAAATCTTGCACGATGGTACGGAACCCTTCTTGTGCGAGTCCGACTCGCACTTGGCCGGTTTTTTTCACTCAAGGTAAGTGGGTAAGTATACAGAAACATCATTAATAGCATACTTTTTTTTCCTAAGTATTCAGTCTCTAAAGTTCTACTTTGCAGTGTGCAACTAAAGAATTTAAATAAAACTGGTATTTTAGGATTTTTCCACATAGATCGCCAATACCTCACCTACATATGAGGTCATGCTATTAGCATCAAACACCTCATGGAAGTGAGGACCCATGCCAGGACTTTTTTTATATTACTTGGCTACATTTGTGGAAAAGACGGATAATTTTGAATAGCATTCAAGTATCTGGAGTATCTCTGCCTCCGGGGAAGCAGCGAGATGGGATGTATACAGCGAGTTAGGAAGCACGGGATTAGCGATCTAATCTCATTCGTACACTTACATTGAACGGTAGCGCTGCCCAGACAGTTCGCTTACGAATTCGTTGACTACTGGTATTCTTGAGTTCCAACGACACGTATAACACGTAAATACATTACACGACGCTATACGAATGAGATTCAATCGCCACTAACGCCTTTCCTTTTCGCTAGATGTATTTCATTTCATTTATTTAAACTTTTTGGTAGTCAAACTACACCAAGTTACGTCACAAAGATCCGCGGATTCGATCAACCCAGTAAAGAAGAACCCGCAAAGAAACTTCACGGGTTCACATATACATCGATAGTATACCATACCAATAATGGGAGCGATGCACCATAACAGCCACTGAATACTGTAAGTAATAATACTGAATTCGCAATGGGCTGACAGCAATACGATCAATTCTTTCTAGAGGGGAGTTTCTCATTCCCAGTAAAAGGCAATGAAAGCAAAATGACTTTTCCGACTTGCATTATTAAAGAGCCAAACCCATAACAGAAACCGTCCAATAAATCTTCAACAAACTCATTTTTCTAAGGTACCAATAACCCTTCACTGAAATAAAAAGGAATACGCACAAACGGTGTAAATTACAGTCCCCCGATCGCCTCCATAGTTTTGATCGGAGATTACCCCGCCGGGGGGACCGGCGTCACCGGCGTACCACCCCCGCCATTGTCCGCGGCCGGCAGGCCCCGGCTACTTTGGGGTGACTTAAATCCGAAATTGGGTATTTCGTAAAATGTGCATGTGTCATTTATCACGACCCTCCGAGAGGAAAAAATGCAGCGGCCGTCAAGTAACCCTATTTAAAAAGAGCGCCCCGATATAACGCTCACTAATCCCGCTGTTAGACGCCGCCGAACCCGTAGCGGTACAATGGCGCTGTTGGGAAATAAATATTGAATGAATGGGATGAAAGGATGGACGGAGATTATCCTTATTACTATCCAATAATATAATACTGGCGACTAGGGACTGCGCTTGATTGGATCTAGGTCGGTTGAAGTTTATTACAAGTTGTTGTCTCAACTGTTACATTTGCAATATAAAAAAACTTTACTTCAAAACGGACAGACATATAGCAGACGTCAGATTTTGCAAGTAGTAGAGATGTGAATGTTAAGGGGGTGTGTATGTCCAAATAGTTGGCGCCACAGTTATTTAACAATCCTCAAACATAGGGAGTTACGAGTGGCGAGCACATTCATCGGTTATGAATTTAATCTCATTAAACAATTAGAAATATAAGATGAAATTACTTAGATAATTCTGAGGATAAGTGCAAAAGGTTGCCATGCACAATTAGCCACTTTTTGCTCATATCTCGTAATGAACTCACAAAAGATTGCTTTTTTTTACAAAGTGTTTGTGTATGAGATCAAATACATAATTGCGTAGTCTGCTCGCCTTTATAGTTGTATTAGTAACTTTCTATTTTTGGGGAGTTATAGAAGTAATAGCAACGAACGATTGTGGCGCCATCGACTTGGGCGCGCACGCCCCCTTAAGGGCCTGGTACTAGCCAAATCGCAAAGTTAGACGAGGCACCCCAAGTAAACTAACTAAGTCTGACGATTATAAGTGTCATCCTTACAATATATGATTCCTTGTCTAGGAATCGAATGATTTTCGTTAATGTATGTTTCCTTTTTCTATACAAAATACATTGCGGAAACGGTGTCCATTTCCGAACTTTTTTGACTAAATGTAGAAATCTAAAAGCAAATGGAATTTTTTGTTTATGCATATATGCTGTTTTTGCTTATATTTAGAAATCGAATGACTTTCAGATTTCTAATGAGAAAAATCAACTTTTTTTATTTTTATTATTATTTAAATAAATGATGGAATAAAAAAATATTAACAATTATCAGTCTGGAGTTCTATTTGGATTTGCTGAAGCGTTTCACTACATATTATTACATTTGTTAAAAAGTGCATTTGTATGGCGCGAGTAGTTGGCTAGTCCCAGCGCCTTAAGCAGAGAAAAGAAAGAAAAGTTAGCAAATAATGTAGTGATAAGCTTTCTTCTGTACGTGTATACATAACTGAACTCCCTAAATAGCTGGACCGATTTTGATGTCATTTTGGTCTCTATTCAATCGAGTTGTAGGTTGTATTGAGCTAAGCGGACCTGGAATCAAAGACAAAAAAACATTACTTATAGACTTATATATTCTTCTTCACTGAGTTGATCGAATCCGTGGATCAATCAAATTGTGACATAACTTAGTGTAGCTTGACTACCAGATGTTTAATAAATAAATGAAATGACATCCTCAGCTATATAATATAACTGCGTTGCTATATCGGCAGTGCGATTACGCAAAATTTGAGGATGGGGCCGCGGTACGTGTAGGTGCAACCCCGTCATTTCTAAAGCGCGATTACGAAGCCGTTTTTCATCCACCTACATCCAGCACGGACCAATCTGTGTCGACAATAGGTCAACTTTTGAGGTACTTTACTAGACGAGCAGACGAAATAGGCGTTTACCTCCCCGCATTTGACAGTTCTTTGCCGTTTCGTAATACCGATTCGACGCGAAATGTATGGAGTTGACCTAATTGCTGCGGGTAGCGCTGAGTGCCGCACCATTTGTGAATGCATCGATTTCGTAATCGCAAAAGCTGTCATATTGCTGTAAGTACAGCAACCTACACCCAATTGTGTGCTTCGTAATTGCACTGCCGCTCTCTCTACCCATACTTATATTGTCGTGTGATTTTTCTCCAAATGGAAAATCTGCTGGTACTCGCCTAAGCGTGCAACCCTCGTGCGACCTGGCGGGTAGTTCCAAAGAAGCATTTAATCAGAAGCGTAAAATTAAATGTGTCCTACATTAGCCTATTGCAATCCTCAAATGGTTTTCTACGAGCTTTAAAATTTTCAATATTTTGGTTAGCCCGCACGTGTCGCGCCACGTGGCTCGCTTTGCCTCCCCCAAGCCTCGGCTACCGCCGTTTTGATCCGCCATTTAATTTTTTATTATTTTCATAATTCACAATAACAACAGAGCGGCGGATTACGGGACCACTTCTGCTCTCCTGCGGTGTCAGAATCGCAGCCACTCGCGCGTACTCGCGCCGTGGGAAGGGCGAAAGCCTATAAGATGGCCGAGATGGATGGGGTCTGTGCTGTTGTGGTTTGTAATATTGTTCGAGTGATATTGTGGTTGCACGCTGCCTTTTGTGTTCTTTATGGCTGGAGGAGGTTAGAGTGTTTGCTAAAGTGATCGCTCCGCTTAACGTTACGTCGGCAAACATAAATAACAAAAATACACATCATCAGCGGTGTCATTTCGGGCCTAGGCTTCTGGCTTCTTCGGTCTCAGGGCACCCAGTGGTTTAAGAACGTCTACCTCGTTTCGTCTAATTATGATTGTAAACTTATGCGTCATCTAGCTTGTGTTATAAAGCCTAACACCAGCGCAATAGAGGGATTATCCAATTTGAAAGGATAAAGAAAGTATCTCTACAAATACTGACCCATTCCCTCTCTAAGAAAACTCATAGCAGCCCCGTTCCTTACAGTAAGAGCTCCAATCAAACAAGCTCCATGATCCATGATTCAATCGATCATGGAGTCCAAAGCACGGCTGGCACCTGAAAAGTTGGGTACCCTATACGCTTACATTATTTTTCTGGTTTACAAAACATAGATCCACTTTGCATTGTAATACAATAGTCACCTCTGGTATAGATCAATCCAGTTCTGTTTTCAGCTATTTACTCCTTATTCGGGATATCTATCTGGTCGGCGATCCCACGCGCACAGGTAATGCACATTTGCTGAACCATACACTATTTTATAGGAATCAGCTGGAAATGTATCTTAAGAAATTTCAGAACATCCCCCTCTAATATTATTCCAACAAACCCGCAGAACATTGGCCTTTTTATGGTAAGGGCAAAAGTGTTAAGAACCCAAAGATTCTTCAGGTTTTTCTTGTGTCGAACTGCCATATTATAAAATGGACTGCCGGGGCATGTTAAGGTGGCCCAACCGCGGGACTAACTCATTCGCGGGCACGGTACAAAACCGTGCTGTTGCGCTCTAGGACCTTCTCTGTTTCAAAGAAAAAGACAGGCTCGGATGATTTAGTAAAATTTACGAAAATTTTAATTACAAAACGACTTGTAGCTAAAAGTAAACCACGACCGCTGTAGTAAAAAATCGAACAAAAAAAAAAAGATTATAAATATTTATTAAATAAGGTATGTCAGATGACTAATCTTTTTAAGATGTTCTTACTTTATCATTGCGTAATCCACCTCCAAAGTTATTGTATAAAACGCGTAAAAATTTCGAACGTTCGGACCTTATAACTTAGATATCAAACACAATTTTACAATGCCAACGGTCATCAGATATCTAGTTCGATCAAATATAGCTATTTTGAGCAAAATTTGAAATCTCTGACAATAAATATGGGCGTGATCTTCGTTCCCCGTTTGTATGGGAGTAGAGCGGGATGGCCCACCTTAAATGCTCACTCTCAACACAAACCAACTGGCATCGCACCTCGCTCATAAGGTGAAAATGGTACTTATCGCTGCTATTTGTGCCATCCAAAAATCTCTAGAAATGTCGAATACTTGTAAACTTAAAGCCCAGTGAAACCGTGTACGTTCTTAAATCGAAAAAGTAAGTAAATTAAATTTAAAACATCGTTTAAAATCCAAAGAGCGCTTATTTTTATGTCTGAAGAAATATAATTGATCAGTTGTGCCGAAACACGAAAAGCGCCTCGCAATAAAACGTTATCCGGCGGAATTAGACATTTTTAATGCACAATTGGGATCAATGCAATTAAGGGCGTCGCGTAAGATATTGTTTCGATTAAAGAAATCATTTAGTTTAATGGCGCATAAAAGTTTGCGGACGCACCGCAAGCGGCGCGCGGCGCTGCCTCTGCATATTGCACGATTTCATTTATGTCGAAGTGGAATTTTTACAACTCCTGTCGGGGGGGCCTTCTTACCCAAATTGCCAAAACAGTTACGGGTGTGGGCTGGGGGGTGGAGTTTTTAAAGCAATTTTCCTATTACGACGTACGTGAGGCGCTGCGATGCGTCTCGCTGGGGTGGGCTCGGCGTCGGTGAGGCGATTTTTTTTTAGTGTTTTTTTTCTTCGGCTCCGGGAAGGGAGATTTCGTCGATGTTTCCAAATTAAAGAAAATAATTAAAGTTATCTTGATGTACGCCGCTTGTTCATAAGCGTTCGCGGAAAAAAATTTAGATGGATTTTTGAAAATATTCAAGAACTCTAAAACTTTTCTCTTAATTACTTTTACGGATTTTTTATGTTATAATAGTTAAGTATTTTGTGTATTTTTTTCCATTATACTGGACAAATGGCTTCTATTATAGTACACGAAGGTCATCAAATTTGTCCATAGGAAATTATTTCATAAATAATTACTTTGTACTATTTTAGTAGATTCGCCCGCGTTAACGTCCGGAAAATCGCTGGATTTCCCTGCCTTCTCTCAGCTATGACCTCATCGTTCGCGCCTCTCGTAATTCTACGTGATGGTAAGAAGCGTATGATTTTCGGAAAGAATGAATCTTTACATACATTCAATCCGCATCAAAATCGGGAAAATCGTTCACAAGTGGTAAGCTGACAGACGGACAGACAGGTGCCAGAATCCTGACGTTAAAGTTAAAGAAAAATCTATTTTTAGCTAAGCTGATTGTTTTGGGTCATGTTGCAATGGAAAAACTAATCTATACCCACATATCTACCGGCATTCTCTTCTCTAGGATATATTGGCCTGCATGGAGTAATTGCAAGCTAAATAAGAAAATTGTCTACCCCCAGTGGTGCGTAGGGGATAGTATAACGTACGCTGATCGTCAATAACAATGGTGTGGGGTATAAGCAGTAAGCCGATGGCTCCTCTGCCGCCCCCCACCCCGTCGCCCCCTCTTGCCCCCCGCTCCAGATGAATAAAGAATCTTGATTAAGATCGTGAGTCCTGCGTGACGCCGGAATAGGCCTCAGGGGCGGTGGAATAGAAAGGCAAAAGAGCCGAGTTATAGAGCATTGCGAGCATTTGTAGAGTTCGGAAGTTACTAAGAAATTATCGAAACCAATGTATTTAGTCTTGTGTGACGGCTGATAGAGTATCGACCGTGTTTTTTTAAGCTATTGCACTTTTCTTAAAGATCTGACGTCATCACCAAGCATGTCATATTTCAAATGATCTATTTGGTACATTGTTCATGCGAACATAACTTCACATCACTATTTCAAAGCTTATGGCGACTTAGAATTGTTTTGAGTAAAATAAGAAATTTCTATAAATTGTATATGATAAAAATAAATATATTTTTTTTGCCTCATCCGTTAACTAACTCTGTGTGTCTTTACGTTCTAAGCCCCGATTTGTTGTATGCCACTGGACATGGCTTAACACACCACATGGAAACTAGGTGCCATGCCTTCCTTATATTTCGTAGCTACATTGAACTGGATGGAAACACGGACAATTTTCATTGCCGCTTCGATCATCGTTCATTCAATGCGATGGTACTAACCCGAGCGGGATTAACCACTCAGTAAATAATTAAGGGGACGTAGAATTTTACGTGGAATCCGAACCACGGTCAGTCTTAACGGTTGAAAATGGTCACCCATCCAGAGCCTAACCGCGCTCAGAGGTGCTTCCCCAGCTTATCAATTCGGAAGGCGTCGTACACTGAGCTACCAAGGCTGACAATTACTCGTCAGTTTTATTAGCACCTCTTAAGTCTACTCCACGGAACTTTGTCCGTATGCTCCGCCGCGGATCGTTTAAGGAGGAAGTATTAAACTCTTACAAGTGTCTGCCTGCCCCGCCGCCGCCGGCGCAGCCGTGATGGTGGGCGCTCCACCCTTGCACCCCCCTGCAATAAATACAGCGATAGTTCCGCTCCGCCGGAAATGCATTCGCTCTCATATTCCCTATCGATCGCTTAACTTTTTATGGAAAGTATTTGAAGTTAATTTGATAACTAATAAAACAAATCAATTTAAATCGAACTGAAACAAATCAGAAGATTATCTTGTTACTACATAGGATTCCATTGTAAATTTTGTAAGGAATAAGATAGTTTTTAATTATAGCTCCGCTCGGACTAAAAAAAAAATGCTAATGTTTCTTTCCGGTTTAATAGATACTAATTTTATAAAAGTTTCTGCTGCATCAAGCCAAAGCAACAGACAAAAAAAACGATCAAGTTTTTTTTTTACAAAACGCATTGGAGGGTTTAATTGCATACATAATGTAATGCATCCAAGAGAGGAAAAATCAAATTACTGAAAAAAATAGATCAGTTAATCTAACTGTAATTCCAATAATAACAACCGTCTTGCAACGTTAAAGTATAGCCAACTACGTAAATCGGTGACTCTAACTGACGGCCAGTAGCCTAGTGGCGCGGGGACTGGCCTAGCGTTCTAGAGGCCTGGGTTCAATTCCGACTTGCACCACTGTCTTTCTCTTTCAGAGTTCGATAAGTGCATTTCGTCACGAATGCGAGCTGATCCATGGTTCGGAATCCATGTAAAACTGTAGGTCCCTTCCCCTACTAGGTGGCAGGGTTTAAGCCCGCCCGAGTTGGTACCATCGCATTGGATGAAAAGATGGTCGAAGCGGCAATGAAAAATTGTCCGTGTTTTCCATCCAGTTCAAGGTGGCTGTGCTCATAAAGGGAAGGTCCTGGCATGGCAACTAATTCCTTAGGGAATGTGGTGTATTGGGCTAATATCATAACGGTAGTTGTGTGGTATTATAGCCATCCATGTCAGGTCGCATAAAAAAAACTGAGTGAAAACAGTTAGCCTTAAACATTAAAATATTACCGTATAATTTGTTTTTGTTTTAACTGTGTGAAACTGTTCTCTCTTACTGTTTCCCTAAGTGTGTGAAAACTGTTTTTTGCCTTGGTATTTTTTCCATTCTTTCTTATGTATTTACAATCTGTTAAAATTCCTGTTCCTCTTGAAACTGGACAGCTGCACGCGTGACTTGTAGCCATAAATCCTCAGCGTAGCATATGACGTATGCCAAGAATTCACGTATGAGAGCGGGCTTTCTAACTTTTAGGGAGGCTGCGAAAACCATGTCAGCTAACCAGATGCTTCTTAACGCCATTTTTGTTGTTTCCAAGTAGAAATACCTCTGCAGGGTTTACCGTCCCTATATATTAAAGATCTACAGGATCGATTGGTTCATATTTTTGGAATGTCGAAAGTAAATGCGTGCATTTAGAAGCACTTAATAGGGATACGTTTGACCTCGGCGTAGTCACATGTTATGATTTGTTATGTATTTCGTGGATACGGCATTATAACAAAGAGATGTCATGAATACTTGATTGCATGTAATGCTAAAAATCTAAACTGAATGATCTTAAAAGTATAAACAATATCGAAGCTATGCTGGCTAATGATAAAATATGACAAATCCGAGTGCAGTGTACTGTCTATGGATGATGAATAAACAATAAACAATAAACAATATGGGTAAAGTATGTATAGTTAAAAAGCCGAACATAGAACCTCCTCCAAAATCGAGTCGGTTAAAAACAAAACTCGAGCACTTATTACAAATTCAGACGCGAGATCAATGTGGTGTGAATTTAATCAAATTAAGGAAAGCATGAGTTATGGTCGGCGGCGACTCACACACTTCGATGCGGACTGTGGTTTTATGACGTTTACTAAATGGTTGCCTTTTAAAATGAATGATTTGCGGCGGGGAGTCAACGGCGACAGATGGCAATACATCGACCGGCATTCACGGGGTAGCGACTGTATTATAAGCGGCAATGCCACCATTGAACCGCAATACTTATTTGTATAATAATGAACTAAGCCACCGAAGTTAAACTTCAAGAGATAATGTTAAATTACACATAAACACTTTTTTGTGTAAATGTTTATGGTTCCTTACCCAAATGGCAAACCCTATTACCAAGCCTCCGCTGTCCGTCCGGCCGTCCGTCCGTCTGTCACAGGGCTGTATCACATGAACGTAATAGGTAAGCAGCTGAAATGTTCACAGATTATGTATTGATTTTGCCGCTGTAACAAGTAGGTAAAATAAAAAAAATATAAAAAGTACAATACACATACAAAAAACGGAACTGTCCGTGTGCAATATATATATTGTTTTTTTGTGTATTTTTCTTATATTGGAAAATCTTGGATTTAAGTTGTCTTTTTTTTCGAATTATGAAATTATCGAATTTTTTATTGATACGAGATACAAATATTTACAAAAAAAAAAAATTAATAAACGGACATAAAATAAAGCTTTCTCTAGACTCTACTTATAAAAAAAAATTACAACTTTTAGGGGTAGGGAAACGTTAGAGCCTGGAAGACCATTTCGTTAGTTTAGTGACAGTCGCCCTTCAAAATTGTCAAAATGTTAATACACACTTAGATCAAAATGCTATGCCAAACAAACAGCCACCCTCAGTGCAAATGGATTAGAAATAGAACTTACTCAACTAACAATAATACAAAAATATGTATAAACTTACAAGTATTATCTGGTGTAAAAGCCATCGTCAACTTAACAACCAATGGACAAAGATTGCGTTTCTTAGATTTTTCAAATCTTAGAATTCCTGTGACTTCACGACAGCCTTAAGTGATCAAGATATTTGGTTCACGTCAACTTATTAATGTCGAAACCGTGCCTTGACCTTATATCTTGACTACGTAAAAAGCCATTTCGAAATCACATTCCCACAAATTATTTATAGAGCTGCTTAGAAGCGACCAGCAAAATTTTAATCCATAACATAAATTAAGTTGTCTGAATCCGGATTTGGATGTTTTGCCGTGAGGCTCATAAGTCACGGAACTTTCACCGCAACGCAGTCTTGCCGCTGTCGCTTCGCCGCGAGTACTCCCACCAGAAACCGAGATAATAAACGATTTTTTAAATAAATAATTAAACAACTTGTCGACTGGCGATTTGGCATAAGAATACCTGAGTAATTCAAGATAGATTATAATGTAGCAAATGAAAGGCTAATCATTTGTAATAAAAAAAAATGCTCCAGGTATCTTCCGGCTTAGGGAGGGATTCTCTTTACAGCCCGAATGCGACGTGATGGGCCACTGTAGACAACAACATAGCCCCTAAGAGTCCAAGCTCAACGTTAGGGGCAGAACACCTCCAATACCCGCTATACCCTGATCCCAACAGCCCGATCAGTAGTTCGGGGTCAAGTTCTTCAGATAGGAATCGTCGAAAAATCAAAGTATCGACCCTATCGAATAGTTTTCGTATTTAATTTGGGTTATTACACCAATAACTTAACAACAGGACAAGCCAAGGAAATATACTTTTTCGTACTAAGCAGGTTCGTCGCTTATTACAAGGAATGTGTTATGTATGTATAATCGACCGTGAAGCAAGGACACATTAATTGATGAAAGAGCCCAGTAAAAAGAACTACTTTACGAATATACTGCAAGGTTGGACCCGAGCCATCAAAACATACCATTCGCGAGTATTTCGTCTTCCAATTTCGCCACCGGCTGTATACCCATAATTTGGAATTCTCCTACAGTCCCTCCTCCCGTAATTAATGCCTCCTACTAACACAGTGTAGTGGTAGAAGCAATACCCGCGAATGGCATGCTTTGCTGGTTCGGGTCCAGCCTTGCAGTATATTCGTAAATTAGTTATTTTTACTGGGCTCTTTCATCAATTAATGTGTCCTTGCTTCACGGTCGATTATAGTTTCAGTTTCAGTTTTTCAGTCTTTATTTCGTCCATTAGATGTATATTACATACTCGGATTTGGCTTTTTTTTTCCTGTCGGTTCGATTACTTCTGGCGAAGAAGAGCCGACAAGAAACTTCGTCAGGTTGGTCATTGTATTATTATATTTTCCAGTGATACTTACAAACTAGTTTCAGTGATTGATTGATTACTACTGCTCACAAAGAACATTATATACATTGGTGAGGATACATTGGATACATACATACATAACAGGACAAGTCAAATTAGCAAGTGATAAAGTAACACAAGTTCCTAGAGAGTTGTACTCGAATGTTCTCGTTCCGCGGGTGTGTCGCAATGCACAGCCGCCGCAGTTCCTTCCCGCAACCTCCGACGCCTCCGCGCCGTCGCTGCCGCACCGCGTCCTTGTGTGGCCTTCCTCCGCCTCCACGCCTCCGTGCCTCTGCGCCTCCGCGCCGCGGTGCCTCCGCCACCGCACTCGTTGTTCCACTTTGGCTGCTGCGCGCGCACATTCTCGGCGTTTTGCGCCAACTTAACTTTCGTGGTGTTGATAGAGTTTAATACATTTTCGTTTCTAACTGTTATTTTAAGCTGTAACATCTATTAGAGAGAATATAAATATTTTTTATATTCCACATTTTAACTTTTGAAGGAGAACAGTTCGTATCAAAAAATTTTTTTTTATTATTATTTAAAAAAAATATTATCCTGTTATTCAAACTCATTAATTAACATATACGTTTTGTTATAGCTCATTGAAAAAATCTTCATAACTCTTAATGCTTGTTAGAGAAGACAATGAGAATCTAGAATACATTTTGATAAAGTTAATATCTGTATCCTTACTATTTTGAAATTTGTTTTATAAACATATGTCCTGCTATTTCTTAATGCAAGTTTAGCTAAGAAGGTTGCACCGGTTTGATTACCACCTGCGAAGAGTATCTTCAATTTGTGTACCAAATCGTTGCACAGAGGTCAGTTTTGTTTTTAGAAGTCAGTATAACTTTAAAATATAATACAACAATTTGAAGGTTTAAGAAGGAACATGGCGACTGGCAGAGCTGACAGCAGAGGAGGAGTGCCATCATACACTAGATGAACTAAACACAGCCGCTCTAGTAACAGCCGGGCCTGTGGTATCTGGGCGCAGTATGGACAGAACAAGACTACATTCCGCCATCGCAGCCGCCTCGACCGCCTTCGCCGCTGGGTCACCGTAGCTCCGCCGTGGAGCGAGATTATTTGGCGAGCTTGACACACGTGCTATCTGATGTTCTATCTGTTGCGACAAGGCTTCTATTACATCTGTAGCAACAACTCGTTTCAGAGCTCTAACTAAACTATCTGGTAAAAGAGTTATTTACACTTGAAGTACAGCTTACACATTTCAAAAGAATCGCACACTTATTTGGTTTCATATTTGAAAGAATGCAAACCGCTCCCCTGATTTAGCCGCAGCTAGATTTCTATATTTAAACATGTGCCTTGTAGAAATGGCTTTTCCTCTTCAAGTCAATTGGAAAATGGGGACTAAAAAACTATTTAACATACAAAGAACGTGAATATATGTATAAGAATATATATTTAATAATCAATCAATCACTGTAAACTAGTTTGTAAGTATCACTGGAAAAAATAATAATACAATGACCAACCTGACGAAGTTTCTTGTCGGCTCTTCTTCGCCAGAAGTAATCGAACCGACAGGAAAAAAAAAATGACGAATCCGAGTGTGTAATATACATCTAATGGAGGAAATAAAGAAACTGAAACTGAAACTGAACGCCTAAATTACTATTTTCACAAGAAAATTATTGACACGGAAGCGTGAAATTTTTTTTTTATGCGACCTGACATGGATGGCTAATACTACACAACTACCGTTCTGATATTAGCCCAATACACCACATTCCCGAAGGAATTTGGTGCCATGCCAGGACCTTCCCTTTATGAGCACGGCTACATTGAACTGGATGGAAAACACGGAGAATTTTTCATTGCCGCTTCGACCATCTTTTCATCCAATGCGATGGTACCAACCCGAGCGGGCTTAAACCCTACCACTTAGTAGGGGAAGGGGACCTACAGTTTTACATGGATTCCGAACCATGGAGCAGCTCGCATTCGTGACGAAATGCACTTAGCGAACTCGGAAAGAGAAAGACAGTGGTGCATGTCGGTATTGAACCCAGGCCTATGGTACGCTAGGCCAGTCCCCGCGCCACTAGGCTACGAGCCGCTTAATTAATTAATTAATTGTGAACAACTATCAATATCATTCTTTGCAAACAGACTTGTTCAGCAAATTAAATTTGAATTTTCACTATGAATGACATTTGACTCCCCCAGTCATCGTTGTGATCATATGCGTGTTTTTTATGGAACCTGACATTGGATAGTTAATACCATACCACTCCCGTTACGATATAAGCCCAATACACCACATTCCCGAAGGAATTTGGTGCCATGCCAGGACCTTCCCTTTATGAGTACGGCTACATTGAACTGGAACATGTATGTACAAACTGTCCTTGTTTTCTTGTGTGAGTATGCACTTCGGATGGTCCATTAGATTGTTCTATTGGTGTGCTCAAACTAGTTGGACAGGATTGCTCGGTAGATACTGACGCGACCTCAATGTTGGCTGTTCCAAAGGCTTGGCCTTTGAACACTTTCAGTTTACTTCATAAATTCAAAAAACCTATTTTAAACTCGAAGGCCAACTTTCTACAACCTGTCAAAAACCCTTAGTTTAAATCATATATATTGTATGGTCGACGTATAATGCAGAGAATAGTCACCCTTATTTACATTACTATAAGGACCTCGAAAGGGTTGCGGAATGAAAGAAAATAATAGCTTAGCTAACACGTGTATACCTCGCCATTGATTTGAAAAGTGGTAAATAGGGACGCGTTCCACTCGACTAATTTATAATGAGCTGAGAACTGAACGCAAACGATTCGGACGGTCGTCATAAATCGCGGGGCCCACGACCAATCATAAATAAGCTAACACCTGGCGCGTGTGACCGCGGCGCACCTACGCACGCACCGCGTTCGCGGTCGGACCGCAGCGCGCGGACTGCGTTGGTGCATCGCTCGGAGGGACCGGAGACGCGGTTGATATATTGGACAGCGCCGCAGCCGCGCCGTTCCAAATTTGAGTGGGCTTGGAATTTTCGTACTTTCTTCATTTCTTTCAAAGTCCCGTACGTGCGGCGGAAAAGTTGTCGTAGTTTAAGAAATGATACAATGAAAAGTCTGATTTAAATATTAGAAAAGTTCCAAGCACGTATTTCATCGTTTATTTAAAAGCATGGCAACTAACCATTAAATATTCCAAAAGTGAAGTTTTGCTTAGGAGCAATCATCGATGATCAAGCACAGGAAAATTGCTGCATTAACATTTATCAAAAATATACTTTTCAAGTTTCCAAAACTATCCAAGCAACGCCAAATCATTTCATGGTGGAAGAACCGCTTCTGTTCTGTTGAACAATAAACCTCACATACACCTCGGTGTAAAAATCACTCATTCCTGCAGCCACCACGACTTCACACCGCCGCGTTCGACCGCCCCGCCCGCTACGTCCGACCGCCGCGTCCTACCGCCGCGTTCTTTAGCAGTGTCCCTCCGCCATGTCTTGCCGTTCGGCGCGATCCGTCGTCGTCGAAGTAATTGCAGACTAGTGTTTTCACGATTGTAATTGCAGATTTCAAGCTTTCAACTCCGAAACTTGCCAAATCGTTTATTCAAACTGATCGTTTTTTTTAAGCCACTTCAAATATGTTTTATTTAAAACGAACCAGCCCACGTTATTTTCTCTCGTGATTATTAAAACCTTGGATACCAAAGTTGCCAGACTTACGTTTCGCATCGCACTGTTTGAACCGAAATAGCATAAACAAACATTCCAAAACAATGCATAAAACGGTGGTAATTCACTGAAATCAGTCTCAGTAACATTAACTGTATAATTCAAAAACTTTCAGCTTTTATAGAGCTATGGGCTTAATTAAGCTAGATTAAGAAATGTTAACCCTCTCGCAGGCCCCGCGACGAACTTCCATAAACCTTAACCCTTTCCGAGTAAAGTATTTTAATTCGACTGTATCTTTAGCGCATTAGTCCAAGCACACCGCTCGAGGAGGTGGCGGGAGAGCGGTGAGGCGCTGGGAAGGGTTGGATGGGGTTGCCATGGATTAAGTCATCGCTTTTGGTGTGAAAAATGGCCTGGTGAAGGGTTGGTAGGTGTTGGACCGGGCCTAATTTGCAAATTGCATTTATGTGTGTTAATAATGTGCCTGTATATACAAACAACATATTTTTGTTTTAAAAAAATACATATTTTTTTCCTAGATAGTGTTATGTATAAAAAAAAAGAAATATGACATACTCGCAAAGATAATAAAGAAAAGTTCCTTTAATTCATGACAATTTCAAACGCTGGCGTAAAGATCTAAAGAAAAAACCTGCCAAGTGCGAGTCGGGCTCGCACACGAAGAGTTCCGTACAAGATTTAACACAAATAAAAAACACATTTTATTTATAATGAAAAAAAATTATTTTTTTTATTTTACCAATTTTTTTTATAGTGGCAACATAAATACACACTCTGTGAAAATTTCAGCTACCTACCTATTAGGGTTCATAACATACAGCCCTGTGAAAGTCGGACGGACGGACTTAGTAATAAGAAGTAGTAAGAGTAGATAGTACTAAAAGGAGGCGTAGTTGGCACCCTTTTGGTGCGGAACCCTTAAACTGCTTCCTCAAAATGTTATTGATAACATAAACTCATAATATGAACCCTAATCGCCTTGGCTGAAGGCCACGCCACTACGCTAAACTGGTAATTTTACTTCCGCACCTGACTCCCACACTTACATCAGCTCTGCACTCGTCGAATCAATCATATCGGGTGTCGATATTAAAATCCACCTCTAATCAATTACACTGAAGCTAATTAAATAAGTTTTTGTTTGGGTCTCTCTATATGGGAGCTCATTCTGCGCTTACGAAATATCGTTAGATTAATGACTGACATTGATTGGTTTATTGAGTGTGGGTAGCACTAGTTTTGTTACAATTCAATTTGATACTATACTTACTTTATTTGATATCTTTGATTTCATTCTACAGTGAAATCATATTTGAATCAATGGTCACATTATGTTAGTTTAGGTTAGGTCAGTTGAAGATAGTTACATATCATCAATTTATTAAATGCTATAATTAGTAAGTAAGGGAACCTAGAGTTTTAAGCAGAATCCGAACTACGCACAGAATGGTCACACATCCAGATTCCGACTGCACCCTGTGTAGCTAATCCCGATGATCTCACACCGAGGTGTCGCAACCATAGGCTTAGAATGTAAAGACATAAGTAATCAACTAACGGATGAGACCAAAATCGTTTCAAACAAAATGTACCGAAATTTCTTTTTTACGCAAAAAAATCTAAATCAATATGAAGGTTCAGAATAATGACTTGAAGTTATGTTTTAAGTTTAACATTAGATTGTAGAGAAAAAGTTAAGAAATTTGATCGACCCCAATTTAACATAAAAGAGGATTTTGTCCGGGTTTATTACTCCAGTTCACCTAAACATTTATAAAAGCACAGGGTCACCATGATTTCTTCAAGGAGAACTACAGAAAGCATAAGATTTCACAAAAAAGCATTTAACATTCCATGAGCGCGACTCCAATGTACTGATAACGATTTGAGAAGTTGTCTCATCGGGCGGATGTGTTCCATCTCCCTCTAACTCGCGGTAGTGGTACGTTGAGTTGACGTCTCACTCCCACACTTTGTTAGTCTTGTAAGCACAGAGCGCTATGCTAGGTCTATGATGGCAACACTGGGCCGCCAATGCTGACAACGTTTGTTTACCGCCACATTGATTAAAGTAATGTGATCATATTTATAAAATATTTGGATTCTACTAACAGCATTGTATTCTTTTGAATATTTTTTGCGAACCAAAAAAAACAAGAAAAGGGAAAAAAAAATAACAAAAAAATAACCGACTTCAAAGAAAAAGCACTAAACACCTAACCTAACCTAACCTTGGCTGACACCGACTCAAAAAATAACAGAAATCGTAACTACAAAAATGGAAATTATTTTTTACTTTTTAGTGCTTTTTCTTTGAAGTCGGTTATTTTTTTTGTTAATTTTTTTTATTTGTTTATTTTTAGTGAATCTGAAGTACACTTACTAATTTGTACACGTCCTTTCCAATAAAAAAAGAATCACCGAAATCGGTTGGCGTTATATTGAGTTATTCGTCCATTTGTCGCGCACATCTTAATACAAATTTAAGACTTTTATGATTTTCTCATGGATATCATTGCCAGAACTTAACCAAATTAAAATGGGACCACTTGGGAAGCACTAGCTATCATTTAAGAAAATAATCATCAAAATCGGTTCACCCAGGCAAAAGTTATGAGGTAACAAACATAAAAAAAAACATACAGACGAATTGATAACCTCCTCCTTTTTTGAAGTCGGTTAATAACTTAGAATTGATAAGACAAAATTGGTAGATCCTGCACAATGAATCATTTAATACCTTTTCCCTGAACGTTCTTACGTCGATTCTTTGTAACCATTGTGTGCAACCAAAACATATTATTGCATTATCAACACATACACATAAATACAAACATTACCAGCAGATATGCTATTATGTCCCCACGCCAGGGAAAAACAATCTCTAATAAGCCATGAGCTAATAAATTATTGTTAAGTAAACAAGTAATGGAAGCGCTAGTTTCTTGGGGTTAGCCACAGATACATGAACACATAGAGGAGGCATAACTCTTCTGCTACTAATGTAATGATGTAATCAAAAGAGTAACTTTATAAACAATACTTAATTTTAAATCACATAACAGGTTTTCTATACGTACAAATCTGGAAAGTCTTTTATTTTTTAATAACTCGTTCTAAACTAGTATTTTGTTTATTTGTTGAGAGATAAATCAAAATGGATTATTGAGTGTATTAGCTGTAGATAAATTAAACTGAAAAACCCGGCCAAGTACGAGTGGGACTCGCACACAAAAGGTTCTGTACCATTATACAAGATTTGGCCCAAAGAAATTACATTTTTTTGGGCCACCCTCTCATTTTTATTTAATTTGTTTTTTATTTTTACTATTTGTTGGTAAAGCGGCAACAGAAATAGCGTGTGAAAATGTCAGCTGTCTACCTATTACGGTTCATGAGATACAGCCTTGTGACAGACGGACAGAAGAAAGGACGGACGGACGGACAGCGGAGGCTTAGTAATCAATTAGGAGAGGAAAACTTCACGCACGGTGTCGATAAATTATTTCTTTGAAAATCATTACAAAGAGATGCATAATTGCCTTGCAAAAGTTGTTTAAAATGCTGGGCAGAATTAATTTCGTCTTCAAATTTCAGAAAAAAATATATTAAAATCTAAACAATTTCTTTGCAAAACTTGTTACGAGTATATTATAGATACTGAATCAACCCTGAAATTTTAGACACGCTATTTGATAAGTCCTTATAGAGGAATTTGGAACACCTATACGTTCTAAAACTCTATCGCCGGTGACTGTGCGTAGCGCGGGTCGTTCCTTATTGCAACACTAACAGAGGGATTACTATTAAGGAAATTGCTCCTTGCGAATTCATTCCTAGTATGCATGAATAAGAACATATTATTCTTAGTGAGCTTACTTAGATATATTCTTAATAATTTTTATAATATTGAATTAAATTCTCCACATGGTTTTGGATTACTGATTTTTCCAAGGACTAGCTTGAATTTTGAGTAATATGTTATTTAGGGAACCATAGAATGTAAATGTACAGTAATAGATAGTAATTTGTTCGCCTTAAAATCCTCCCCTATGGATTTTGGGTTTGTATGTGTTTTGTAATTTTCTTATTCTGGACGCACAACTTGTGTTTTTCTTTGTACCTAATGTTTTAGACACTGTATATATTGAAATGAAAGAAATAACTTTCTTATTTAACGACTTTTTTTTATGCAACCTGACATGCATGGTTTTACATGAATTCCGAACCTTGGAGCAGATCGTATTCGTGACGAAATGCACTTATCCAACTTAGAAAGATAAATAAAGTGGTGGATGAACGGGCGAGGATATGAACCCAGATCTTTGGTATGCTAGGCAAGTCCCTGCGCCATCATGATATTATACCAACACACCGCATTTTCGAAGGAATTGGGGCCACGACCTTCTTTCTATGAGCGCAGCTATGTGAAGCCGAATGAAAAACACGGACAAATTTTCACTGCCCTCTTTACCATCTCCTCATCCAATGCAATAGTAGCAACCCGGTTGTGCCCAACTTCACCACCAATTTAGCCGAAGGGAACCTATATTTCTAAATGGATTCCGTACTATGGTACAGCTCGCGTTTTTGACAAATGAACTTATTCAACTCAGAAAGAGAAAGAATTATGGACGGGACAGGGACCAAACCCATAGAGCTTTAGGATGGGGAGCAAGTTCCCGTGCCCCTGAGCTAGCAGTTATTTGACTAAACACAAAGGACCTCTATTCCAATATATCTGCACAAATAAGACAATTACATTTATTATCGTCGAGCGATATCGCAAATGAGTATGAATTGACTAATCCGCGTATCGATTTTTGAACTGAGTACTACTGTTTACCCTTCTATATGCGACTCATTTGATATACGTAGTATACACAAGTATATATACACAGAAAACAGTTTTCTTATCTGCAGAGACGCCGCAGGGATCGTAACATAAAAAATATTGTGTAACTGTAACCATTCCTCGGGTATCAATAATTCAAGATTACACGCGCTTCCATTACGGGACTCTCGTCATTCCTTGCGATTTACTTGCCGTACCCGGGGGAAGTTTGAGTATGGAGGACTGATTTGCAGTGTTGAAAAAACCGGCCAAGTCCGTGTCGGACTCGCACACGAAGGGTTCCGTACCATTTACGCACAAAAAAATCACGTTTTTTGTGTGCCCCTCCCACCCCTTTCGTTTTTATTATTTAAAAAAAATACATTTTATAACTTGTTATAGCGGCAAAATAAATACACACTCTGTGAATATTTCAGCTGCCTACCTATTAATTACGGTCCCTTTGACAGACGGACGGACGGACGGGCGGAAGGTCGGACGGACAGCGGAGGCTTAGTAGTACCCAAAGGGTGCCAACGGAACCCTAAACAATTATAGCAGTAAGTATATGAAATCAAACTTATGTTTTTAAATGTAGTACCTTGTATATATCTATACTGCAAGTTTTCACAACTCATTCGGTGAATGCACCCATTCACCGTCGATGTTCCAAAAATAAGATCCAACTGAATCAGTAGATATTGTAGCTATAGGGTCGGTAAACGATGGAATGGGTCCCCTGCCGAGGTATTTCCTTCAAAGTACAAATTGGGTACTTTAAAAAAGGTTTGAAGCAACATGCCAGACTGACCGGTCGGCATGGCTTTCGCAGTGCCCTTGTACGTTTGTAAGCCTATGGGTATCTTCGGGCACCTTTTATGTGTAGGCTTACCGTATGCTATATGTGGAGCTTAAATCAATAAAAACCGGCCAAGTGCGAGTCGGACTCGCACACGAAGGGTTCCGTACCATCGTAGAAAAAAAAAACAAAAAAATCACGTTTTTTGTATGGGAGCCCCCTTTAATTTTAATTATTTTTTAATCTTACCTATTTGTTGTTATAGCGGCAAAATAAATACATACTCTGTGAAAATTTCAGTCTACCTGTTACGGTTACTGAGATACAGCCCTGTGACAGACGGACAGACGGACGGACGGACGGACGGACGGACGGACGGACGGACGGACGGACGGACGGACGGACGGACGGACGGACGGACGGACGGACGGACAGCGGAGGCTTAGTAATAGGGTTCCGTTTTCACCCTTTCGGTACGGAACCCTAAAAACGGGTAGCTGGTTGATACCGACCATCGCTTTAATAAATATTTAGTTTAAAATGACCAACTCCCTTCTGCAATAACTGAGGTATTTTTTTTGGAAGGCTGTAAAGAGCAATACGCGTAGGGGCAAGTTCGACTTGATGGTAGGCCTCTGTGCAACTTCACTATGACGCACAACCTTCCCGGATCGAGCAGGTGACGCGTCCTCCTTGCTGGATCTTATGCTGACCACCAACTTTCATTTTCATTTAATTTCATTTCATGTTTATTCAGATAATGTAACCCTCGACCATGTAACCTCACCGAATGCACAGTCTGGGCTCATCGGACCACTGCTTGTTGAGGTCAACTTTGCCACTCTCTCAGATCGAGAAATATCGTCTGATGCGCGTCTGGTGAGCAACTATGATTTGACATATTGGGATAACGTTGGAGAACACTTTTCCTTCATTTGATTTGGATTTAGAGACAACCCCATGAATAATAATAGTATAATTAAAATAAATGCAATTATTGCTTATACAGTGGCTTAGTCAACTGCTAGGAATCGTTTGGGAGACAGAAATGGCGCGCGTGATAAAGTTTATTTTCTTTTTTAAAATAAATGGATTAATCGTATTGTGTATTACGAGAATAAATTGCTAATTTACTATGTTTTTTTCTTAAATTTGAATGTCCATTGATTGTATTGAGTTTAAGCCAACCCAAATATAACAGAACTTGTGATCGCGAAACGTCAACGAATGTTATCACGAACAAAACCACATTGGAGCCAAAACGAGTCAATTCAAGAGAAGCAAAAAGCGAGCTGTCAAAAAAATATCATTTCACATTTAAAAGAAATATCGCTGCGACAGCAAACCTATAATGTTATCGGTGGGGTAACCACAATATCTTGCGAGGGGGAAACGCCCGCCACGATTCGGTTTAGTCATTTAAAAATTAAATTAAATCAACAACCATATGCAACAATTCCATTAACTTAAACTTGTTTTATTTTTAAAGTTGTTCATGATCAATATTAAAACATTTTACATCTGAATTTTCAATGTGTAGAAATATTCCTAAACAAAGTGTCTTACCCGCGATACCAAATTATTAAAATGTGTAAGGATAATGTTTCACGCTTACTTTTTTGGTTTTTTTTTGCTTCAGAATGACTTTTTGAAAACAATCATTATAGTGTATATAAGTAAGTAATAGATACCTAACAACCGACTGTCATGAAATTTGCCCTGCACATTGCTTTCCCGAAGGAACTAGGTACTTTGCAAGGAATTTAACTTTAAGTGAGCGCGGCTGCAATGAACTGTATTAAAAAAACTATTACTGGGAATCATATTTAGTGAAATAATGTCACAATCAAAATTGTACCGTTCCGATTACATTTCTACATCTGAATTTATTACAAAAACGCACAGACAGACACACGGACGCTGTGTCGCTAAGAAGGAGAGTCGGATCCATTCAATTTCTCCGCCTGCTGCAATAAAGCGTGATTGTCACGCACGTACACATAGCATAAAGCGGCATTACCCTGCCACCCCTCGCTCCTCACTCCCCTCCCGCCGCCGTCCCCCGCCCCGCCCCTCCCCGCCGCGACCGACAAACCGAGTCGTCGATACTCGAACAGCCACTTAGGCACACACAGGCACACATTTTGTGAATATTTTTAAATATTCAGTAGTTTTTAATAAAATCTAAGATGCCGTGTCCTATAGACCTCAGCTGCCTAAAGGGATATCGAATGTGAAGAAATAATTGAGCAACAGCTCGTGGTATAGGGGCTAGAGGACTTGCCTTTCATGCGAGAGGTCTGGGTTCAAATCCTCGCCCGGTCATGCGACACTTTCTTTCTCTTTCTGAGTTGGATAAGTGCATTTCGTTACGAAAGCATGCTGTCCCCTACTGGTGGTAGGGTTAAGCCCACCCGGGTTGGTACCACCGCGTTGGATCAAACTATGGTTGAAGCGGCAATGAACAATTTACCGTTTATTCCATTCAGTTCAATGTAGCCGTGCTCATAAAGGGAAGGTCCTAGCCTGGCACCTAATTCCTGCGGGAATGTGGCGTAATATTATAACGGCAGTTGTGTGGTATTAGCCATCCATGTCAGGTTGCATAAAAAAACCTATTTCTTTCATATGCGTTATTGGATGTGCACTTTCGTTGTGCGATCATTATGTGGTTCAGAACCCATGTAAGACTGGAGGTTCTCTACTCACTTTCAAGCCCGTCCTTTTTAGTGCCACCGTATTGAATAAAAGCAGCAATAAAAGAATACTTGGGTTTTAATTCAATTTGTCCATGCAGTAAGAGAAGATCCTGCACCTTTTTTTTTTGCTAAGCGCGCCAGGACCTAAATGTGTCCGACGTTTCACGTTTCAAGGACCCCAGGTCGAAATTCGGGGAAATCCGGAGGAAAGGAAGCTCATTCAATTGTTTAACGAGCCTGTAGATAAAGTATAGAAGACAAATTTCTTCTTATTTCTTAGACATTAATTTTGATTCACACTAACACAAAGCCAATGCGATGACCGATGTAACGCGGGTAAAGAGTCCATGGTATAAAGGCAGTATACAAATGTATACAACCGCAAATAATCAGAGCACCAACATTAGGCTTTTGCTTGTGTAACTGGGCATGGATTGCTAATACCACACCCACAGTCATGATATTGGCCAAACACACCGCATTCCCGAAGGAATTAGTTGCCATGCCAGGACATTCAGTTTATTAGCACAACTGCATTGAACTGGATGGAAAACTTAGAAAATTTTTCATTACCGCTTCGACCAAATTTTCATTCAATGCCCCTTTTTGTCCCAAATATGTCTAGTAATATCTAGTTAAGGTTTGTACCATACCTCCGTTATCACTCTGTATACCTTTGGTCCCTCGGCACAGCCACCGATACTTTTAATTTTTTGCAACCTGACATGGATAGCTAATACCTTACAACTACCGTTATGATATTAGCCTAATACACCACATTCCCAAAGGAATTATAATTCTGCCATGCCAGTACCTTCTCTTTATGAGCACGGCCACATTGAACTGGATGGAAAACGCAGAAAATTTATCATAGCCGCTTCAAGCATAGCGTTACCAACCCGGGCGGGTTAAACCCTACCACCTAGTAGGGGAAGGGGACCTACATTTTTACATGGGCTCCGAACCATGGAACAGCTTGCATTCGTAACGAAATCGACGTAACTTATCCAACTCAGAAAGAGAAAGAAAGTGGTGCATGAGCGGGCGAGGATTTGAACCCAGATCTCTCTGCTGAAAAAGTCCTCTAGCCCCTATACCACGCGCAGTACTATTTTTTTTTTTTTATGTGACTGGACATGGATGGCTAATACCACAAGTTCTGTCATGGTATTAGCTCAACACACCACATGGGAACTAGGTGCCATGCCAGGACCTTCCTTATATTGCACGGCTACATTGAACTGGATGGAAAACACGGACAATTTTCATTGCCGCTTCGACCATCGTTCATCCAATGCGATGGTACCAACCCGGGCGGGATAAACCCTACCACCTAGTAAGTAAGGAAGGGGACCTACAGCTTAACGTGTAATCCGAACCACGGCCAGCCTCTCTCAACGGTCGAATGGTCACCCATCCAAGACCAGACCGGACCCAGCGTTGCTTAACTTCGGAGAGCGATCGCCGAAGTGTCGCGCCACTGGGCCACCGAGGCTGACAAATTGACAAACAACAAAATGACATTTATAAAAAAATTCGAGTGACTGAGAAAGAGAGATGACTCTTTAGAACGAAATATCTAGCCGAAGTGTTTTGCACAGGTATCATCATGTTTTCCTATATGATTTCTTTCAATGAAACTCTAACAAGGAGTTTCTAAACTTAGATCAATTCACGTGACACTAAAGAGATCGTGTATGGTGTACTTTGTAACGACTTTTTCCAAGCGCATCGTATTAAATCAGTTTCGCCGAGATACATTCATGATCTTTTTACATTTTTTTTTATTATAGTATACTAGTTGCTGCATAAAATAGCTCCTATTATATATTGCACCGGAAGCGGCCGAAAGCGGAAGCCAGGCCGGAAACTGCTTTCGGTTGCTACGGAGTTCTAATACTACGCGCTCGTATTACCATAATGGTTATTTGTACATCTGTCCATCATAGCTTATTATGTTATGTAAATATATCTATTTTGCCTGAAAGCAAGTAATTGTATTGAAATTTACTAATAGCGGCTTATTATTTGAGGAATTCAAATTAAAAATGTAAAAAATGGACCTTTATAGTATACCATTGATTAACGAAAATTTAAAGGTATTTATCTCGGGTATAGTGTTCAAAATATTAAATTGGGATGACTAAAAGATATATTTCGTTGTCAGAAAGAATATGGACTTTATTCTAATAGAAATTGCATTCACAAAACTTCCTTATTTTGCTACGGGAAAGGTATATTTTTGCGAAAATGCCACCAGAAAACATGCTCAAAGATAAATAGGCGAATGGAACTTTTTAGCGCAATGCTTATTTTCTATATCGCCTCCAACATACTCGTTCTTGCCACTTTTGCTGAATCTCCTAATGGACCTAATATTTCAAGTTACAACCGCACGAATCCCATATCCTCCTTGATATTGATACAAGCGGCTTAGTGATTTGTGATTTCGTTTCGGTAACGAGTTCTTTTTCCAACAAAAGCATACATTTGATCAATATTGTAATGAAATTGCATAAATGTCAAATATTAACTATCTAATATGTGTAACTGCTTACAACCTCAAATATATATGTAACACGCAAACATTAAAACTTGAGATTTCGTTTATAAACACATGTGCACACAATGAAAATAAATTGTATCGTTATGGAATCTGAAATGTACAAGCTTATTCCTACGTACAACATATAGCAACTCAGTGCTGGAATGATTTGTCTCCCCCCGCTCGTCAGGTGCAGTCCAAGATATGTTTTAAATAACTCTTACAGTATTCAGAGTAAACCTGTCAAAACTTAGTACGGGATTACCACCGGACTAACCATACAAAAAACTGTTTGATCCGCGCACTAAAGTTAGTCCGCCCACTCTGAATATTATTTGGAAAGGCAACAGACATTAGCGTCGATTTCACTATCCTCTCCATGCCTAACACGAAAAACTCTCTTCACACCCCCTCACCCTGTCTTATGCAAACTTAAACCTACATATAACACACGTAAATTTTAATAATGTATTTATTTTAGTCAATCAGCGTGTTTTCGTCAACTGCTGGACATACGCCTCTCCAATTTTTCTCCTGTCCTCCCGGCCCTCAACGGTACGGAACCACTGCTTTCCGCCGACTTACTTCACTTGACTCATATTGATCCACTTTCCTATCAGATACTTTTGTAACACATCCATCGGCGCCTAAATAAACAATTTTATTTTGAGGAATATATTAATTGATAAGAATCGCCAATTGCTTTAAAAAAAAAACTAAACGGTGAACGATTATCAGATGATCGTGTAGGAGTTAAAGAAGTGAAGCTATTTATCAGAGTACGTAAGATATCGACAGGCCAACTAGCGCCGGAAGTGGGCGCGGACTGTACGCTCCGCCGCCGCCGCCCCCTCCACCCCCGCGCACCCCCGCCCTGCGGAGGAATTGACTGGCGTAATTTCTACAGGATCCGACGTGACCTGCATCCGCGAGGAGCTACTATCGCTCACCCCATTACGGGGTATGGATCCGTTTTGGGCGGGCGGCGGCTGAGGGTGGAATCGATGCCACAACGCGTTGTAAGAATAACATTCGCTTTACAGAATGAGGCCTTGTAATGTAAAGTCTCTCAATTGAAAATCAGTACATTTCGGTGGAAAATTGCCTTGGCCTTGAAATTTCCTTAGTTCATTTAATAAATAATACACAAGATAGAAGACGGTTATTGTTGTGTAGTTCGGATACATTGGTTGGCAAACAACGACAAAAACCTGGTCTGAACTTCATCACGAATCTTTTTGTTCCATAAGCTAACTTCAATATATTTGGACTTATGTTTTATACAAACATAACGTCCTACTCGCACACGAAGGGTTCCGTACCATCGTACAAGATTTAACACAAAAAAACCGGGTTTTTTGTATGGAGCCCCCCTTTAATTATTTTTTTATATTTTACCTATTTGTTGTTACAGCGGCAAAATAAATTCAAAATCTGTGAAAATTTCAGCTGCCTACCTATTACGGTTCATCGGATACAGCCCTGTGACAGGCGGACGGACGGGCGGACAGACGGATGGACGGACGGACGGACAGCGGAGGCTTGGTAATAGGGTTCCGTTTTCACCCTTTGTGTACGGAATCCTAAAAACCAAAAAAAAATGTGTTCAAACCCTTTTTATATATCATTAATGAAAATGATATAAATTCGATTTTTTATAATATAATAATGGTCCACCCCCATGACATTGTTGCAAAAAAAATATTTTCCATATTTAACTGTGATATCCCTACGAAAATATATGAAGTGGGATAACGAGTTAACATTATGCATGTGGAGGCTTAAGAACGGCCCGTAAGCTATGCTCCCCATACAAACGTAGTTTACTAATCATTTGGAAACCGCTATTCCAATTAAATTGATATTTAATATCTACCATACCGTCATATTTGCTACGCGGCTTTTGTTTTGTTTTTTTGAAAAATCCAAACCGAATGAAATTAAAGCAAAAAGAAAATTTTCATACGAATTTTGTTTTCTCCGTGGTTTGACCCAGAATACATATACCGAAAAAAAAAGACATGCAGACACAGATATTTGTAGCCTAATATTAGATACCAAATATCAAGTTAGTTGGAACAGTGGTTTTCAAATGATTAGTAAACTACGTTTGTATGGGAGGCGAAATTTTGTGATGCTTACGGGCCGACCTTAAGGACACCTTTCCCTTGCATTGTAAAAACAATTACAAAGGAAAAAAAACTTGATTACGACAACTTAATAAAAAATAATCGCGTCCTGCCTTTGTCTGCATCACTCTAGTGATCTGAGCGACTCATTAGCGGCTATAATCGGTCAGTGAATCAATGTACATGACAGCGAATAGGCACTACGACCACTTGAGGTAGATCTGCTCCTCGGAACCTTGCTGGAGTGCTAGGGTTTGATAAATTAAATACGAAAATTAAGAGTCTTACAAAAGCACAACGTTCTGCTAGCTGAGCGTCGGGATAGCAATAAATACGAAGTATTAACCCAATACAAACAAAATATATTCCAAAACTTCGGCTTAGATAACCTCTTCTTTTTACACAGCTCATATAACCTCTACTCGTTGAACCGTCACCTGACTCGAATGACGTTCCTCTCTCTGTTTTGCCCCAATGAGCATATCCGATTCCTTATTAAAAGGAATGTTGCCATTGGAAAAAGATCATAATCCAGGGGATTTTATCGGAGTAAATGTAAATAATATAACCTTACGTTGATATAAATTGTGACGTGTTTGTGAAATAAAGTCTAACGCTAACAGTTCATGCTTAGATAGGAACTAAAAAATGGATAGACGGTTTGAATTACTCAAATGCCATAATTTAAAATAATTTTAGGGTTTTTCCGTAAAATAAACCATAAAATGCTTACTTGAGCCGAACATACCGTTTAAATAATTGTTTCATTTGTTTATGGATAGGGGTCAAATGCAATTCTGTTTTACGGAATTACATTTATGCCATCTTCTGGAAGCCATATTTCTGGATTATAATCGAACTTAAACAAAGCCATTCTATAACCACGCCACTCGTAAACAACCCGCTCTAATAAGTCTTTTTGAGAGTTAGTTAAATTATTGGCTTGATAATACATTTTGATCAGAGTACGAGTTACTTTTGATGTTACTGAAATATTTATACATGAATACACATATTTTTATCGAGACCTCAAAGAGTAAATTAAAACAATATATCGATTTGAATAAATGAATTAATAAATGATTTATTGTGAACAAAGAAAAATGCAATTACAGAGAAAACATACAGCAAAACAACAACACTACACAAAGGCGGACTTATCATTAAGATGGATTTCTTCCAGTCAACCCTTAGGGTGATGAGGAAAGGCAATAGGCAATCTGTAGGTAGGTGACACACCAGAATTTTAAAACAAAAACAATTACTCGATATGCATACATACACCATAATATACACGTATTTATTCTTATTATTAAATATACTAATATATATGATACAATACTTTACTTGGCTACTTTAATTGGAGATTCAAGAAGTGAAGGCAGACCGTGGCGACAGGTTACTAAGTAAATCGCTGCCGATTCCAAGACTCGCGGATTTTTCCTTAAGAAGCAGTGGTCTGATGGTTGCTGGATCTAAGGTATTTGCTTCCACGTGTCTAGGCGTCAACTAGTTAAACGCATACTCTTTTATTTTTTATTTTCCTACGGACATTGGAAAGATTTTTCACAATTCAAGTAAAACATACATACATACATATCAAAACGACTATTTATCGGAAGAGATGTTCGAGCGCCATATTGTACGAATCTAAATCATCGGCTAATCAATCTCTAATACGCTGAACATCATATGTTAATCAATGATTATTTGAATAAGTCATGCAACTAATCCTAGGTTCAATATGTGAACTTTAGTTTTTTACTTAATGAGAGTTATAAATATCGATTATTGATGCTAAGAGTACATTGGTGGCTTAAGAGTACATTTTGATCAGAGTGCGAGCATCCTTTTTTGGCTTTGCTTAATTTCTGTTTGGTTTCAAAATTTAAATATCGTAACTATTGATACCATACTAAATATCACGCCTGCATCCCTACCTTACATAATCACACACACACTTTTAAAAGAATCCCAGGTTGAAGGTATGTGGGAGGGCACTCGCCGGAAGACATGCCTTGACGGTATGGTAAAGTAATTAATTTGAATAAGTCTAATGATCACCACAAAATGGTGCTCTGATTATCTGCGGCAAGTACTTGGATGCCATGGTGATGGATGGGGAGGAATAAGGGACGCAATTTCCACAGGAACAGGAATATGCAATACAATCACACCTTCTACAGAAGTTACATACTGTCTTCATATAATTCTTCGATTGCAGGTGAGACGAATATAATCATTACAAAGCAGTTCATCTCTCTTGTCATAGGACGTTTCAGAAATCTTCGCACTTCAAATTGGTTATGTCATTCGCAATTGTTTTTTTCATTCTCAATTCTTATTATTCTTATTATTTTTCAAAATACCCATTCATCCAACTATTAACTCTGCTTCTTATCTGGCAAACTAACAGAGCACAATTTCCACTTACATTACAATCTTAACTTTAATAAATGTATTAACAAATGCCATATCTGGGCGAGTGATCTCTTGTTACTCTGGCGCTGGCCTCGTTGTCAGCGGCGGTTGAGCAGGTCTTATTGTGACATGTCTTACTATACCTCCGTGGTCAGACAACTGCATTGTACACACGTGATCTTAATCTGTTAACAGTATATCACTCAGTGACGCGACGACGTACCGAAATACATCGACGTTATCATACGCGAAGAAAGAAAACAACGTTGATTCCCCATTGAAGTTTTTTTCTTCTTCTTCTTCAGCCTTTTGCTGTCCACTGCTGGACGTAGGCCTCCTCCATACTTCGCCATGTTGTGCGGTCTTCTGTTTTTTTTTTCACCAGTTGTCACCTGCTGTCTGACGTACATCGTCTGACCAACGTTCTTGAGGTTTGTCGACGCTTCTTTTCCCTGTCTTTAACTGCTGTTGATCACGACAGGTACCGTCTTGGCGACCTACCCTAGATTATCTGTCAAAGCTGTCAGAGACCCAACACAATAAACACATTATATTTAAGAGATAATACATACATTATGTAGCTTAAATTACTTAAATTGTTCCGATTTTGTTAATCAAATGAAGTCGTGGGCAAGAAAATATCACAACAGCAAAAAGTTTCATATTTCATTTCAAACTTTGTGCTGGTCAATTGCATTAAAATTTGTTTGAAACTAAATCATGGCTCTACTTTACCTCCAAGCGTATAAGGTTTTCTGTACACGAATCGTTAACCTCAGACCTACTGTAATATTATTAGCCTGTCATTCTGTATATCAGACAAACGAAGACCTTCAGCTGCCTTAAATATTAAATAAAAGAACATCCCGTTTTTATCATCATATATATTTATAACCATATTTCATTCAGTGCTGTGGTACCCCGACCCAGGCCCATGTTTTCATTGTCACACTATTGATTACTTACCATATCTACGTTCATTAGCAAGACAGTTGGAGCATGCGCTATCGCGTACATAGTTTCTAAACTAGTCCGTTGCAGGCCTCCAGTGGTCTGGTTGGGCGGCGGAGGTGCGAGAGGTGTCAAGGCTGCCGGTAGCAGGTTCGTTATCTGCTATGTTATCCGCTATCCGCCCTTCCCCCCGCGTCTACACCGACCGGTGGATGCTCCAGCGATCCACAGTAGTTAATGCATATAAGGCGCGCCCCAGTAAGAATGTAAAAGGTAAGGATATGCCTTTTTATACAATTCTGTCGCCTGTTGCGGTTTTCCGATATTGCGTCTTTCTTTGCGTATTTAGGGTTCCGTACCCAAACGGTGCCAGCGGAACCCTATTACTAAGCCTCCGCTGTCCGTCCGTCCGTCCGTCTGTCCGTCCGTCTGTCACAGGGCTGTATCTCAGTAACCGTAACAGATACACTGCGAAAAAAGTAGGCTGACAAAGTGACAAAAATCACGTCAAACACAAAAAAATGTTGAAGCATCAAAATAAGTTGTTGCTATAACGAATCGAGCTTATTTCTCAGGACAGCTTTTATTTTGTCAATTGCTTTTTGTCATTGAAACAAAGTCGTATTTGTTACTGTAACAACTTTGGTCACTGTTTGTTAGTGTAACAAAGTGGAAGTTGCGAGCGCAACGATATCTAGTATGTTTTGCTAGAATTACTTTGTTAGATTGTATATATGGTCGACAAAATAAAGGTTGTCGTTGCAACCAATTCACTATGACGGCTCTCCAGGGTTAAAGTTTCTTTGTTGGGCCAACAATAATTTTTTCTCAGTGTAGACAGCTGAAATTTTCACAGAGTGTGTATTTAATTTGCCAAATAGGTAAAATTGAAAAATAATTCAAATTAAAATAAATTAAACATTAATTAGAAATAAAAAGTTTTTTTTTCTTGTACGGTTTTATCACCAAATTGGGTATTTTGGGGCGTATTATTAGCCAGAGGCGACGCACAGGCGCATGACGGCAGCGAGCGACTGTCTGGCGACAAAGTGCTGTCCCTGCGACGCATAGAACACCACTTTGGTTGCTCCGTATGTTGTTTGTAAGGGCCTGTCCTTACGTAGTAATATTTGGTGCGCCCGAGAGTCCTAGAACGTGTACAATGTACCGAGATTTAGGTCGTATACACGAATCATGTTTGCATACATACCACCTGGCCGCTTCCTCGGAAGTAATAGAGCGCATTATATCTTCTTCGCTTTCTCTGCAGACATACTCTCTCATCTCATACATCTCTTCAAATATGGTTAATATCATTTATTTACTAACATTCTCCTTCAACGTTATCTTGAAGCCGTTACCAATTTTCAGTCGCCCAAAAAATGACATTTAATCTAAAGAGGAACAACGTTTTCAGAAATGACGAGGTTCCAATCACTAAAATACACTGGCCGTGTTGCTCCTTCAAATTGTATGATAATGTCGTCTTGATAATATCGAAATGTAAACTGATTTTTCAATTTCCTCAATTTTAAGGACGATTGCTTCAATTGGTAATTTAATAAGAACGTTTTAAGCCATGCACTATGAATGAGGATATATTTCTACTGGCGGCGGCAGCGCGGGGTGGTGCGGGGGAGGGCAGGCGCAAGCTGAGCGAGCGGTGTATGTCGTCGCAAGCGCAACGCTGCTGGCTGGCCTTGATCAGTTAGACAAACACGGCGGCGACCGCACAAAGGCCCTTCAATGCACGGACTCGTTGGAGACATCTAGGCAATGACGACAAAGCATTACCACCTGGAAGCAAATTCATTTGTTTGATGAAGACAACGCCTATGAAACCGTTACAATGTACGCTCCCTTAACCTAATTGTTTATTCCCAAATTGCAAGGCACTAAAATGTAGTTTGCCAGCTTCAGCTGTCAAAAAAGGAGACAGTGGTTCAATCGTGTGAATTCGTGTCCGGTTCATTTCGCATCGCGTTCCTCGCGTTTTGCCGACAAAAGCGACTATTTAGAGTGGGGCTTCGCCCAGCCATGGTGTAGTGGTCGGATAGCCTTCGTGTCTAGGGGTGGAGCCAAGAGGAATCGTCTTCCGCGCAACTGCGCGTGCTTCGAGACGCCACCGGACCTCAGCGCAACGCGAGGTTTAGTGAGTTCCCGAGTCCCTCCCAACCCAAATACTCACTGACCACGTCCTGCCGGACATGACACCATTCGACGGGGTATGAACTTTCGCCTCTTAAACACAAGTGATTACCCTGTGAAATTATTTAGTTGGGTACCACGGGTTCTTATCCCAGGATATGCAGTCTTTTCTTCATTATACAATAATCCCATGTGTATTTTCGTAGAGAATGCGGGCGAGTTCGAGTTTTGCCTTTTTGGAATAAAAAAACTCCGTTTCCTGTCAGTAAGTGATCATGCGCACCTATCAGAAGCCGTGTGCGTCACAATGCATACTTATCCGAGCCAAAGGAACCCACCACTGGCGCGACAATAGCGTTCTCGTGTCCCGACACACACTTGTCGTGCACGAGGAAGAGATTATATCTCCCGTGATTAATCTCCACTACAGAAGGTCTCACATTCGACCACCGCGTCCACCTAACCAGACGGGAGCTTGGGAGACCACCTCGTGTCACCCGCCATCAGTACGCGGCTCTGAGGCCTCGAGATGGTCGCCTGAGCGGCGGCGCGCGCCGTGACTTCCTCGTGCCACTGAGCGACTGTTTGCGTACGTTTATGTTCAATTGTGTACTTACTTAAAGGTCTCGTATCCATAGACTTCGCAACTAAGTAAGACGAATGGTACATATGAACATACGTCTAGATCATATTTATATCATAATGTAGGACTTTTGTCAGCCTCAAGGCCCAGTGGCGCGTCACTTCGACGATCGCTCTCCGAAGTTAAGCAACGCTGGGTCCGGTCTGGTCTTGGATGGGTGACCATTCGACCGTTAAAAGAGGCTGGCCGTGGTTCGGATTCCACGTTAAACTGTAGGTCCCCTTCCTTACTTACTAGGTGGTAGGGTTAATCCCGCCCGGGTTGGTACCATCGCATTGGATGAACGATGGTCGCAGCGGCAATGTCCGTGTTTTCCATCCAGTTCAATGTAGCCGTGCAATATAAGGAGGGTCCTGGAATGGCACCTAGCTCTCATGTGGTGTATTGGACTAATACCATGAGAGAATGGTGTGGTATTAGCCATCCATGTCCAGTCACATAAAAAAAGGACTGTTGCGAAGCAAATGGCTACATTGGTGATGGCTCCTCGAGAATTTCTAAAAAAAGATTTTGTTGATTAGTAAATATAAATTTGAAAATATTTGTAACCCGTCGACTATTAGTTTGACACGATTTTGCTGGATGGCTGACTGGCTCTAATGGAGAAGGCATGTATTGCAACATGTTGCAACAGTGGGAGAAACTTAGGTTAGACAGGTTAGGTTAGGTTAGGTTAGGTTAGCATAACTTATCAATTGGTTCGACACGAATAGTTTTACGTTATTAGCCAGCCAACCAGAGACCCTAGATTACGGCAAACAGATCGACTGGCGTTTTCAAATGTATGGAGAAATTGAAGAGCGCGCGCAGTGGGTGTTAAGCGAACTAACATTTGCGAGTCCGAGTTTGATTTGACAGCTTACGCATCGTCGCAGTCAATACGTCGACGTTGCAATTTGCACCGACTCCGCGTTTTCTTAAAAAATCAGAAGTCCGAGTTTGATATTGACAGCTTGAAGAAGTACAACCACAGAACTTGTATGGAGTTTTACGTTTTTACTTAACTTCGAAGTTCCGTAAATGCCAATTAAGTGACAACTGGAACTAGAAGCTCAGAATTCTGAAATCGAACATTTGGTTAGGAGCCGAAAGCTTCCCTTTGCCATAACTTAAATTTTATCAATATCTAAACTCTACGATGTTTCTCCAAATATACGAAATGGCTAGCTCGTTACAGTTTTTAAAGGTGAGTGTTAAGGAAAACATATAAAATGCTTACCGTGAAACAGATTTTACCAAGCAATAATACGGCAATGGACTTCCACTAGTCCTTAAAATATATTTGGCGAATCGAGGTGGTCTTAACACAACCGCTGGGAATTCTGCTCATCTTTACGCATTGCCGCAAACCTGTGCGGCTAGCTGCGTCCAGTTACCCTCTAAGACCGAATACGCCATCGTGATCCTACCCTTCAGGTCTCGGCTCCGTAATGCAGTATGCTACAAAAACATCTCCAACGGATGTATACCATAGAAACTCGCCTTTACCTTTTAGTAGCACCATTCTCTGGTCTCTAAGAGAAGCCAAAGATATACCAACATTTATTGCTACATGTGCTAACTACAAGATATATTTTCTTTCGTATATAAACCTGATCTTCTTCTTTACCTAGCTCATACTTTCTGTACCAGTGGTATAATCAGGCAGCGAAATTGGAGAGCCATGTCGCTAGAATTTTGCTGCCTGTTTGGTTTGCTGTAAATTTGGAATGAGCGGTATAGAGAAACTTCTCTTGCGAGAACCTCGGTTTATCATAAAACAGATACTTCTAATATGCATTTGTCGTATTTAGGGAATAGCGTATCTAACGCATTTAGGCGAATTTTTTATTGTTGTAAATAATTGTATTTATGGTTCCAATAAGAATTTTGACATTTCTTCAAAAATTCAAAAATTCAAAATTCATTTCTTTGCAAATGCTTATAACAGATTATAGATATTTATAGATCTATAAGTTACCAACTCAGATGTACACGCATCAGCTTTAAGCTGCTAGTGTATCGAGACAATAATAATAATAATAGATATCTGCTCTTTACTTAGATCGTCAAAAACGCACCATTGAATAGTCATTTTCCTTTAAAAATTGCAAACGTTCAAAAGCTAAAGATTATAATCACGTAAGATCCAATGTGATAAATTATTGTCCAACCGCAGCGATGTTGTCAATTGTTTCAATGAATACTTCCATCTTACAAGTAAGGACTCTTAAGGATATTTTGGATAGTTTGTGCCCACGTTATAGAGCTCCCTGCAGCTTTGTACATGAATACCATAGCCTCTCAGTGTTTGTGGGATTTGTAACAATAATATCTTCGGAGCTCCAACCATGATCTGCGGCAGTGTCTATGAATACGAGCACAAGTCAATTAATGTGAGTTGAACTTGGAAGATCTGGTCACGACGCGTGGGTAATCAAATCATATATTAATCGCTATAGAGTAAGTCGACACGCGCAGCAAAAACTGCTGTCGTGTGGTTATGCTCACCGTATCGCATATATTACATTCGTTTCTGCAATGTAAACAGGTTCATGGGAAGTATTCAATATTTTGTGTATACTATAGATGAAGCTTTTGAGGAGTGGATCCAAACGAAAAAATGGCAAAAATAGGATACCTGATAAAATTTCATAGATAGCTAAATTAATAATGAGTCATGATATTTTCCCATCACAGTAGGTTCGTAAATGCCAAGGTTTCCGGATATTTCTTGTGTGTTTTCATCCAGTTCAATCGTACTAAAATAAAGGGTAGATCCTCCCGTTTTGGAGCGCGGTGTGATCAGCGAGCATCTTCGATCATTGAAGTTCTTTGTCTCACTCGCCGGCGGTGCCGCCATTGCATGTAGTCATCCAAGTGAATTTCGGTTCCTACTCCCGTCATGCCATAGGTACTCCCTAGGTATGATGGACTTATATACTCATTAGTCAATATCCAATAATCAATATTATACTCGGACCTGAACAATTTGATTAGATGCGATTTTAGCCATCCCTGTCCGGAAACATAAAAAATGGGCTTTCCGAGGAAGGGATGAACTAAGCAAATCTAAGGGTCTTTTTCACCTACTGCTCATCGCCACATATTAAGGACCTTTCTTAATAGCTTGCTATCAATACCAGTACAAGCTAATAAAGGACCTTTAAGTGTCGCAAAATAAATCAGCACTTGGTGAAAACCACTGAAGAGAATGGGAGGAGAAGTGGCATGCGTTTGATATCGCGTCTCTGCTATTTGGCCAAATCGACCATATACATAGTTGCATGAGAATCCGGCGGGGCGTCATATGCCACACAGTCGAAACATCGCCACCGCGCGCGTACATGCTCTTAAATAGCGTTCGTCAAGTCAGTTCACATGCACACAAAACCCTCCAATACGTTTGCGACTATGTTTGCATGTGACATGCACGATTAAATTGGATTGGTATTTTTTGGAAAATTGGAGACAGCGGGTCCCATACTAGGCGCGCTCGATCCCACATCTCCTCCCTTTATATCTGTGGTGAAAATCATGCTAAGTTTTTAATGTTGTCTTCGTCAGCGAACGTCATTTCCGTACAATATAACTTTGTCTTTCAATGAGGCTCTATCACGTTTGATTGAATGCTGCGTGAGCACAAATTTAAATTAAATCACACATTTATTCGAAGATAAAATAGGTTCGTGTGTCAACAATGGTGGCGGTATTAGCATCAGCCGGTGCTAGATCAGTGCGCTTGCCCCGCCGCCGCAGCCGTGCTGAGCTATGCGCGCGCGCACGTAGGCTGGTAGCCGCGAGCGGTGCGCGAGTTAATGCGAACATCGCAATAATAATGTAATAATCATATTTCAAGCTTATTTGTAGAGTGTGACTAGTCCACGAGAGCAGGCCGTTCCTTCTGGCACAGGCTGTGGTGTGGAATTTAGTCTGAAAAAGAGAAATTCACAGGAACTGTGGTGGGTGAGTTATCGAATTGGTTTTTAGTTGAAAAGGTACACAAAAATTAGGGTTTGATTTTTCAAATAATGATAAAGGATTATTTCTTTTTCCCTTGGTCAAAATTAAAAACAATATCGAAAAATAAGCCTTTGCCAATGCCTATCGATAAATGAAACGACAAGTTCAGCCTTGCTAGATATTTTAGATTCATGTTCAGATATTTGAATTAGAAGAGACTCACCTAATGTTCGTACATTGGAAGGATATTGATGATTAAATCATAATTTGTTGAGATCAAAATTAAATAATACTTTTATATTTGTATTAAAATATTGTCTTGGGAGCAGCTGACTTCGGTCGGTACAGTTTTTGCAGCCCCCCGTGAAAGTTCAAAAGTTCAATACAAAAAAGCTGCATGAATTCAGTCAACTATTGTAAAACTCACTTTGAAAATATGAATAGAATATCTGTATCAGATGGTTTGATATAAGTGAGAGCCAATGATGCTGAAAATAAATGTGTGTGTGAACATCCATCCAAATGACGAAAACCCGACCTACGAAACGTTTTTACAACCAAAGTAATTTAATCAGGTTTAACAGTCTGTAATGTAAGCATTAAACTTTTAATTAAAAGATCTTCAGACATCAACCTGTACCTACCAGGTCCAGCACGCATCCACCAGTCTGACTCCCGCTACACACGCCGCTGATAAATCGTCACAGGCAGCTCAACAGATACGTTGCGCGCGCGCAGCTCTCCGGGACAACAAACAACATGCTTTGCGGTGCGGCCCAAGGCTGTTTCGAGTTTTAATAACTTGCGAGTATCGAAAATAAATGAGGAATACATTCTTGTTTTGTTTCATGTTTGCCAGCGAATAATCAAATATATTTTTGCTGCAGATAATAATAAACTAAAATAGAAGCGATGCTTACCCATTGAATGTCCTGGTATCATTGCAATGGCTATAAATAATACGAGTGATAAAAGCTGTATTTTGGAGTAATGTGGCCATAAATTCCAAGCTGCACGAACGTAATGACCATGAAAAGGTAAATAAAACTCGAAGCAAACTTTTCAGTGCCTTGTCTGGCTTTTTTTTTTTTGTTCAAATTCGCGGTTTTATGGGTTGGTGTGTTCCTATCTTTGATATTAAATTGGGATATTTTAATCCGAGTTTAAATTAATGAACCCATTTTACACCAAAATGTACTGGAAACTTGGGTTTTATTGGTTATTTCACAGAAGTTTTAAACTTTTCCACCCAAATATATTGATAAGGAATTTTCGCTTGCGACAAATGTTCAGACCAAAAACGATTTCTGTTTATTTTCAAAATCTGATTAGATACAATGCTTCAATGCGGATATTAGTGTTTAACCTACAATTGATATGTTAACGGTAATGTTAACCATTAAATTCATAAAATGATCAAATATTCGCAATCGAAATTTACCATATTTATGAATAATTTTACGTATATTAAAAATGTGCTCCAATTCGAGCTCTGCAGATATTTTGACTATAAGATATTTACAGATATTGCAAATTGTTCAATGGTTGGATTGTTCATATTTTAGGATAATAATAACATAAAGTTACTTATTAAATCAATAGGATTGGATAGCCTCCATCCAACGTTATTTCTGCATTTTGCTACCTCTTATGCAGATCCAATTACTTCGCATCTTCCCGATGTGCAGTCACGTAATTCCCTCAACCCTAATAACTTGCGCGCAGCCTCCAGCGGCTGTCCCCCTCCCCGCCCCGCCCCTCCCCGCCGGCCACGTGTCTACCTGGAAATAAACAGTCCATAACTCGCCAGCGAGTTACAACCAATAAAGAGTTTATGCGGTCCTCACACGCGAAGCCTCGCAGCTCGATCCCTCCATTCATGCCGCGCGATCGTCCCTCCTTCCTCCGATACCATGTCGCTAAATACAGAAACTTCCGCCTCAAAGTAGTGCTATCTAGACGTTGAAAGCTTATAGCTGTGCTCAGACGAATGGAAGGTCTTGTGGTTTCTGCTCTCTTCAAATTGGCAAATGTTTGAAAGGGTGTTGAAGGGGTGTACCACTTGGATATCGAGATAAAGTTATGTCGAAATCGTAGATGAAAAAGAAAATACATGTATATGCCGTCTTTTGCACCTACTATGAGACTCACTAATTCCAAAAACCACCAAGCTAATTTACGGCGCAGGCATATTGGAGGATAAATATGGGTGTAAACCATGGATATGGGTATAAACCATGGAGGTGAGGAATCACTTCCATGGTGTAAAATGACTTGGCGAACGCATTTGTGGAGCACATTTACGCGCGGGGCGATGTTTGGACAGTGTGGCATATCATCCGTGGCCGGCTTCCCACACGATTGTATACGCAATTTGTCCATACGGCAGTGTCATGAGTAACACTTCTCCATCCTTTTCTCTTCGGTGGTCATTGCATATCTAGTCTTTTGAATAGACACTTTTGAATTGAGTGTCAACGAATTTTTTCTTTTGTCAATGGCGTATAGCGACAGGATTTTTTTATATTGCAGACAAAGTTTTTTAAGACAACAGTATTGCCCCGCCAGAGTGCCGCCATCCATAAACATTGTGCAATGTGCGTGGAAGCAACCAAGCGCCATCGTACCAGGTCAACGAAGCATTTTACGCAAGATATAATATTGCCGTGTACGCTCAGCTGCTCGTTTAATTGTACGGTTCCAGGAATTTTCCGACAAACACCAAGCTAAAACTGATTATCAGTCAAGTAGGAAAAGCGTAACTTATTAATAAGACATACAGTTTCAGAAATATTTGAACAGATAACAAGCAGAAACCGGTTACCTGTCTAATAGGAAAAGCGTAGCTTCTCAATGAGTTCTACAGTTCCAAAAATATTTCAACAAATACCCAGCACAAACTATTTGAACACATACCCAGCAGAAACCGTTTATCTGTCAAATAGGAAAAGTGTAGCTTCTCAATAAGACATAGGGCCTTTTCCACCTAGTGCTGATTAGCTTATTCGTCACATATTAAGGGCATTTCTTAGCAACTTGCAATCAATACCAGTACAAGATAATCAGCACTTTAAGAATAAACGCCTTCAAGTGTCAATTAAAATAAATCAGAACTTGGTGAAAATCAAGCTTACAGTTCCCGAAATTGTTTAATAGTTTCCAAGCCAAAACCGCTCATCTGACAGGTTTTATATGGTTAACGATACGACATGTCTACTAACCTTTAATTATCAAAAACGTCGTGCTGTATTTCGATACTAAATTTTCGATTATTCTTCATCTTGGTGAAATTTCTGACCCCAAAATAAATTCTCAGTGACGATAAAAAACTAAAAGCTATGTCACAATTAGCAATTGATGGATGTTGCAATATCCAAGGCTCTGCGGTCCCAGGCCCGACTCGTCCAATAAATCATAGACAGCATGGGGTCATTCGGGCTTTTTTAATGCGATTAGGATTACGAAATGGCATTTTATTGCTCTTCGGACACAAACAAAATAGCTGAGGCCAACTGCTTTTAGTGTTTGAATGCCAAATGTATCAGCTATAATCATTCCTTTAAATTTAATAATTTTGTTGTAACTATCAAAACATCAAAATATACATACCTAAATGTTGCAGTATATAGCAGGATGCAAGATATTTTTAATTTTGTACACATCTTATCGTCGTAATGTAAAAATTCAAACATATTATATCCATCTAATAATCAACTAATGTTTCCATGATTTTGACTTGAAAAAATGATTATTAATGAAAACTTAAAATAAATCGTTTAGCTCTTAATTATTTGTGCATAGTTTGTAAATTTTGTCACATGATTTTTCTAGATGGAATAATAAACGTTTCTTATTCTTATTCTTATTATTCTTATTCTTAATTTTTTTTCAAAGAATAACAAAAATGTTTGATGCATCGAATATTTTGCTGTCGCAGTCGATTTGAAAACTAAAATAGAGACACAATTTTAAAGACAAATATCAATTTGACAGTTGCCCCAAGACCTCTTTGTCACCACTGCCAACATAAGTTCAATACGAGCGTTCACCGTTAGAAAGTCACGAATCTGTCCCATGACGTCTGTTTCTCCAAATGTGAAAGTTTAGGTCAAAACTTATAATTTATAGCGAGATTAGCGGCACCGCGGCACGATATTGGTTTCTCGGATCTGAAAGCAGCGAAACGCGCGTTCAACCAGTACCATTGGGTGACTTTATTCTTATAATTAGGAGATATAAGCTAGCTGTTGACCGAGCCATTAAGGTTATGGCTTGGCATGAGATTCCACCATTAGTCCACGAATTAAAGTAGCAAACCGATACCGCTAAATGGTCGTCATAAAATTTCATAGGCCATTTAAGACTGACCTTGTTATGAATATTCATAAAGTTTCATCAAAACCATTCAGGTGTTCGGACGTTTGGTACCAGCCTCAGTGGCCCAGTGGCGCGACACTTCGGCGATCGCTCTCCGAAGTTAAGCAACGCTGGGTCCGGTCTGGTCTTGGATGGGTGACCATTCGACCGTTGAGAGAGGCTGGCCGTGGTTCGGATTCCACGTTAAACTGTAGGTCCCCTTCCTTACTTACTAGGTGGTAGGGTTTATCCCGCCCGGGTTGGTACCATCGCATTGGATGAACGATGGTCGAAGCGGCAATGAAAATTGTCCGTGTTTTCCATCCAGTTCAATGTAGCCGTGCAATATAAGGAAGGTCCTGGCATGGCACCTAGTTCCCATGTGGTGTGTTGGGCTAATACCATGACAGAACTTGTGGTATTAGCCATCCATGTCCAGTCACATAAAAAAAAAAAACGACAATATTCTTGCTAGAATATACTATTTAACAATTATTTCAATTTGGTTGAGTTCGACATCGTTTAAAATCGTTACTTTATTTGTAGTACTCATTGTGTTGGCATAACTTGAAATACTGTTCTCATAAAACCCACAAAAAAATTGGCCGAACGGATGTAAAAATTAAATTCGATTAAACGATACTGTCGGAGTGATTGTTACATATTTTTATATGTAATCGGAGCGAGATTAAATAATTTCCCAAGGAAACCCCGTCATTAATACCAGTTTGTATTTTTCTCGACTAACTCATTATTCCATAAGTAAATATACTTTTTCTTACTAAGCATATACGTTGCTTTTTCCAAGGAATGTGATATGTATGTAAGTATGTATACTTCTTTTCACGGGGCTCTTTCTTTAATTAATGTATTCTTGCTTTGCGGTCGCACATATATCAAGTGTATAGTCAGTGATCTATGCATAAAGTACCATAAAAGTTGTACTTATATTTGTCAAAATGTATCTTTGAACACTATATATATTGTGTTTTCAGCGCAATTTATATAGTTCTTTATTGTTTATTCATCAACCATAGGCAATGCATTTGTCATGTTTTATTATTTGCCAGTTCCACAGTTAAAGTGAAAATAAAATAACTGGCAAGAAACTTCGCTGGATTTTATTAACGTCTACTTAGCCTAAGTTTACTAAAGTGTTTGTCACTGCTCACACACATGCGTAAATAAATTAATTTTATTGCTTGTAAAAGTAAGTGTTTACCATTTATGATTGGAGAAAGTACAATTTAAAGGAAAATAAATAAATTAAAGTAAGATTTAACACAACACAACAACACACAACAAAAGCAATTTATACGAATTGGCGAACATTAACAATTCATGCTGTATGCAACTATTATATTCTAATAAACTCGACATCCAGCAAATTGCATATTTTTAGGGAAGCAGGTGACCAGAAACGAGCGCCAAAAACCATGATCAAAATCATGATATTTGGGCAACACGCCACGAGGCATTGCCATTGTTTTGCGGCAAGAGTCATGCCCTTGCCGCTTCGACCATCACACTAAGCCTGGTTTTCACCAATTGCCGATTTATTTTAATCGACACTTATAGGGCCTTTATTACTTACTTGCTGATTATCATGTAGTAGCAAGCTGCTAAGAAAGTCCCTTAATATGTGACGATTTATCTAATCAGCAGTTGGTGAAAAAGGCCCTAAGTGCGATGCACGTTCTGGGTTTAGGACCTTATGCTTTTTCGACTTTATGAAGGCGACCCCTTCATAAAGTCGAGACAGTCCGAATTGTGACGTACAAAACCGTATCAGATGATAGGAGGCAAAGCGCACGCACCCGGCTCGTGTACTGAAACACGATCGAATCCACATTGTAATAAGCATGGGAGCCGAGGAGGCAGCACTTAAAACCTTCTATTTGCGTTGTAAATCAATATAATGACGTTCGTTAAATTCCTCTCAACACTTCTTGGCGAGCGATCTCCGTGTCGTGTCGAGATGTGATCCGATCGAAGCGCCCACTTCACACATTTTTGCATACATATACATAAATTAGATTACGTATTGACTGTACCGGTGGCAGAGCTTATCGTGTTCAGTTGTTTTTTTAATCGGAGATGTTAAGTCTTGTTTACTTTAAGCGCTTCCTAACATTTAGAGGTGTTTCATTTATGTCTCTTTGATGTAATTGAACACTGATGGCTTATATCAACTACTGTCGTGATATTTGTCCAAAAAACTACATAGTAACTAAGTGCCATGCAAAATCCTTTATTCTATTTCATGGTTTAATTTAACTGGATAAAAACATGGACAATCACAAACAACCATCGTTCGTCATCGTACCAACCCTGGCGGTATCAACCCAGTAATGAAGGTAGGTCCCCTTACGGTTTTACGTGAAATCCTAAGCACGAAAGACTTACTCAAAGGCTGAGATAAATAGTCGTAACTGATATTAAGGTGGGTCTTCCCGCTTAACTCCCCATACAAACGTGGAAAGAAGATGATGCCCATAATTCTTGCCAGAAATTCAAAAAATGCTCAAAACAGCTTTATTTCATCGAACTAGATGACTGATGACCGTTGGCATTGTAAAATTGTGTTTGGTTTCTAAGTGATAAGGTCCTAAAATTCGAAATTTTCGCGCGTTTTATGCAATAACTTTCGAGATGGGTTATCAACGATAAAATAGAAACATCTTAAAAAGATTAGTCATCAGACATAACCTGTTTCATGAAAATTTATAATAAAATTTATGTTTGTTAGATTTTTTACTACAGCGGTCGAGGTTTACTTTTAGTTATAAGTCGTTTTGTAATAAAATCTTACCAAATCAAATACTATGTGCATTGTATGGTTTTTGGACATGTTGCATCCTCCTCATCACGGAGCCTGTCTTTTTCTTTGAAACAGAGAAGGTCCCAGAGCGCAATAGCACGGTTTTGTACCGTTTCCGTGAATGAGTTGGTCCCACCGGGAAGGGCCACCTTAAGACGAACCAAAAGTACTTTTTTTCCCTAAATCGGTCACCCATACATTAAATACAGTTCAAACGTGGTGGTCATTGCCCATCTTTTCAAACTAAAATACGTAAGTTGATGATGCATCGTTGCAGATTATCTTTTACATTGTATCCAAGCTCAGGCGTAAACCATGGTAAGTTGTTTTACTTTACGGAGCCACTATGAAGATGCCAACTGGGCCACGCCCTCGTGAGTAGTTAATAACCTTCTGATACACCGTGTCTCTGAGAAGTATTTCCCAAGGCCAGCCCTTAGGTGCAGGACGTAGCAAGTATGCCAGCGGTGTTGTACCTACTACGCCATGCTGCCCCGGTTGGGTTGACAGGTAGCGGCGGTGGCGGAGGCGGAGGAAGGTCGCCGAGTCCGCGCCAACTTATTACGAGAGTGTCCAACTCGTTCTATCATGCGACTCTTCTTGGCGATGTGTGGACGGCGGTAGTAGTCGGACCTTTGTAACACTCAGTACTCGACTTGTGTCGCGAGTGTTCACATACGACGCGCTAAGCGAAAATGTTTCGAAATTATATATACGTTTACTTCATAGTGAAACAGATCTTATTGGCATTATTTTAGAATTATAATTATGTAATACCGAATCATGAGGTAATTTTATTCTACATTAAAACTGGTATGGATCCAGTGCAGCTTTATCTAATTTTAGCCGCGATACCCGGCTCCACTCGATAGAATAACGAAAAATATTTTGGGAAAAAAACGTAGACTATGTCACTCTCCGAAACATTAACCATCCCTATGAGAAAAATAACGTCTATCCTTTGCCGCGGTTCTACGTGAGTGAAAGACAGCCGAACAAACACAATTGCATTTTAATAATATTAGAAGGAATTATTTTTTAAAACTATCCACTTAGAACATTTTCAAGATAATATTCCCACTAAAAGTTTGTTCTGTGTGCCTTGTGCACGATTTTGAGGCTTCGTGTGAGACGTAGTCAGTCCTTAGGAATCCATGAAACGAATATTCATTTCTCAAATGCCAGAAATGTGTGATCTAACTATTGTTCAGTTATTTCTCAAAAATACGCTTTAATCTGCTGAAGGTGAAAACAACTAGAGGTTAAAAACCTTAACAACATCGTCATTATTCTTTTTATAGTTATTAAATAGAATTCACGTTACAACCACAACATCTTATTAAAAAGTAAATAAAAAAAATCCGACCATGTCCAGCCTATGCTTCGATAACAGTAGTGTACAAGTTTATTTAGTTATCTTTATCTGAATCGTAAAGAAGTTTGAGTTAGTGGTCGATTTCAACAGGTGAGCGCGGCTCACGGCATTGCTAGAAACATTAGCGTTCTGAAATGGCTTTTGCTTCACATTATTAACTGTCCTCTTAATATTGCTTCATATTTACGGGTATTAGCTATCACGATCGGGCACTTATAATCCACCTTAATTGCAAATTATGTGAAATCCATTATATTAGATTTTTCAACAATTATTTTATAATCGTTTATAATTTCGATTACTTTGTTTGATTTCAGAACTTACTTCGATATGTTACCATAAGTACATATATCATGACTGATACAACATTTTGATAATTCAATTAAATGCCCTACGAAATTATATGGTTTAAAAAAAAATTGTACTAAAAACATCCTCGAATAGAAAGCAACTTATTTTCATTCGATAGCAGAACCGAACCCTTAATCCATAAAGTCCAAAAAAGTATAAGATCCGAAATATTTTGGATAAAAAAAAATTTAATAACGTAATTTTGAAACCCTTAAAACGATCCAAATAGCATAGAGTCTCGGTAATTGAACAAAACGAAATTTTGACAGCAAGAGTAAATAGTTAAGAAAATACAACAATCATCTTACAAGACTCAAAGCAGGATGCATTTTAAATTTCTTGAATTCACATTTGCTTTAAATTTATTCCTTTGATAATTCCAAATATCTTTCGAATATCTTAAAGACTATGCTTATCTCCAATGACATGTCGCCACTCAGTAAAGTCGCCTAGCTCTACATATTCCTACTCAAACATATAATGCTATAGGTCGATACAGGACGGTTGTAACGTAGAGCAGGTTTTCAAGTGTAATATTCACTGCACGATTAAGATTAAAAAAGGAAGGCTGTGTTTAATATTGACTGGTAATTCCGTCGAAAACAGTAAAACGTTATTAATATTTGACTCCTACGATTACATTTTAGATCATTTAACGCAATGGTAAGTAATGAGAAGAATAATCTAAGCACTGTTAATAAAAATCGCTTCAAAATCTTGTAAGTAATTCTCAAGTTACAAGTGGGCAGACAGACAGAAGCCCGGTTTTTATAATGTACCAAACAAATGGTAAAAACTGGTCAAGTGCGATTCGGACTCGCACACGAAGGCTTCCGTACCATCGTGCAAGATTTAACAAATCATAGAAGTTTTAATTTTTTGTATTTTATTATTTTTACCTATTTGTTTATTATAGAGGCAAAATAAATACACGGCCTGAGGAAATAAAAGCTGCCAACCTATTACTGTTCATGAGATACAGCCCTGTGACAGACGGACGGCCGGACGGACAGCGGAAGATTAGTAATAGGGTTCCGTTGGCACGGTAACCTAAAACGAACTGGAAACACCATACATTTTTCATAAGCTTTGAACAATGCAGTTTGGTGCATATTGTACATTCTACGTTTAAAATGTTTGTTAGATTAAACCGACTAGTTAAAATAGTTAATACCCGTATCAGTTAGTACAAACATATTGTCCATGGTGTCATAGAAACTCAAAGATTCACACCGGACATACCACAATGTTCAAGTGCTCAACATAACAAACATTTTAATGATTAAATCTATTTCAATCTCCTTAGCTAAGTACTCTGTCAAAGATTCATTCATCATGTTATAATCGAAAATTGTGATCAAAGGGTGCACCATCCCGGACCGTGTTCGAGATTCATTCAACTATTGAAAGTGAGAGGGGGAGATTGCATGTGTGTGCGTCAGAGGGAGAGAGAAATGGGATTTCATCTCGAGATCGATACACGATAAATCTTCAATATTCCTTTTGTTTCATCCGCTGGCTTTGTAGAGTCTGACCTCGGTGAACTGGCGTCTCTCGATTGGGCTACTGGTTTTATCCGGCTGACTGCTTCTCTGAATGTCTTGGGCCTTTTGTGTAGTCTCTTGTGTTCGTTATGTAAGGTGAAATATATTTTATAAAGGTGTCTTTAGAAGATCCTGTGTAAACTAGTGCACCTAGTAAGTTTTCGGGTTGCACGAATTTCTTACCGCATATTCAATATGTTTGTTTTTTTTTTGAAGTGACTGAAAATGGATGGTTAATACCACTCAAACTGTTTTAGTATTAGCCCAATACGCCTCACGGGAAGTTGGTGCCGTGCCAGGATCTTCCTTTAATTTCACAGCTGCATTGAACTGGATGGAACGAACTGCGAACCATGAACGACGAGTACATTTGTGGCACTTACGATACGCACGAGAATAAATACAGTGGGACCACAAAGCCGAAACCTACATGGCACATAACTGGGGGCCCATTCCGGTAAAAGTGAGTTCGAGTTCGGGAGTGAGTTAACTTAAAAATAGCTGGGAAATGTATTATAATTTAAATAACGGAACCGTTATTTATACTTCCAAGGTATTTACGGGACGGACCAGATTTTTACCTAACCGTAATGATGTTCAAGAAGTGTGGAAACATTAACTATTTAAAAAGTGAGTTGATATTTAGTGACGAATTCGAACTCACTCTTACTCTGAATTGACCCCCAGTTCCTTTTTGTTTCGTGTTTATTTTCTCTTTGAGCTTTCCTCTCAATTATGTGCTAGTTTCTGCATTATTTGTGTATCCAATCATAACGGAGACCTCAAATTTGAACTTACAATTATGTATAGCGAACAACGTAATAACTAACGCTTATGCAAAAATATTCATAACCCGGTCGCAGAGAAAACGGTAGCAGCAGACACGTTAATTAGTCGATATTTTCACTTTTATCGGGTGTCGATGATTGACGAGATATCGCTCGCTGCACCAATTATGCATGCAAAGCTATTCCAGGGTCGTATCGAGTTTATCGACTCTCTGCTACTTTAGGGCTTGGTTGATGCGTTGACTAATCTACTAAGTTGTGGTACAGAATAATTTGGTATTTTAAAAAGATTTTGATGTTACTATCAATTAAGTAAAATAACTTATCGAAAAGGGCGCTGATTAAGTAGACCAACATAAACGTTTTCTCTCTTTTATATTTCATTTTATTTGAGCCTTTGGTAGGCCAGTGAAGCAACGCAGCGCGAAGATGGCTAAGTACCATCGCATTGAATTAAAGATGGCCGACGCGGCAATTAATGTCCGTGTTTTCCACCCGGTTCAATCCGGAGCAATATGAGGAAGAATATTACGAGTCTTGCAGAAACCTAAACTAAAATTATCATAGTAGTGTCATTATTTATTTGAGCTTATAATTTATGTACTCTGAACATTGCAAGCTACGATACAACCGGTTTACAGCATGAGCACGAGGTGCCCGTCTTAAGACCCCTAATATACCATAGTGCAATGGCAGTTAAGAACCCGTGAGAACATGGCTCAAATTTTGTTGAAAGCTGCCCTCAAGTTGTCTCTTCCCGGCGGGACCAAATCATTCGCGGGCACGGTACAAAACCGTGCTATTGCGCTCTGGGACCTTCTATGTTTCAAATAAAAAGACATGCTCCGTGATGAGGCAGATGCAACATGTCCACAAAACAGACAATGCGCAAAGTTTTTGATTTGGAAAGATTTACGAAAATTTTAATTACAAAACGACTTCTAGCACCACGTGTAAACCACGACCGCTGTAGTCAAAAATCTAACAAAAACCAAATTGATTATAATTTTTCATGAAACAAGCTATGTCTGATGACTAATCAATTTAAGATGTATATATTCTATCGTTGAGTAATCCACCTCCAAAGTTATTGTATAAAACACCCGAAAAATTCGAACTTTCAAACCTTATAACTTAGAAACCAAACACAATTGTACAATGCCAACGGTCATCAGACATCTAGTTCGATCAAATAAAGCTATTTTGAGCAACATTTTGGATCTCTGACAAGAAATATGGGCGTGATCTTCTTTCATCGTTCGAGAACAATAATGTTTTTAGGTGTCGGCTAAAATCCTAGTTAATGTACAAACTTTACTACATGGCAAACGATTATCTTAATGAACATTTTATAGAATAATATTTGTAAAATTTATTGGATGTATTACATATATATTATTTCTTAATGTACAGTAGATTTTTTGGTTATTATGCAGTTTGAGGGCTTTTGCGAAAAATTATGGGATTTTTTTTTCCCCCATGAAGCTGTTTATTGTATCATAAAGAATGATGTTTCATGGAGGAGGCAAACATTTCCCATAAATTCCCATAAGCGTTTGCAACCGACATGCGTCATCCCGACATGGACCAGTTAGGTTAAGGTTAATTTATAGATTTAAACTTTGTTTATTTTTTTATAGAGCATGAAAAGCCTTTAGTAGGTATTATAATATATTTTTTATTTTTTATTTATTGCTCCCCCCATGGAATATCACTCGTTGCAATCAGAGCAACGAGTCTCCCATCGTTTTTGGCAAAAGCCCTTAAACTGCATAATTACCGATTTTTTCGTGTCGTTTTTTATTAATTTTTTTTACCAACTTTAATGTTGACGTTTTTATTATTTTATATTCGATATTATCTCAAGAATTAACATAATATCATTTTATTTTAGTTTATTTATTGAAAATATTGACTAGTAGTTGAAACGAACACCATGTACCTAAGAACATTTAGAAATTTTTTGAATCTTTACTTTTCGATTAATAAATAAAATACAATATAAAATCCATCGTTATCTTCTGTATGTGTGTATTTTATGTATACTCACAGATTAATAAAAATCGTACAAATGAATTCGGGGAAACCCACAATCGGAATTTAAAGCGAGTGACGCATCTTGTTTTCTTTTATTTCACAAACTTTTTTGTAATATGAAAGATTTGGTTTGGTCTTGCAATCAAAGTAGTTATTGTTAATTCGAAACTAAGCGGCACAAATTACGGGCCATTAATAACACAATTTCATTTCGATTACGCGTGAAATTCTCGAGAGTTTTCTACAGAAATATTAAAAATCGATCAAGTGAAAACATTCCTCCGCGCTGCGCCGGCGCAGCTCGTCGATCTTGTCCACATTTTTTGGAAATTCAATTAAATCGCTGAACGAATCGGTTGATTGATATTAATTGAGGTGGTAATTCCAACGTTTCATTTTTAACTTTAACTCTAAAGGTTAAACATTGTCGTTTATAACGTTACTAGCACATCTCGGATGAATCTAACAGTATAATCTACCTCAAGAGTTCGATTTAAATAAAAGTTTTAGCGGGTTCGCTAGTTTTTATCACTCCTAACGAAAGAAGACCACTAAAATAGTTCGTTCTTGCTTTAATTTCTCTTAAACAATACAATTAGGTTAGGTATATAGCTCGAAGAAATGCGCGCGCAACCAGCCGACTTCGCAATCGGCGCCATACTCGATTCTGTGCGGGGAGGAGGGCAGAAGGGCAGCCTATACACACTGCCTCCCATAACATGGCGTTACAAAGTGAAAATAGTTTCATTGTATTCCGATAAAATTGAATTCTTGGACTCAGAAATAGGTATAAAAAATGGAAGACCCATTTTCAATTCCTCGTTCGATTGTTAAATATTCGAACAGCGTCGCATTGTGTTCCCGATGGAGGTCATTTGTTTTGAATGTGGAAGCCGCGAGTCCGATGACACCCTGGGATTCCTATGATAGACCAATTCTTTAAATATCTATAGATCGTAGTGTTGACAATATATTGACTTTGACAATGTATTATTTCATTGTGACGTCATTCGACATTCGCACGCAAATAGCAGGTGGTAACCCTATTTATGGGCGATTTGCCGTGCCATCAAAATTTTTCACGAGTCGTATTCGGGCTTAACTGCTATTAGGGTGTATCTAACACTGCAGCTTACAGTTCTAAAACTCTTAATAATAGATTTGATAGTTAAAAAAGCTTGAACTAGTATTTTTTAAATCTTAAATTAGTATTGAACTTAGCAAACCGGTAGAAAAAATATTACTCTCTCCGTAGCTTGCACAGTTTTTTCTTAATTTATAAATAACCTATGACCTTTCGTTTTCAAACATGTCGACACAGAACGATATTACGAACCAGGACACCAAAAGTTAATTCATTAACATAATCCAATTTAAGATTTCGCCAAGTTTTTAAATGTTTTTCCAAATTTCCGTTTAAATCACTTTTTCACCATCCTATTTCCTCCCATAGCAGTGACAACGTTTTGCTTAATATTTCATGTTTACGGAAATGCACTGTAAAAGCTTACTTCTTTCCCACGTTTCGTCGACCACGTTTCGGACATCATGGTGGACGAAATGTCGGAAAAAATTAAGCTTTTACACTGTATATATGTAAACATTAAGTATTATGTCGAACAACAGTGAAAATCTAAACAAACATAACGTTTTTGCTGTCCTTCTCTTTTTTACCAAGGTATGCAGGGAGTTCCAGAACATTGGTACACAATCAAACTCACATCTAATTTCGACCATCTGTGCTTGACCTATCGCCCGAGCGGACCGGGCGGGATCCGCCGGCCCTCCCCTCCCCGCGCCGCCCTCCCCGCTATTGTGATGCAGCGCGCGTGCGCCGGCGCAGGCCAAATCGCTCGCCAAATTCCTATTGTTTATAAAAATGTCCCCTCGAATAAAAACTGTTATTGAAACCATTGTTGCGATATTGTCTTTGTGTTATGTTGCTGCGGTGACTGTTGGGGTGTTTTGATTCTTGGGGTTGCGTTTTGCCGGAGACGACTACATGAGTTTGTATTGAAATAGTCAGATGTTTGGTTTTTAGATAGAGTATGGTAAATTCTGATACGTTTTAGATTACCGCGGTCATTAAACATGTTTGAAAAATGTTACAGCTTTTCACGCGGCTGAAGGAGACATTCTCCGACCTTTCGAGCTGATCGTTCAGCTGATCGTCAAGGAGGCATCCGCCACGTTCGTACTCAGCAGACGACTGACCATGACAAATGTCGGAGAATGTCTCCTCCCGCCGCGTGAAAACCGTAACATTTTCAAATATGGTAAATTATTATTAGAGTATAGAATTTGCTGCCATAATCATTTTGTCGATTTGTATCTTATTATTACGAGGGGCTTGCCAAAATAAAATAGATATCCTTTGCTCCTTTGTTTGGGTCATGTACTGATTATTTCATAAATGTAACGTTTATTAATTCTGATATTTATTTTTAGAAAATAATTTTATTTTACTGAGATAATCTGTCGAGAATTTAAGAACGGCAATGTAGCTATGATAACTTTGAATAAGTAAAAAATTTAAACGCCCAAGAATGTTTTAATTTTTTGGCTATCAACAACAATGTTTAATTAATTTGATGAAATTAGGAGGTATGGAGAATAGATGAGGCGAAGAAGAAACGTTTGTGGCCAACATTATAATTTTTTTTATGCGACTGGATATGAATGTCTAATATCATCACACCTACACTCATTATATCAGCCCAATATTTTATTCCACTGCTACATTAAATGGGATGGAAAACACGGACAACTTTCATTCTTCGACCACCGTACATTCAACGCGACGGTACCAACCATGTTTGAATTAACCCTACCACTTAGTAAGCAAGGAACATATTGTCGTATTCAGAGTGGGCAGACTAACTTTAGGGCGCGGATAATTGCCGGACTAAACAGGTTTTTGTATGGTTAGTCCGGTGCTAATCCCGTACTAACTTTTGACAGTTTCACCCTGAATAGGACTGCTTCAGTTTAACATGGATCCGAACCACAAACGACAAGTCCCTTAGTCGGCTCATATGACATGTTCGGAAAGAAATTGCGTGTCTAATTGTATTTACACGTGCCGGAACCCGTACAGTACAATTCATATCCAATATATATGCGCACAAACTAGCATCAAGCACAGCTAGCCAGAATGCGGAGCACAGGAGCGCCTACTGACAGGCATTTCGTACTGTCGATATCGATAAGTTGTATCGGTAAGGCTCTTGGATGCTTCTGCTCGCCTGGTAGCGACGTGAGCGGCGGAGGTCTCGCGAGCCTTACGCGCCACCGCAGCCTGCCTGGATCCATCGCAAAACTTGCTCGAACGTCAACTTCAATTAAATGCAGTCGTTTATTTTTACGGTCGATTTTATTATTAAATTTATCTTAAATATTATGATTATTTTATATTAAGGCCCACATTCCCGCTCAACTCCCCATACAAACCTGGAATGGAGATCATGAGCACATTTCTTGTCGCATATCCAAAATTGTACTCAAAGCAGCTTTATTTTAGCAAACTAGATGTCTGGTGACCAATGCCATTGTACAATTGTAAATGGTTTCTAAGTTATGAGGTCCGAAAGTAACAAATTTTCGCACGTTTAATGCAATTAGCTTAGTCGTGGATTACTTAACAATAAAAAATAATAATAATAATCTTAGGCATTAGACCCAGCACGACGCCTCGGTGTTCGACCATAGAGGTTGAGCTACTCTGGACACGGTCGAATTATCGACGGGTTCGAACCGAACGTTCGACCGTTGAGATTCCTCGTAAAACGCCTGTTGCCATTTCTACTGAGTAGGTAGTCGAGTCCGATCACTGCCTTGTTTGTACTATCTTATTAAAAAAAACAAATTCGACGTATTAAACTCGTTTCATGAAACTGAACATGTAATTACATCAGCGGAATCGCGGACAATTTTCATTGCCGCTTCGACCACCGTTCATTCAATGCGGTTGTACCAACCTGGGCGGGATTAACCTTACCACCTATTAAGTCAGTGCAGTACTGTAATATAATATTTTATCATAATCACAGCGAAATATAACGGGCCTTCAATGGATTTTTTAAAGTCCAATAAACCTATGTTTACAAATGTATTTGCCACTGTTATTGGTAAGTACAGTTTTGAAAGTAAGTTTTTTTCGTTATTGGTCAATACAATAAATCAATGTGAATTCACCAAAACAAACCATTCATAACTAATATCAGTTTAATAATAAGAAACAAATTGGATAATATTGCCAATATTGGAGCAGACCAGCGGCCTTATTGCCGAACAGCGACTGTCGCTGCCAGCGTCGGTGTCGCTGCTAACGAGTCATCACATACAAAATTTTGCGGCTATCATCGACTTACCATGGATTACCGATACCGACGACATAAACGGTAACGGTAGCCACAACATTTTGTATGTGATGTCTCGTTAGCAGCGACACCAACGCTGGCAGCGACAGTCGCTGTTCGGCAATAAGGCCGCTGGTCCCTACAAACAGCACCCGTTGACGACGGGTCCAGAAATCGCCTCCCTCAAACATATTGACACACGCCAAGCCTTACCTATGAGCAATACTCGAGTGAAAATAATAAAAAAAAATACTATAGATTTCCACGTTTACTCTTAATACTATTATTTTCTGACACTCATTACATTGACCAGCAGGCCTATTCCTGGAATTCCGTAATCAGCAATCAGGAATCCTGAGTCTCGATATAGCGGTTTTCAAAGCGATTTTCTTGACCAAAAGATTCCTAGGCATAGTTTTTTTAATAAACCAAGGTTTTCAGTCGAAAATATATCTTTAAAAGCCGCTATTAAAGCTGTTTACGACACACACGATTCCTTATTGGTGATTACCGAATCCCAGGAATAGGCCTGCTGATTATATTGCACCATAGCAATGAAAATTATAGATTTAAAATTTAATTAATTCTGAAAAAAAAGCCGCCATTTTAAATACCTCTTGCGGAAATATACCAACGTCCACAAATATTATTGCTACTTATTGTTACATAATAAACTTGGTATGGTGATATGGTTATGGGAAACGAAAAGGAGCATGACGTCATCTCCCTGGTGTTTGTACCAGGGTGGCATAACTGCAGCGGCGGTGTCTCCGGTGCAACCACCACATACACCCGCGCAGCAATGAGCTCACATATACTATACACACACATGCGATCTCGGCCTGCGAGGCGCGCGCCTGGTATGAAAACACCGGTTCCCTATATGGTGAACTGTGATGCTCAGGAAAACTGAAATGAATATGGCCCAGATATCAATTAAATGGATTTAAAAGCTCTCTAGTAAAAATGCTCAATTCCAAAACGCACTATCATCCATAACAAATTCTAAATGTCTAGTTAAAGCATTCATGTCATTGTCATGGCATGCCATTTTTGTAACCTAACTTAACCCATCCTATCATCGACTATGCAAATTTATTCCTTGAACATATCTAACTGTTTGTATAATGTATTCTATTCAAACGTTTAAATATTTATGTCAACATTCGCCTGCACATATAAAACAATTCGATTGACACGAACGGAGCCGGGTATCTCAGTACCCGGCTCCACTCAGGTCAATGTCGTCTCGGATTGATGTCGGAATATTATGTTATATGAGTTCCCCATGCAAAATGTAGTCTATATCCTTTCCCAAGGACCAGACTCTCTCTATCCCACATTTCATCAAATTTGGTTTAGCGGTTTATACTAGGCGTGACAACGTTACAGACTGACAGAGTTAATTTCGCATTCATTATATTAGTATGGATAAAACGTATGGTTTTAAGTACAAAGCATTGATTTTGAGAATAATAGTGTATGAATCGTTATATTTTAAGGCTGTGACGAATATTTGTGAAGTTATGATGAAAATGAAACTATCATAATAAGCCATCGTGCTCGGATATGTGTTTTCAAAATTTATCGTAAAGCAAAAAAGGATTAGGAAAAAAGGCATTATTTTTGTGAAAGTACTATTTCATTTTTATTTTTTTATGTGACTGGACATGGATGGCTAATACCACAAGTTCTGTCATGGTATTAGCCCAACACACCACATGGGAACTAGGTGCCATGCCAGGACCTTCCTTATATTGCACGGCTACATTGAACTGGATGGAAAACACGGACAATATTCATTGCCGCTTCGACCATCGTCATCCAATGCGATGGTACCAACCCGGGCGGGATAAACCCTACCACCTAGTAAGTAAGGAAGGTGACCTACAGCTTAACGTGGAATCCGAACCACGGCCAGCCTCTCTCAACGGTCGAATGGTCACCCATCCAAGACCAGACCGGACCCAGCGTTGCTTAACTTCGGAGAGCGATGGCCGAAGTGTCGCGCCACTGGGCCACTGAGGCTGACGACATATGTAAGTACATGAAGAGACTCCTATAACCACAGTGTTTAAGATTCTATATAGTATTAGACTTTTTTTTTTAAGAAAACTTCGATTCTACTTAGCACATTATATTTCGTAAAAAATGCAATTAGGATTCTTAATATGAATCTACTTAGAATCCAGACATCATAGTGATGAATATTTCATTAAAGCCGTATATAATATTTTTGTCGATATTTCTTTACGAAAAAAATAATATTTTTCAACTTGTAGAAGGGTATCGTGACATTTTGAGCCGGGCTGTACCGAGACACCCAGTCAGACGACTCATTAAAGTCGCTGGCTCGGTCGCCGTTGTTTTTCCATTACGTTTCATTTATAAACTGCTTTTTTTGTTTTTAAAACAATGTCTCTCTGTGTCCCACCTCCTCAGCTGCCATGCTCTCCTGGTGATATATCTTGTCTAGGATTCAAGCGAATGTGTCTTAAAGCTGTTTCATAAAAAACATCGATGAAAATAGACTTTGGATCACGCTAGATCTTTTAAAATTTCGTTAAATTTTAATGTTTTAATTTTTCTTTATAATGATATGTTATAATGACATTTCTATTAAGTAATTGAAGCACCCATATAAAATAATCTATTATTAACAATGTTTTCATAATACTATTGTTATCAATAAAGTGCTATTTATAGTGGGTTGCAAACCGAGATATATATTAAACTTCCGGTTAAAAAAATAGATGAATAGTCAAAATACTTCAAGCTTGCGTAATATTTGTGATAACGAACCTAAAAAATTCCGTCGCAGGAAAACAACGAGCAACAGCAACCAAAGGAGCAATAGGGCTGACTATACACTCTAGCATTGTATAAAATGTACTAACTGCTGTAAAATTACAGGAGGTAGCTATTTAACACAGTTAATATATGCAACCCACGTAAAACCACGTAAAGGCAGTAAGGGCTTACTAGGTAGTAATCCATGCCCAGTTTCATAAAAAAAATCATACCTTATACTCACACTACTACTTCACCACCATTCTACCTCAAAGACCTCAGACATACACCCTTATATCCACCCATACCCAACATTTATTTTTTATCTTTTAACCAGATGGCTAGGATACTAGTTCAATACATGTTTTGTACCATGCCGGAATTTTCCCTTCCCTTTTGTCCCCCCCCCCTCACTTTCCACTACTACACTGAATTGGATGGAAAACACGGCCAATTTTTCGTTTCCGCTTCGACCACCTGTATTCAGGCAACGAATAAGTATGCTTCGGGTATGATGCTACAATCCCGAGCGAGCCTCAGTCTACCACCCAGTAAGTAGAGAAGGGCGCCTAAATATTTACTTCGTTTCCGCACCATGGATTGACGAGAAATTAGAACGAAAATGCAAGAGAAAGAAGCCATTGACAAAAGATATGACCGGGCTTAATATAAATCACACTGTATCCATGTAGGTTGTATTCGATTATAGATATACCTTTCTGAAATATTCTCTTTATTTTGTAGTTTTTTTTTTTTTGTGTGTAACGCTTTCTTTTTTACTTTAGCTGCATTCAGAGCTAGTAATATATCGTAAGGCAATACCCAAAGTCACAATAGAACTCTACCCTTGTCCAACCGTCATCTCCGTACCTAGAGAAATAAAAAGCTGACAAGATATACAAGACTATATCGGGGCAGACAGTACACGCGGAGTATGTCCCCGCCCGCCACCGCGTCGCTACCAGGCCCACAACCAAATGCATTTCTCGTGTATTCTTAATAAGATACGCTCTTTGGAATCAGGTAGAATAGGAATTCAACGTAGTTTCTTATTGGAAGCGGCTCTACGTTTAGTAGAGTTACCACTCATTTTGAAGGGATCTTCTGTACTGCTTTAGTGTAAGGTCAACCTCTTATTGCGCTATGTTTACATAGAAGGATCCCGAATATGTATAGAGACTCTTCTATCTAGAAATGATCAAACTTTTTGAGAGCATTAAGCCCCGGTTGCACGAAGAGACGGCTGAGTTGATCAATGTTCAAACACGTCACTTTTAGTGAACCGCATGGAGTTCCTTCCATAGTGTCCATAGAAAGTGACCTGTTTGATCATACTTTGACGATGATTTTGATTTTTTGTCCTTTCGTGCACTCGGCCCTAAGTCTGTTACGGTTATTTTTCCAATTTTGTATTAGAAAAATAATGTCGTTTTTGACTAAAGCTAGAAATGAATTAGTTCGCAATATGTTTGTGAAAAAAACTAATTTTTACTTATATCTAGTGATAACACTCTTTTCCCAATTATGTATAGAAATATCGTTTTTTTTATCTTATAGGATAAGCAATTAAAAATTGCACTCGTATTATTATCAGTTTCGAGCCCCATTTGAATTGACTAAATTATTTCAATACATTTGCTGTTTGCAATACAGAACTGACTAAATTATTTCAATACATTTGCTGTTTGCAATACAGAACTGACTAAATATTTTTTTACATTTGTTTATGTGTATGGCTTTGTTAGTTAAAATTCTTTTAAAGTGGATTATTTTTTTTAAATATCGATTTTTCACATGAACTTTGTTAGGATTATCATTGCTAGACATGAATGAAATGACATTTATGAATATGAAATTATTCTGAATTCTCAACTAGATTTCTAGCTTTGGAAAGACAGTCCAGAAATTCAAACCTTTTCTACTGTATTTTTCTTATCAAACATTAAAGCGAAAGTAAACTGTCAAATCGATGGAAGAGCTGATTTGATTAGGATGCCTCGGAAACTTCGCGTGTTGGCTAGTTAAAGCGCTTTAATACAATTATGTATATCGAGGTAAATGTAAAGTTCTTAATTTTTTATTTTTATCATTTTTGAAGGAGCATGTGTAACATTTAAATGAATCTGATAGGGATAATATTTTTGATACAAACACCGTAGCCGCCTCTAGAGGATCGCTACCCCTTCCTCGCCTTATCACCAGATCTGTCGGCTCTGCAGCCGCTATCAGGAGTCGCTGCACCCCCCCCCCCCCCTTCCCGCGCCTCCAGCGCCGCCATCACACCTCCTTAATGACTAATTAGTTGAAGTTTCAGCGAATAACACCTGATGTGTAACCTTAAGTGTAAGCCGAAGTGCGCACTTTCGAACTTCGGAGGTAAGTACTTTCACAATGCTTCAACTGACAGATTGCATTTAATTTTCAAGTATCATTGAGTACAAAATATACACATATCTACGTTTAAGAATCACAAATATATTTCTAAATTCACACCTTTCATAATCTGATGTAATATGTTTGTAGACCGTCATTATGTTTCGGCAGTGGAGTAGAAAAAAATCAAAAATTAGTGTTGATACGTACGAAGAGAAACATTCGAAATAACAAAATATGATCTGCAGATTGGACCTCAAAAAACATGTATGACAGCGGCTAGCACTAGCCAGGCAGCGTGTAGATGCAGCAAGTATTCTGAGCTTTTTCCAATAAATACTAGGAAATCAGTTACTTAGTTGTTTTAAGCTTTGCTTATTCCAGTTATTTTTTTAAAATTTATTTTACATAAATTAATTTATATTTTCAATAGAAGTTTATTTGTAAATGATACAAAATAAATACTTTCTGATGTACTTCGGATTTCAACATAAACATAGCTTCTCTTTTCGGTCGGTGTAACAAACTTTTTGGTTTTCCTATAAGATTAAATAGTTTTTTTTTGTTTTCTCAATATTAATTGAGTATCATAATTTAATTTTAAAAAATACTGATATTATTTACAGGGCAAAAACCTAACTCAAAAGCCGCCAAATAATGTAATCGACCAGTCTCTGGGTGTAAAATTATTCCTACATAATGAGCGATAATCTTAAAAAATATATCATAACCTAATTCAAATAAGAAAAAACCTAACTTACTCGCTCGAATATCCAACCCGAGTTGGCAAGCTACAGACTGTGCCGTCGTCAACAAGTCAGATCTTCCTTCTAATTATATCGTAAGCGCGAGTTGGAAGGCTGTCGCGGACAATGTCCTGCGCACCTCCGCCTGCTGCGCCTGCGCCTGCGCCCAGGAGATAAGGCGGCGGCGCATGCGCTCACGACCGCAGATTTATTTGCCCTCCCACCCGACGCTCCCCTCATTAACTTCTTCATTAGCCCCCTCAATTCGTTTTGTTACTCACTTTGTAGGCTGCGGCCGGAAAGAAAGCGTGACCAAATGAATTTAAGCCCATCATTTTGCCGGTTGGCTCTACATCACTATCACTACATAGTATAAAACAAAGTCGCTTTCTCTGTCCCTATATCCCCATGTTCGCTTAAATCTTTAAAACTACGCAACGGATTTGGATGCGGTTTTTTTTAATAGATAGAGTGATTAAAGAGGAAGGTTTATATGTATAATAACATCCATTAAATAGTGGAGAAATACTGTTATTTTTGAGGTTTCCAATGTGATGTCATAAAAAAAGACGTGTGGCACTCGGAGACTGCCGCGGTAAAGCTATTGCATAGCATTTTGTATCAACTTATGCCGACCCGCCCCCGCCGCCGCTCCTGCCGCCGCCCCCGGCCCCGCTCCCCCTGGTGTGAAGTAGCGCTACCGGCATCGCCCGTCGGAGTGGGGAGCGTGAGGTTTTTTTCGTTACGGAATTTCTGGATTAGGTCCCCGCGCTCAAGGCCCTCGATAGAAGCTATGCAATAGCTTAAAAAATCATTTTTCCGCTTACATTGCAAACGCAGGCTGAACCCTACGAGATTTGTCAAAATAACGTACTAAGTATTGTACACATTGAAAAGGTCTACAGAAAACTCCGCGATGGTATATGTCTATCTCTTATGGATATCCCACAATAAAATTTTTTTGTCATTTACTTTTTACGACAAATAATGGCTAATTTTCGAAGTGATTTTAACCAATACAGCATTAATCCTTATCCAATTAAATACCTTAAATAAATTGTTGATTTAATATGGATCTATATGGCCCGTTACAGCATATGATTTAAATGAATATTTTCGAAGATATTACATATTTAAAAATTGCAATGACCATTAATAAATCGCAGGGTCAAACCTTCAACGTTGCAGGTTTAGATTTGAGCGTTGACTGTTTTTCACATGGCCAACTGTATGTCGCTATTTCAAGAGTAACCTCTAGAGAAAACATGTTTGTATTGTCTAATGACAATAAAGCTGTGAACGTTGTATATAATGACATTCTGTAATATATTAATTGCTGTAAAAATAAAATAAATAGGAAAAATTTAAAAAGTAAATAAGTAAAAATGTAGTGTATGAATTTAGATATTCCAAAGATAGCAGGAAATACTCATGGTATAAGGAAAGGGGAATTGTTTTACTCCAAATTAACCGCGTGCGGGCCACGGGCAGTAATGAATAAATCAAAACTAATGGATCGAAGTTAATCATTTTTTCAGTAAGTGACATACTCTATAGATTTTATACCCGTGCGAAGCCGGAGCGGGCCGCTAGTTGGTTTATAAGTGGAGTTCTTCCAGCATTCACATGATATTTTTAATGTTTGATGGAAAATTGAGCCAGGTGTTAGAAGGACTCGATTCGGTTTGAATTCTTGTATAAACAATGGTCTTAGTAAACGTAACAAGAGGCGAGCTCGGTCGATGTTTGCTTCAACAAACAGTTTATACTTTCATTTGATAGTTTGCATATAATTATGGCTGCAACAAATTTAAGATCCTACAGGACCATTTAACCAGATTTAACTATATGGTGTTATTTTTATGCACTGGTGTTACCTTATTGTAGGAAATAGTCCACATCTTTGTATTTATAAATATTTTTTTTTTAGGAATTTGATCGTGAATACAGTCATGTATAATGTAATAATGTACCGTACAGCAGAAATAAAACAAACAACTTGATAATTATCATATTGTTGATTGTTCATTTTTTGTTGTTTATTCATCATCCATAGACAGTATACTGCACTCGGATTTGTCATATTTTATCATTAGCCAGTTCGGGGAAATCCCAGCAAAGAAGAACTGGAAAGAAACTCCGTTGGTTTTTTTTTTTCAACGTCCACTTAGTCTAAATTTACAAAAGTATTTAGAAACACGCTAAATTAATATGAATTGACGAGAATCAACAATTCATGTCATATGCAACAGCTCATGACAAATATCAGTTTATTAGTAAAGACCATGCCCGCTATCTAGCATGTTGCCAATTGGAGCAAGCCAGTCCCCACAAACAAGGCTGTATACAAATACATATACTATGCTACACTTTAAAATCTTTTTTTTTAACATATTTATTCAATCCAGCCCATAGCTGGTGGTCACTTAGAAGCCCTGATGTAGCAGGGTTATTATCAAATATTAATAAGATAACAACTATATTAATAAGATAAGAAGTTAGAAGAGGTTATTAAATTCTCGCTAGTTGTTTATAACATAACTTACCTTACATAACCCAATGTAACCTAACCTAACTATGTCCAGTAAAAGCACTATATCGCTAGACATATTATTTCAGTATTATTAAAATCACTATGCGATATGTTAATCTCTTAAATAATGAGATTTAAACATAACGGCTTTGTTGTCTTTGGCATAGAAAACAAGTTCCTGCGCCCCTGAGCTATGAGACGCTCTAGTCCGGTGGTCCGAGTCGGTCCAATCTGTTGTCAAATACTACTAGTTCGGAATCCATGGTCTGCACTTTTCTTTCATATACGATCGAAAAGCTGGTTATGGTTCTCAAGGCTTATAAAACTTTAGGACCCACCTAGAGAAGGATAAAGATTGCCTGGGTGCTAACATCATATTGGAAGAAAGATGGTCGAGAGAAAAAAAAAAGTGTCCGTGTTTTCTAATTAGTTCGATATGTACAGCTGTGTATTTAATGGAAGATCCTGGCATGGCACCAAATTGTGGTTTTGGGAATGAGGTATTTATTCAAATATCACGACAGTATGTGCTGTATTAGCCATCCGCGTCCAGTTCCATCAAGAAATCCCAAGAAAAAATCCAATTAGATTCTCAATGGATCCATCAAAGAGGCCGGTGTTTAAGAGCAAAATATGTACATTTTTATCTCGCCGCGTGTCGCAATAAAGCTCTCATTCCTCTAAAGACATTTATTATTAGCATATTATTGTATGGACCGTCGTGTGTTCGGCGGCGGCCGATTACACCGACACGGAATATATTAAGCTACCGGAGTTAGATACCGCCTCGCGCCCGCACACCGCCCCCGCGCCCTCCGCCCCGCACCCAGCACACCGCCCCCGCGCCCTCCGCGCCCGGCCGGACACGCTGTAAGGGCGAGGGCACGGTGACCATGTTGCAGTGTCCAAAGCAAAAACAAGGGAAATGCAAATTGCAATTTATATTATTGTTTTTTTATGCAACCTGACATGGAATACCACACAACTACCGTTGTGATATTATTCCGATTGACCACATTCCCGAAGGAATTAGGTGCCATGGCTAGTCCTAGTTCCCTTTATGAGCACGCCCGGGTTGGTTGCACCATCGCATTGGATGAACGATGGTCGAAGCGGCAATGAAAATTGTCCGTGTTTTCCATCCAGTTTAATGTAGCCGTGCAATATAAAGAAGGTCCTGGCATGGCACCTAGTTCCCATGTGGTGTGTTGGGCTAATATCATGACAGAACTTGTGGTATTAGCCGTCCATGTCCAGTCACATAAAAAAATGTTTTATTTATTTAGTATTAATACATACAATAGCAATCTATTTTAAAAAGTTTACAATTAATAATAATAAATACCCCCAAACATTTTTCCGAAATACCACTTCGCCGGTGGTTGTAAAATTAAATTAATTATTCGTAAACGTCTGTATTCAGATGGACACTTCCTTATTATCTTTGAGAAAACTCGATCCAGAGTCAGTAACATTATTTTGTACATACTCTCTAAAGGATTTATGACCATAATTAGGGACATTCGAATTGCATACAATTTTAAGAACACTCCGAGCTGGAGGAACTTCCGGCTATAAACCTCGGAGTTGTCGAACCGATGCTCTATTGAAACGATTCATCATTGGAGTCGTAAATTGTGTCTCGTTTGAGATGTTCGTGGGATCAAACATATTCTGGTACCCCTCGTTATGCAACTGACCGCTTTGTACCGAACTCGTTTAAATAAATCTAACGGTTTTGGTTCTAACGGGCAAGCTGTGAGTTTTTTAAACTTCTATTCAAATAACAATCAAAGTAAGTTGTTAATAAGAATTACATGGAAATCTATACAGATTTCGATATTAATGTTAATAACAACTAAGGTTTTGATGGATGCATAATATTTTCTTATTTATTTAATAAAACAATAAGTATGGCAGGACATTTTATTTTTCATGCATCTAAACGTTGAGAATATGTACACATGTATCGAAAGTAATCATGTATTAAAAATCTAACATCTGGCGTTTGCCTGTTCGCCTATAACTCAAAAACCACTTGCTTGATTTTAAAGCGGACTTTATGTAACGACAGATTAGTTATATCAATTAAAAGCTTCACCACACATAATTAGCTAAGAGGTAAGCAGAATCAGTGAAAAAATAATGACGAAACAAATTTACAGAGCAGATGTGAGCAGAAATATCGTGCCCGGGCAGCCTATTTAATGCGACCAAATCGATGTAATACTTCGTGAAGGTCAGGTACGCAGCACCCGTAATCATCAAGCATGTATGAAAAGGTATATGTCTGTCATCATCTCTGTCTATCCCTCCGGGAAAGCGGCAAAAAGGTATTTATGTATTTGGTAATCACTATTTTTCTTCGGAGTTCAACCGGCAATGCCGCCTGTATCCAGTAGTGATTTATAATTAAAAACAATCTTAAAATAAGATTGTTTAGTATCGTCGGAGCATTGAATTCAATTCGGCGTCGTTGTAACTGCTACAGGAAGCTGTAACGAGCTTCCCTAACTGAGAGTGCGTGTCGCAGTCCCGTCCCAAAGGCGGCGGGTGTGTGTAGAAATAAAGGTAATAAAAGGAATTAAAAAGGTATGCGGTAAATTAGAGAATACTTAGCGTATCAGCTTTATAAAGGCATCTCCCGACAATCCCTCATTAATACGCATCGACGCTACTGTCGCAGGGCTGTCACTGTTTTGTCAGTTATAAAAGCCACATTGGCACATGCGCAGATACTTTATTGTGTAAAGTATTGTATGGGATGATCCGCTACCTGCTACATAGACTCCTAGTATTCGATACAGCTTCGTGTTATGTTTCTCGTCTACGACCCTGAGAAATCTAATATTTGGAGACCCTCCGTTTTGATGTAGGGTCCCGTCCAGCGTTTTATCATCTATACCAAGAATAATGCTTTTCCGAGGAGTATAACGCTAATTCTCTTTACCCATTTTACTATCGCTCAACACGTAGCAGGCAGGTAATGCACCTATTCAGCGTCAACGTTCCTCCTGCAAGAACCAACTGATCCTCTGGTCCAGCTAGATCTTTTATCCGTGTACGAACGCTGTGGAATGCACTCCCGCCAAGGTTTTTTCCTCCCATAATGCAGCTTGGGGTCCTAGGGTATGGCGTACAATATTTATCGCTCTGTACATCTTAACATGCTAGAGGTCTGTGTTCAAATCCTCGCCCCGTTCATGCACTACTTTCTTTCTCTTTCTAAGTTGGATAAGTGCATTTCGTCACGAATGCGAGCTGCTCCATGGTTCGGAATCCATGTAAAACTCTAGATCATCCATTCCCCTATTAGGACGCCCGGAATAGCACCATCGCTTTAGATGAAAAGATGGTCGAAGCGGCAATGATAAATTGTCCGTGTTTTCCATCCAGTTCAATGTAGCCGTGCTCATAAAGGGAAGATCCTAGCATGGCACCTAATTCCTTCGGGAATGTGGTGTATTGGGCTAATATCTTGACGGTAGTTGTGTGGTATTAACCATCCATGTCAGGTTGCATAAACAAATATACTTAGAAATGTGTGTATTTCAGTTACATGCATTTCTAGCAAGTGATCTGTCGTTCATGGTATATTTAAAAAAACTGTACGCATCCAACAAATGTTTAGAGGCAGCCCTGCTTCTACTCACACGCCCACTCATTAGACTAAGCGAAGGTGCATCGGCTGCTGTAAGCCTGCTACTGTCGAAGATGCAGGCGGCGGCGGGCGGTGCGGAGGCGGCGCGGAGGCGGCACGGGAGCGGTAGAGAAGCAAGGAAAGGGGATCGTGTGTCACATAAAGCCTTCCATATCTAACGAAAAAACGTGTATCGGCGATTCATCGTAGCGCCGCCGCCTGGTACATGTACAGAATGATCTAACTGGTTTCGATGGATTTACTGATGGTTACTCGAAAATAAAGCTTCAACGACCCTCGTCAAGATTGTTTTACTTAAAGCCATTTATGTCTTTTATGGTTTTGCACTTAATTTTTAGGGTTCTGTACCCAAAAGGTGCCAAGTGAACCCGATTTCTAAGCCTCCGCTGTCCGTCCGTCTGTCACAGGGCGGTATCTCATGAGTGGTAATAGGTACGCGACTGAAAATTTCACAGAGTTTGTATTTATTTTGCCGCATTAACAACAAAGAGGTAAAATTTAAAAATAATAGAAATTATTGGGAGGCCCCATACAGAAAACGTGACTGTTTGCGTTAAATCTTCTACGATGGTACGGAACCCTTCTTGTGCGTGTCCGACTCGCACTTGTCCCGTTTTATTTCTAGGTATCAAAATCCAATACGACGAGGTTTTCGTCTACCTTTTATCGCTAGCAAAAAGTAATCGTTAAAGTAAATATAATTAAATAAAGCAAAATATACTAATTCAAAGTCAATCAACTAAAATAATACAATTTTATTGAGCCATGTTACGATTGCTTTTCAAACACACTTATTCAACAATTAAATACACGTAACACAGAATGACACAATGGCTTCCTCTAATGTTTGTATTCGAAATTTTAAGGTGGATCAATAAGTGAAACATAAAAGATGTACAGTTTGGATACAGCTACAATTTCTGTAGGTGTGTTAAATACATTTCTACACTACACGCTTGTTCAAAATGCAATTGAAAATATATAAGCTAGCCACATGATAAAACTTCATTGAATAATACCCAAAATAAATCACAGTAAATCCTTTCAACACGGAGTTAAGGTATAGGACCAACTAAAACAACTCCCCTGTATATCCGACGGCATATTGGCTTAAGTGAGCCTTATCTCGGTAGCCCGTTAATGGCTTCAGGAACATGTCAATTCATCAGCGACGGGCCTCACTCGGACTTGGCTCCCGCGCCTGTCCTTTTTTCTCATTCCCGCCGCTGGCGCGATACGTACCGATACTGACGCGAGCGGTGTATCGTCCTCACCTTGCCGGATGCGCGGCTCTCGATGGATCAATTACCTTGACATTCAAGCAGTCATCTATAGAAGGATCACTAAAGGAGATCACACTGTCAAGACTCTTTCCCTGGGGAGATGACTGAACGCCATGGAATACGATTAATCTAAAGACATACTCTATTTTGCATGCTCTACAATTATGGGTGATGATACGTAGTTACGCAGCGAGCACTTCATCGAGGTACTTCATCAATTAATGTTTCCCGTGCATAGCGTAAGAGCGCACTAAGGGATTCGTCGTTCATGGTTCGGATTCCACGTTAAAATGTAGGTTTCTTCCTCACTTACTAGGTACCATCGCATTAAATGAACGATGGTCGAAGTGGCAATGTAAATAGTCAGTGTTTTTCATCCAGTTCAATGTAGTTGTTAAATAAAATTAAGGTCCGCCAACTGCCATTGCCTGGTGTGTTGGGCTACCATCATGACAGCATGAATGTGTGGCATAAATCCATCATCCATTCATCCATTTTTTTTATGGAACCTGACATGGATGGCTAATACCACATAACTACCGTTATGATATTAGCCCAATACACCACATACTCGAAGGAATTAGGTGCCATGCCAGGCCCTTCCCTTTATGAGCACGGCTACATTGAACTGGTTGGAAAACACAGACAATTTTTCATTGCCGCTTTGACTATCTTTGCAACAATTGCACTGGGAGTTAGAGACCAATGATACGGTTAAACCCCTTCTCTGCACTGTAGGTTCGGCTTATCACGTTTTGGCTCTAACGTGACATTTATATTTCCTCCAAAGTACAACTTGGTGTGAAGAAGCACTTGGTCTCCCGACATGCCTCACGCAGCGCCCGTGAAAGTTCGAAAACCCATGCTTGTCATCGGGGAACTCTTAGGTGAGGGCCTGGTGTGCATTAGGGGAAGTCAATGCAGTTTGTTTAATGTGTGTCTATGGTATTTCTTAACAAATTTAGAATACAAATTAGTACGTGTTTTCATTGGTTTAAATTATCGATTATGAAGTTAGAAACTTGTCAAGGTGGATTTTATGAGTCTATAAACCACAGGCTGAGTCCTGTCGATGGCGGTTTATCAGTTGCATTAGACTTCAGTACTGTAGAAATAGTAAGTGAACAGATTGGCCGTAAAACATAACCGGAAGCTACACATCACTAATGCAAGGATGTCGAAACCGGCCACAATTGAAGGTATTTGAAAAAGAAACGAAATATTTTGAAATTGGAACGAAAGCTTCTCAACCGCGCGATAACACCAACGCCGACAAAGGCATTAACTCTTTTGTGGAGGCTTAATAAATCACTAACTCCCAACTTATCGCCTTCCAACAATTAAGACGTTTCTGTTCGACTCCAGCGGACAACCCTACAGAAATAGGATTTTAAGTGAGCAGCGGTTGGGTTCGAATTAGAACTTGCGAGCGGTGACACTACAGAAGTGTGATTTTAAGTTAGAATTAACGGTTTGGTTGCATGGTCTAGAGTTACAATTAAAATTGACATTTATAATATTTATCATCTGTTACTGGTATTTATTTTAATGTATGATGATAAAAAAATACTAGTTTTAATAAAATCTACAAATAAGATACAATAATAATCATATTAGATTTTTATTCATAGCACCGTTATCCCAGTGTTTTGAAACAAAACAATAGTTATACTTGGTATTTTGGCCTCACACGCATATATTTATCTGATTGAATAATTGAATAAAGTTTGGTTGGATATTTAAGTGACTTTTCTCACATTTTGATTTGAGGCTATCTAAAGTCATCTACATTGAAGCATTTAATTGAAGCTACATTGTCGGTTTAAAAAATAATAATAAAATATGTTTGGTCTATTTGTTCGTCGGAAGCTGGATTCGAACTTGCGACCTTTGGATTACATGACCACTGCTCTACTGCTGAGCTATCCCGACAATATCATCAATCATCGAATATCTCGATTACATATACACGAATCAACACAATGGCCCCCCTATCTACTCTTAGATGGCTCTGGTTCGCATATTTGTCCTATTCTAAGGCATTTTGACTGCAATCTAATATGTTAATGTTTTTAAGACGTTAAACAAAAAATATTAAAAAACAGCACTTGAACTAACAAAATCAAATTCTCAACAATCCCTTATATGAAAAGCATTATTTACATAACACGAATCCCCAGGTGGCAAGGAAACTATCATACTATGTGGTATTATTAGTATTTTTGACAAATTTATTGAAATCTTACGTAAGTCAAGAAATAATTGCTCGTGAAAAAAAACACAAAATTTACAAAAATGTGCATTGCCCAATAAAATAACGCAAGCAAAGGACATTGGCCAAACTTGACCCACTCAGGGTAAGTCAACGGCTACGAACCTAACCTACGGTAATCGGGTCATATAAATGCTATATAATAATGTCACTTATTTAAAAAAATATAGGTAATGGAGTTCCCGAGTTATAGCACATCAAAGTTGAGTGAAAGCACGGGAAAACCGTGAAGGCTTTATCTAATTCAGTTATTTTGTGGATGAAAAAAAAATTTGCGCCCGGTGTCACCATCCTCCAGCTAAAAAATCCCAAAGCTACTTTTCGGTTACACCATACAAATATGCCATGTAACCGAAAGTTACTTATCGGATTTCAGGTAACTGGCGGTGGTGAAACCAGGGAGATCGAGTTGATGAATACATTTGAAATGGTGAGATTTTTAGGTGCGTTAATTAACTGTAATGTGATTTTACTTCTTTATTAGAAGGAAACTTTTTTCTAAAATAAAGCATTGGGAGACTAATTATTGAGCTACTATATATTCGTTCTTCCATGCCAAACATTAATTACAAAATAACAATATTAGGTGATACTAGAGTCAAGGCTTTATTTGGCCGTTGGTATTTGTTTGAATGGCTGTCCTGGGACATAGCTCCATGAAAATGTTATCATTCTCCTTAGCAATTTATGAAGATACTTTATGTTTTCGCACATTTATAAATTTTTTTGTTCGGTTATTTATTAATTATCCTGTAAGCTCCTTTAGGTGCATGCTCATATGAGCGTGCAATCATTTGTATCAAACAAAATGCACAAAACTTGTTACTTCATGCACAAAACTTGTTACTTCATGCACAATACGATGGCAGAGAAAACCGTTCAAACCAATGTAATGATCTCCCATTATCAATTCGATAAACATCAAATATAATGACACCATCTCCAACACTTATCGTTGGAGATACGCTCGCAGGACAATTCTCGCGGTACGCAGCTCCCGATAGCCTACTTCATAACATATTTATTGCATTTAATAAGATATTTTAAATGGGGTTCAATTAATACGCGACGTGGTCGCACAATAAAGTCGCGAGGTTTGTGTGGAGATAAATATGTGTACACGTGTAATGGGCGCACAACACGAGAGTCTACGTTCATATCCTATTAGTAAAGGCCTCATGTATGACTGTGTGTGAGTGAGATAATAATACCAAAACTGTTATAACTTATAGCAACTAAATTGTAAACAAAAATTTGGATGTGTATATTGATACAACTTTACCCAATACTGAAATAACCAGATGCAAATGTATACTAAGAATATACATTTACGAGAATATGCTAGATTGGAAACCTTCGTTTGGTTTTAATTTATTAGGTTAGGTTTATGTTTGTTTCCGCGTATATTATTTTCACAAATTATACAGGCTACATATTCCGAAGGAAGGAACGTTTTTATGCATTTTTATTATCATGCATATTTAAGATTTTATATATTAAAATATTCGTAAAACAAAAAAAAAACCCGCCAATGTGAAATGGCTGGTGGAAATGTCACCAACAGCCATTTCACATCTTTAATTTTCTCAGTTTATTCCGGAGCGCCCTAGCGCATAACGAAGCTATAGAAGCTTCGCTTTAAATATTAGTAACAACCTCTCTGTGAACAACGAAGTATCCATGAGCGTATAACGATATATTTAAGATGGTGACAAGACCAGATGTTTTTGTGGCATTTTGAACAAGCATCAATGAAACAAGAACTAAAAAAGTCTTATTGTACCTTTTGTTAATGGACAATGATAAGGACACCTGACAGACTTAGCCTGGTTTTCCAAGTGCTGATTTATTTTAATCGACACTTAAAGGGCCTTTATTACTAAAGTGCTGATAATCTTGTACTGGTATTGATTGCAATCTGCTAAGAAAGGCCCCTATTACGCGGTGATTAAGCCCCTACTTAACTATACTTACACATCAGAAAATGCTCATGACAGTACTGTACGACGATAACATAAATTAAAATAATGCACACATGAACTAGAAGTCCATATTGTGCGTCCATAGCGTGAAACTCCATTACGACATTCGGATCAGTAGAAGCCGAGTAATTAGTATTTTATTGACGGGATCCCAAGACTTTGGCATCTAATAATAATTTCCTAAGAGGCCCTCTTGAGCAGTAGTCTCCTGATTGCACGGAGCCTATGGAAATAACGTTAATCGGAATGCACTTAAATGCACATGTAACGACTCGCAAGCACGTAACCACTACTATGCTCAATTTATTTCAGAAAGGGTTACTAAAATAGCAGTCCTAAGCAAACCAAACATTCTATTTATTTTTTTATGAAAAACCGGAAAAAATACATTGACCCGAATGCATATTTGGGCAGTGAAATTTTCACTGCCCAAATATCATGACAATGAACTCTGGGTATTCGTAACAAAACATTTGAATATGGTAAGCAACCCTAATTTTTACCTACATTTTTAAGTTTTGTCCTGAACATGTAACGCGCATTCCGAATTACGACTCGATCTCGATTAAGAAATATACCTCACCTTTTTCCGCTCTCGTATTCGAATCCAGAGTTTTGAGGAGTTACCACTAAGGGTCTCTTTCACCAAGTACTGATTTGCTTAATCCTCACATTAAAGGGCGTTTCTATCTCGCAATAGATACCAATATAAGATAATCAGCGCTTTAGTAATAAAGGCTCATTAAGTGTCAATTAAAATAAATCAGCACTTGGTCAAAACCAAGCTATGTCGCGTGAAATTATAGTTGAATATGTATCTCGGAATAACTTTATTACACATGAAAATAATTATCCACTAGCATAGCGTATTCAAGGCGTTTATTTTATCTCATAGCCGATCTACCAATAACTATTTTTAATGTGATCAAATATTGGTTGTGGCGAGTCCCATTCGGTCCGATTGTGCCCGCTTGCATTGTCAACCCTTCCGTCCTGGGCGGCTTGCGCGGGCGCAGCGACCTTGGGGAATGGCGCAAGGGCACCGCTTTATTGGACCAACGGCAAAAACTCTTGTTGGTCAAATAAAACTATATTTGTTTGCTCGAATGTTTGGTGAAAGCCGAAAGAACGAAGAATTGATAATATCCAGAACGGAGGTTCGACAAATGTAAGTAAAGGGGGTTGTTTAAGAAGTGGAATTAATTTAAATGTTTTAACATGTATAATACATACCGATTTCTTCTGCTTTGTTGGAAAATCCTTATTATTAAAATTAAAAAAGTTATACATAAAACTGGTTAAATGCATAATGGTCGTTATGTCATGCGCAGTGCGCGGCGGCGGGATTCCATTAAAATGGTGCCAGAAAAAAATACAGAAAAAGTTAATATTAATACTACCACAAGGATATGTGTATACGTACATAATTTTAAATTCCAATACACCCGACGAATTGTGACCTATGTTGACTGTTTTTTTTATAACCATTTATTAAATTGAACAGAAATGATAAAAAAAATCGGCCAAGTGCGAGTCGGACTCGCACACGAAGGGTTCCGTATCGTACAAGATTTAACACGAAAAAATCAGGTCCCTTTAATTTTCATTATTTTGAAATTTTACCTATTTGTTTTTATAGCGGTAAAATAAATATACAATCTGTGAAAAATTCAGCTGCCTACCTATTACGGTTCATAAGATACAGCCCTGTGACAGACGGACGGACGGACAGCGGAGGCTTAGTAATAGGGTTCCGTTGGCACCCTTTGGGTACGTAACCCTAAAAAGTTATGTTTGTAAGTATGTTTATTTAGATTTTCACTGTTGTTCGACATAATACTTTGACATAATAATGTTTGTAAGGTACTAAAACACACTCCTTTATAATATTCACCTTCATGTGGTTCTATCATAACTTGCTTTAATATTTCCATAGTATAGCATTAATTTGTTTACAACATTTAAAGAAAACATTTCATTAATCCCCAAAATTGAATTGATATGCCCATTTCGGTTAAGAGATTTTCAATACAATTCCCTTATAAATGTTTGTTTTCAAGAAAGCTAGCTTGATTGCAAAATTATTTTTAATAATATATTGCTAAAAGGTAGTCTATATACAATTTAAAGATTCTACAAATATACTTCTTTAATTTCTCTTAATAACAAAGGTTGTATAACAAGCAGTTTCAATTAATAAACCTAATAAGATCCAGCAACAGCCTACTACACATATTTTTAAAACTCACTCTGTATTACAGTTCTTACGGATACCCCTTTTTGTACAGTTCACGTCACATATTCAAATGGCTGCATTTTGTTTTGTTTTCGGTACTTTAGGGAACCGTAAACCAGAAGGATGAAAAAATAGAGCAATTTGCTTTGTGTAGCGGTCCGCGGGCCCGAGAGAGTGAGGGGCATCTTCGGAACGAATCGACATGGACGAGTGGACAATGCCTGATGTCTGGAGTCAATTCGGTATTTTACAATCTTAATTTGCATAATTTTTAGGTATTTCAATGGGTAATTTTTACGTAAAGGGATTCTCTACGCTGTGGGGATTTTTCCCAAATAGGAGAAATGTCGTATTTATGTCTTCAAACAAACAATAAACAATGCTAGATATTTTTTTCCGCATACAAATTTCTTACGCCAAATTACTTATTGGGAAATTTGTTTTTATTCACCGCACAACACAGTTTTTTTAATGGAACCTGACATGTATGGGTAATATCACACAACTACTATCATGATATACACCCAATACTCCACATTCCCGAAGGAATTATGTGACATGCCAGGACTTTTCCTTTACGAGAACTGCTACACTGAACTGAATGAAGGACATGGACAATCTTAATCTTACTTATAATCGACGGAGTTAAAATGAATTACATATAATTGGGAGTTTTCCTAGATTAACAAATCTTGTATGGATTCTTTATTTTATTTTTCCAAATAATCAAAACTTTAATATGAAAAATATGTTAATTTTATAAATTATATAATATGATATTAAATCTTCTGTCTTATATTATACTTATAGTATCTTCTATTTTACGAGACTAAGAAAACATACTAGAAGTTTTACACCAAAAGCAGTTATGTCTGTAAAGTTGTCATAAAAACATAATGACCACCTTACAGGGGCAAGTAGAGACTTGAAAAAAGTAACGGTAACATTTTACAAAAAAAATCCAAAAACAAATCGCCATTCAACCCTTTCCGACAGAAAAATAACCGTTAGACATCGACAAAAAGTATTTCTAAAGAAAAACGGCGCCCTGACCTAGCTCATAGATTATGCAGAAACCGTTCCAGATGCATTCACTGCCGATCCCTTTGGAGACGGCGTAACGGCAATCGATATTCAGAAATGATGACACCTTGTTTGAATACAGCGAGCTGTTCCCACGAGGAAAGGGTCGATCTCTATAGGCAAATTCGATTATCTGCTAACCTTCTCACGCTCATCCCACGGGAGACTTCCGACTCACAATAAATCTTTGCATACGAGTGATGCTCTTCAAAGAAAAAAAAACTATTAAAAAAACTCCGGTATCTATCCGCGAAGCCCCCGATATGCATAAGAAAAGACCTATTCATAGACTCAAATTATAGACGAGACTACAAGTGCTGAGACGCCAACAGCAAAGTATGGAGTTGTTCGCTGCGAATTCCCCTTCACAAAAATTCGATTCACGCTGCGTCCATTGTGGATAACGTTTTTTATGCGACGGTACCTGCAGTCCTCGCTAAATGTGGGGACACTGTATTTGCATTTTTTTTTTGTGCAATTTCTTTACAAATAGTATCTTAACCCTATTGAATTGTGTTAGGGGTTAGGTTACACTTAATATTCAAAAAGGGCAGGTACATTCGGGTTAATATTCTCGCATAAATTATAGTCAGGTACATTTCGGTGATTGTGCATTGGGGGACTTGCGAATTACAATGGGTCACATGAATATGGAGTCGGCGAGCCAAAATGATTGTTGTAACTTGAGGGCACAAGGACTACTTTTGATTTGAAATGTTCATTTGATTTGCTGTTTTTTTCTATTTAGAGGGTGCACTATGACATCTCGCTTCCTGAATTGTTAAGCCCGTTTCCTTTGTAAGAATTTATGCAAAAAGGGCCTTACCCATCCTATTTTTTTATTCAATAAACCTAAGGGGTTATGCACATTATGCAAATGCGCGCATAATTTTGGGTGTACCGTAACCTATTGAATATTTTAACAGTTTAAACTTTTCTGGGTTGTTTTAAGGTTTCAATTCGTTTGTCGAATAGGACTAGGTGGCTAGGATTGGGCAAGAAGTATGCGTTTTTTTTCCGGACGTTTGATTGTCGAGTAATACGGTAACTCATGAGTTTTTTCTCAGGCGACGGAGCACAGACTCGCGGGAGGTGCCGCTACGGGCTTGTATACAATTCGCTTTTTGTTGGGACATCCGAACTGGGCCTGGATTATAGATCGGAATATATAATTACTTCCTTCACAGCTTTCGGAAACGGTTTCTGGAAGGTGTAACGATCCTGAGGCCGTTACAACGGTCGATCGGTACCGTTCGCTGGCACCTGCATTAGGAAATCGTTCATACATTAAGTGATTTGATTTTTTAATTTTTTTTTATGCGAGCTGACATGGATAGACAATACCACACAACTACCGTTATGATATTAGCCCAATACACCACATTCCCGAAGGAATTAGATGCCATGCCAGGACCTTCAGTTTATGAGCACGGCTACATTGAACTGGATGGAAAACACGGACAATATTTCATTGCCGCTTCGACCATCTTTTCATCCAATGCGATGGTACCAATCCGGGCGGGCTTAAACACTACCACTTAGTGTATTTGATATATTTTTGTATTTAATGGGTAGACATTATCATTATCTCTCTTATGTCAGCCTCGGTAGTCCATTGGTGCGACGCCTTGCGATTCCATAAGCTGGGTAAGCACCTCTGAGCGCTATTAGGTTCTGGATGGGTGACCATTTCAACCGTTGAGGCTGGCCTTGGTTCGGATTCCACGCAAAACTGTAGTTCCCCTTCCTTACTAGTTGGGAGGGATAATCCCGCCCGGGTTGGTACCATCGCATTGAATGACCGATTGTTGAAGCGGCAATGAAAGTTGACCGTGTTTTCCATCCAGTTAAATATAGCCGAGCAATATAAGGAAGGTCCTGGCATGGCACCTACCCCCGATGTGGTGAGTTAGGCTAATATTTGACATTCAGTTTGGTATTAGCCATCCATGTCCAGTTTCATAAAAAAAAGTGTTGAATAGGGACAATACAAGTTAACAAATGGCGTTGCATTTCACATTTGAGACTACATACCTTTAAGTTTATTTAATTGATTGTGCAGGATTGTGATTATTTATCAGGAAATTTTATAGAAAATATTATACAAGAAGATGTAGTAAAACCTTCTAAGCCTTTATCACTCTCTCTTTATTTCTTTGCAAATATGTATTATCTTGATCGCCTTCTCAACTACTGCATTCGTTTTATTTACGGACTTCGTAAGTATGATCACATTTCAGCACATTTCAGATCGGCTTCAGTGGCTCAACATCCGTCTTCGAAGACAATCGCATGTCCTCGCTCTCTTATATACTGTCCTCAACAACCCACGTGCTCCCATTTACCTCAGGGATAGTTTTAATTTCTTGTCATCCCATGGCCTACCTCTCAGGTCAATTGACAACTTTCTTCTTCTGATACCGTCACACAATAGTACTTCTTTTAGCAACTCTTTTACAGTTAATGCGGCCCGTCTTTGGAATAAATTACCTCTTGACATCAGGAGCTCTGCTTCTCTTGAAATCTTCAAAAAACGATTAAAATTATACTTCCTCACCAAATGAGTTATGTTCAACAAAAACAGAATTTCTTACTTTAAACAATTTTAATTTTTTTAATTTTTAGTTATGTGTTTTTTTTTCTTTTTTTTGTATAAATTCTGTATATACATTTTTAGGCTGACATACTTTATGTTATTATTAAATTGTTCTTAAATTGATTAAAAGTTATGAAATTAGTCTGTAACTTTTTTTTTTTATAGAAATAAATAGTGCACAACATCTATTCTTAGGTTACTTTTCTTGTTGCTACCTGTATATTTTTGTCCCATTATCGGGTTGATTGGAAGAGATTGACATTAGGCAATAAGTCCGCCCTTGTATGTACCATGTGTATGATAGCAATAAAGAATATTATTATTACTATTATTAAACAGCTTTTATAGTGGTTTGAAAGCAATTTTCTTGACCAAAAGATTCCGGAGCATAGATTTTTCTTTCATAGAAAAAAACTTTTTGACAACCACAATAAAAGCTGTTTACGATTGCTGATTACGGAATCCCAGGAATATGCCTTAAGATTACCAACTTGCTGTTGCTACTATTTTTTCTAGCTGTAAAATAAAAAAATATTCTTTATGTACAATTTTATAATTGTTGAAAATGATTGAAAAGGTTATTTTAAAAAACGGTTTATTTACAATCGATAACAAATAAATTCGCTTAAAAAGATCAACCGCTGTTACGGTTTTTTCGTACTCCCAAATGGACGAGACGTCAATGTCCAAAAACACACAGTAAGTTCAACCACAACAAAACACAACCGCACAAAAACTCGGTCACCGTTATAACAAAAGAACGTCGGAGCCGCACTCAAAGCACCGATATGGATTTTTTACCCATAAAGGTGGCACTTTTTTGGCAAAAAGGCAGATCGTCTCGGGCCCGGCGCGGCGGCGAGAGCCCATGAACACTTTTTGTGGTCCCGCCCATTGTCAGCGCAACTATTGTTTCACAATTTGAATTATTTTTATGCTTTCCGGATGACAATAAAGTTTTGGACTTATTTTCGATAACCATTACTTGGGCAATTTATCGGGGATTCTCTCTCAAGTTCGCCGCCGGCCGACATCGTCCTAGCCGATACGGTAGCCATTAAAGTTTCATAATTTATGCATTTCTGACTAATATCTATAGCCGCTAATTATGGGCTTGTTAAACCGGCATTAACTTTACGGGTAGTAACTTTGATAAGTAATTTGTCTATAGAACGGGTCTTAGTTTTAAGACTTTAAAAACATATACATGGCATATAATTTAAACAGTATGGTACCTCGTTCTTTTTCATTTCGTCAGTTTGATTTGTCAGTATGTATTTGTGACGAAAACTTAAGGGCCCATATTTACTATTTATATTTGCTGATTATTGGAGTTCCGTAGCGAAATGGCAATACGGTGTCTATACAATTTATTCATGTCCATCTCTCCATCCGCCTATCTGTATATCACAGCCATTTTACTCTTAAATATTTTTGAGGCAGGTATAGTTCGTCAACGGAACCCAACGGTGCATGACCCGACGCGCGCTTGGCATCTTGTTCAAATTAAAGTGGAAATCACATTTAGCGAATACATGGTTGAAGTTCTGTTGTAGACTTGTTCCCATAGTATCATTGAACCACAATGCTTATGGGTACCCTGATTATCTACTTTATTTTCGGGTTTTTATTAAAATTTAAGTACACATTTAAGAACTATTAATCTACAATTGACTGACTTCAAACTAAAATAACTATTTAAAAATTAAGTAAGGAAGTTAAACTATCTACATATGTGCATATGTTTATGTGAAGGTCGTTAAAAAATATATATTGTCATCCAACCCAACTTATCCTAACACTTTTCACGTATTCCTATGAGGAAGTATGTGACTAATAATCCAACCCCATACCATATTTAAGTCTTTAAAATGGTATTAATTTAAATGTAATGTAATTTTTAAAATTCACTCGACATAAACTGATAAACGATTGTGGTTAGCGATTCATAAGTCATTTTAACCTATTTTCTGTCAACATGAGCCTAATTAACTAGCCCTTCTTGTGTTGGCAGTTAGTATAAAGATCAATCGTGAAGTTATGAGCATCAGGAAATGGTATTTTTCGGTGGCTAGATTAATAAATATGCATCGGCTAAACTTGCTGAGATAAAGGAAATGAATTGCAAAATTTAGGCAAAGGATTGCGGAAAGAAAAAACGAAATCATGGCCTACATTGCTCAGTATAGTATATGCAACAATACTTACAGGTACTGGGCAATGTATTGTACCGCAAAAAATATTAATTGATTGTTTTGTTTGTTATTATTTAGTTATTTATTTATATAATCAATAAATGATTATATTTAGTTATTAATTATTGTGTTTATTCTCTTTCTTTTTATTTTAAAACCTTTTGTTTTTACCTATTTGTTTTGTGCTGTACGAATGGACTTCGTGTCTGATAAAATAAAGTAATTATTATTGTTATTATTATTCAAATTATATATTTGTTCAACTAATTTTAGGTTTATATTATCTAATAGAAAACATACAAAATCGTAGCCTTAAAAAATATAAACCTAAAACTGTATTTAACCTTAGGGAGGTCCCTTATTTTTTATATAGGTTATTATTATTATTGTAAAGAAACCATTTAGAAATTTCAACTTATCCAATAAATGCCCTAACTATTTCAGTAGCCTTTATTTATATTTATCTTCGGAAATTATAATTCATATTTTATATGAACTAAATTATGCAAATTTATGTAGTACTTGTTGCGTTCACTTTTCCTTGATCAATATATATACACAATTTTGTTTCGATTTTACTTCACTCGATTTTATAATAACAATTCTAGATACATAATCTTTATAAAATACATAAATAGGAAATTTCTTGCCGACTTTTAATCGTAACGAAATATTTTAAATTATTACGAAATGCATTACACAGTCGTAGGAAACATAAAATAGGTACTCGCTTAACCCAATATAGAATATATATTGCCCCAAATTTGCATAATTCGGTGAGAAGATGATTTATCTGACAATTATTCAAATCGCGCTATTGATTTCAATCAATGTGTTTTTACAAAGCGCCTCCGTGATGCCACCGATCCGCCATTACTGAGCATTACTCTGTGCACACACCTCACTAATTTACATTATTGGCATACCTATTTGATGCGCGTGTGAGTTGAACACAGTACGTATTATATGCCATCTGCTCGCATAAATTTTGATATTATGAATGTGTCCGTAAGGAGTTCATTGTGTAAATAAAAATATAAAAATAATGTAATTAATATCAATTTTATTAAATTACGAAAAAAAAGTGAAGAATATATTATGATGAATTTTGAGTTTTTTTAAAGAGCGAAATAAGTAATACAGTGAATGTGTAATCTAGTAAAAATAAAGAAACTTGTTCAAGCATAATATGGTGTTACAGATTATCATTTGTAGCTTGGTCACCAACACTTTAAATACGTATTTATTGCATTTCATTTATTTATTCAAATTTTGGTAGTTAAACTACACTAAGTCACGTCACAAGTTTATTGATCCGCGGATTCGATCAATTCAGTGAAGAAGAGCCCGCAAAAAAATTTCACTAGTCTAAAAGTTATGATTTTTTTTCGTCCACATGAATAATATGAGACAATTATGAATGAATGCCTGAATGCTAATGCCAAACTTACATTTTATTTATTGTATTATCACTATCACTACATAGTATAATTCAAAGTCGCTTTCTCTGTCCCTATATCCCTATATCCCTATGTATGCTTAAATCTTTAAAACTACGCAACGGATTTTGATGCGGTTTTTTTTAATAGACAGAGTGATTCAAGAAGAAGGTTTACATGTATAATAATATCCATTAAATATTGGAGAAATACTGTTATTTTTGAGGTTTCCAATGTGATGTCGTAAAAAAATATTTTTTTTCCGCTTACATTGCAAACGCAGGCTGATCCCTACGAGATTTATCAAAAGAATGTACTAAGTATTGTATACATTGAAAAGGTCTACAGGAAACTCCGCGATGGTAAATGTCTATCTCTTATGGATATCCCACAATATCATTTTTTTCTCATTTACTTTTTACGACAAACAATGGCTAATTTTCAAAGCGATTTTAACCAATACAGCATTAATCCTTATCCAATTAAATACCTTTAATACATTGTTGATTTAATAAAGATCCAAATGGCCCTAGCATATGATTTAAATGAATATTTTCGAAGATATTACAGATTAAAAAATTGCGGGACGTAGCGTTTGAGGCGGTTCCGGCCGGTCGGGGCGGCGGGTGCGTGCCTATAAATAGTGCGTCGGAGGCCGCGGTTCTCCCTATAGCACTTTCAATTTAGCAGCGATCGGTCTAATCTAAGTTTTTTTTTTTTATTTCAAATATTTCAATGTAGGAACTCTACGTAAAAAGGGTTTATTTGTGTATCATTGTGTCAAAATATTATTATTTTAAATGATATTATGCCCGTGCAAAGCCGGGACGGGCTGCTAGTGTTATATATATTGAATCCCACTGCCTAACTCTCAGGTAATATAGAGTGATAGTGAATGGCATAAAACTTTTAATAGTTCTCGGGTTAATAGTTCTACTCGAAATTACAGTGGGTATGGTCTCGGGTATGGTACATTCATTAGAGGTTATGCAACGCCATCTACATTAATAAAAAAAATGCTGTAGTAAATTTTTTAAAGTGAGATGATACATGCCTTGATGTACAAAATAGTGGTTGGTTGGTACGTGGTCCAGGTGTTACGAAGGAACTATTGACTCCCCGAGTAAAGTTACCTTTTTGTGGAACATCGCATGCCACTGACTGGCTCCGCCGTTAAAAGCAAATGCAAACGTATGCAAATTGATCGGAAAGCCATAAATAAGTTCCATTTAATTCCATCAATAGTTCACAAAGTTGCCAGGGGTTAAATCACTTCTTATTTACATGTTAATGCCAGCATGTTAACCCTTTCACGCCACGCACAATGCGTTCGAGTTAGGACTATCGCTTAAACTATGACACCTAAGAAATTTCGTCGGAAATTTGAAATTCAAATTTGCTTTCTGTATTGAAGCGGGAAAAAAACATTTCCGCTCGTAACGCTATTGACAATCGATGATTAAGTGTTCTGGTGAAATGGCGTATGCCACGTCATGGCTGCACCGGGCAACTTCATGTGGACATACTTCGGGGGATAATTCTAGGCAGTTTCCAAAGTGCATTGGATGATTGTCTCAAAACACTAAATGCTAAAAGAAATTTACAAAATGTTACTGCAACCAAAAAACTGAACTCATGTGTAAAATAAATTGTATCAATATTCTGCAGAATTAAAAACAAGCTTCAAAAAGGTTTCACTTCACCAAGCCTGGATCGTATGGAAACTATGGATCCTAATACCTGTAACTTGGGAGCTTTCAGCGTAATTTGAACAATCACGATAGCTCGGCGATAGTCCGAATTCGCTGGTATGGCGCCTCGCTGAGCGTGGTTTCGCTAGGCGAGGTATATTGGACTTTTCTGAGTACCTTTGTGTTTCAGCTCAGCCATCCATAAAATAATTTCATAAAATAAAAAATAGTAAACTTAATAACTTTACCTACATGCCTGCATAGGTAGATTTATTTTGATTACGTTTTGTGTATGTTTTTGAAAGCCTTTGGTTAGTAGGAATATTACTGCTCTCATGAACTGTTATAAAATTATCTATCCATAGCAGCATGCACGTAATCTCAAAGCTTATATGACACTATTTTTCTGCATAATTTGAAATGTTTCTACGATTTTGTAATTTCAGTTAATATTATGATTCATCAGAGAGGAAACATTTTAAGACATCCTTATTCTTAAGTAAGAGCAACAAACTAAGTATCTGCATATTATTCGTATTTAGGGTATCATTTTCATTTCTTTATATTAAGAATTGAGGACGCTGGCTCCCGGCATTTCTTGAAAACAGTTACTGAAAAGGGTTCTGTACCATTGTACAAGATTTAACACAAAAAAATCAGGTTTTTTTTTATGGGAGCCAATTTAATTTTCATGATTTTTAAATTTGTTGTTATAGCGACAAAATAAATACACTCTGTGAAAATTTCAGCTGCCTACCTATTACGGGCCATGAGATACAGCCCTGTCACAGACGGACGAATGGACGGACGGACGGATGGGCGGACGGACGGACGGACGGACGGACGGACGGACGGACGGACGGACGGACGGACGGATAGCGGAGGCTTAGTAATAGGGTTCCGTTTGTCCACAAAAGTTGCTGCTTATACAAGTGAAGCTAGAGTTTTATACAGGATTCCTTCAGTGCCGCTGCGACACCGCGGTGACACGCGTCGCATCGTAAACCGGCGGGCGGCATTTAGCCACATTGTTACAGCGAGCTGGCACTCTCGTCCAAATTGCACGCGTGGATGCCACCATGCATATTCATCGCGCGCGATTGTTTCAAGAAAAGCATTGTGGCCCACAATGGCGGCGCGCGAACGCTTATTGTAGAGTGTCGTGGCTTTGTCATCGTAAAGTGCACGCCCCGCGCTCGGCTGGGGCAGCGCGTCGCTCCACCGCACCGCCCCGCGCCCCGCGCAGCCCCGCTGTGGTCAAATGCTGCTCTAAACTTTATTGGGTATTGGTATAGACAAAGGACAATAGACTTGAAGGCTCGTAGCCTAGTGGCGCGGGGACAGGCCTAGCGTACCAGAGGCCTGGATTCAATTCTGACATGCACCACTGTCTTTCTCTTTCCGTGTTCGATAAGTGCATTTCGTCGCGAATGCGAGCTGCTCCATGGTTCGGAATCCATGTAAAACTGTAGGTCCCCTTCCCCTACTAGGTGGTAGGGTTTAAGCCCGCCCGGGTAGGTACTATCGCATTCGATGAAAAGATGGTCGAAACGGCAATGAAAAATAGTCCGTGTTTTCCATTTAATTCACAGTTCAATGTAGCCGTGCTTATAAAGGGAAGGTCCTGGCATGGCACCTAATTACTTCGGGAATGTAGTGTATTGGGCTAATATAATAACGGTAGTTTTTATTTTTATTTTATTCATGTAGTATAAAACAATGCATGCCAACGTTATAAAACTAAGGTAGTATAAAGACAATGATTATGATTGATGAACAACTTATGATTATAATGTTCTGCATATTATTTATGTTCACTGGTCCACTTTGGTATTTTGTCAGCGCGACGGCGCGGCGGCGCCACAGCGGGAGCAGCAGTCGATGACTTTTGTGGGTAGTTCGAATAGTTTCACAACGTCATCGGTCTCGGATTTACAGCTGCCGGACTAGGCTTCTGCCCGTATCCCGGCTAGTCTGGGAGTCACACCCTCGGATTCGTATAAGGTTTATTTATTATTATTGTTTTGGAAAAATATTAAAGTAAATCAGAAAATCATTACACACAATTAAAAACACAAACAAAAAATAATAATATACAGGTATACAATAAATAACTATAAAAAATTTAAAAGTGTACGTGTATTTCTTTAGTGTGAGATGGATAGTATATTCAAATGAAACTAAAAAAAAAAAAAAATCCTTAAAAAAAGTGTGTTAAACTTATATAAGTTGTCTGGTATAAGCCATCCATGTCAGGTCGCAAAAAAAAAAAGACTGCTAACCTCATACAAAGTACAAAAATCGTCGAAAACTGCTCGTTTTCGCTGGTACTATGACATTTCTAACCAGCGCAATCTCCCGTCACTGCCAGAGCAGCTAGTCCCAGTTGTCACCTAAACTGGCGTTTACGGAACTTCGAAGTTCCGTAAAAACGTGAAACTCCTGAAATGTGAATTGCACAACGCCACCTGTGGACTTTTATTATGCACGTTCAATACTTGTATGACATTCGCAATATTTCCCTACCATCATTTATCTGTGGTATTGGTTGCCGCTTGATTTTATGTACTGTAAGGCTGGACTCGAACTACCAAGCAGACATTTTAACCTTGCAAGGCTTGTTCGAGCCTAGCGTTCACCGGTTTGGCACATAGACGGCTAATACTCATATATATAATATACCCACCGTCATGAAATTAGCCCCGCATTCCCGAAAGTTTAGGTGGCAAGCCAGGACCTTCCCTTTATGAGCACGGGTACATTGAACTGAAACACGGACTTTTTTTTATTGTCACTTCGACCATCTTGCCCAAACCAAAGCTGGAATCAGGGATCCTATCCATCGTATGTGTCAATTATGCAAGGAATATTTTATTTGACTGTGACATATTTTATGATAGCGTGCAAAATTTCAAAAGAAAAGTTATTCCTGCTCTTGAACCTCAAGAAACTATATCAATATGAACTCATATGTAAAATATTTTTTATTTTTGTATTTTAATATGTTACCTATTTACTGTTTGTGTTCCTGCGAGGAATAGGTAGAAAATAGGAGTTGTTACTTAATTTATGTTTTATTTGTGTTCATGCTGTCTATTTCTGTTTTTCCTCTTGCAATCAATGAAAAAAAAGAAATCTTTTATCCGAGATACCGGTAGCAACCCAGGCGATTTTAACCGTACCCTAGGTGGGACCTTAAGTTGTAAATGGGTTTCGATCCATGACCAGAATAGTAACCTAAATTTTTAACAAAAATGCGCTTTCCATATCGTAGGGTATCCATCTAGGTTCGTAGACTATTTCAATTTAGCCAAGAAGGCCTTAGGGGCAAAAAGGTTGGGAAACACTGTAGTAGAGGAAGTACCTACAGTTTTTCATGGATTCCGAACTTATCCAAATTTTTAAAGAGAAAGACATGGAATTCCACACTTCTCTGAGCTACGAACAGCTCAAAAACGTGCAGGCATTTTGTTTAATCCCAAATAACAAAAAAATACTAAACTTAATTATGATAAACAGCGCCTTCACAAATCCATTTGATCATCGACCTCTGCACTTGTTAAAAATACGAAAGCCATTACTTAGGCCAATATTTCCTCTGACCTTTGGCACTTACAAAAAGTTGTCAGTGAGAAGTAATAAATGTACCGGACATTTTATAAATTGAATTAAACATCGAGCAGAATGCGCGCGCGGCGGAGTGAGTAACCACTAACTGCCAAGCGGAGAGAAATTGGTTTGATTGCATGTTTTGTTTGTATTTTGCTTGTTTTTTTTAAACATTTTTTATACCTTACATCTTAAGGCCCGCTTTCGGCCGTATAACCTATTAGTGAAAAAGCTTAGATCATATTAACTAATAACCATATGTTAAATTAAATAATTTAATTTAACCAAAGTAAATTATCCATTTTATAATTGTTTTTTTATTTTATTTTTGTGTTATGTGTTTTTTCCCAAACAAATAAAGTAATAAAGGAATGTGCAAACATATTTATATATATTTTGTATAATTATAACTACACCTTTATAATATCATAGATAGTAATTAAATATGTACTATAATTTCGTATATCTATGTATCATATACTAGGGGGACCATTCTATTAATATTTTTTTATCTCTAAATGCCTGCCTAATATATTTAAAGAAGTGTCGCTCATTGCATACAAAAGGATTAGTCGGGATACAGGCGATACCACGAAATCGCCTTCAGAACGTAAAAAAATCAAAACGACAAAAATATTTTTTTTTAAATAGCTTGCAGACCGACAATCGCCAGATCGACCATTTTTTTGTCGTTCTGATTTTTGGTGTTCTACAATTCACCTAGATAATTCGAAGTGACACCGGTACCCGCATCCGACAAACTTCATGTATCTTTCAACTTTCAAACCTAGTGATTAAGTTTAGCTTTTTGTTATGTTACTATGTGATCAGGTCACTGTAGTAGTTAATGACAGAAATAATAGTAATAAAACTAAACATGCACATGTAACACAATTTTTATTTTTTCTTCTTGTTGCCACTGGAGTAGAGCATCGCTTCAAGGTCCTTGCTTGTGGTGACGCTTGGTTCGGGTCACCTCTTCCCCTAAAATATGGTTGAGAGAGGCGATGGCTGGGCCCGGCGTGATGCTCGTGAACGGGTGCTGTTTGTGGGGACTGGCCTGCTCCAATTGGCAACATGTTAGATGACGGACATGACCTAGCAGAGTAAACCGATATTTGTCATGAACTGTTGCATACGGCGTGAATGGTAGATTTTTGTGAATTAATATTAATTTAATATATTGACATAAACGGGTACCAATAACCCGTATTTCTGTAAGCAGTGGCAAACAAATTTGTAAACTTAGACTAAGTGGACGTTGAAAAAAATCAGCAAAGTTTCTTGCCAGTTCTTCTTCGCCGTGAATGCTGAAGTGGCTAATGATAAAATATGACATATCCGAGTGCAGTGTGCTGCCTGTGGATTATGAATAAACAATAAGCAATAAACAATTGTGAATAAATAAATAAATATTTTAACAAAACGCCTTTATGTTCAATTTAACATAATACAAATTTAAGTGAATACAAATGTCTTTCGTATCTTATGGCTATCATCTGTGCCTACCCCTCCGGGAAAGCAGTGTGGAGGTATGTATGTATGCAAGTAGAAATATCTTTGTGAAGTTTCGAATTATGACTTGTCAAATGCATCCAAGCATTGTTTATTTTTTCATTCATTTAATATTTAATTTATATTTTAAGATTTTATATAGAAGAAAACATTGAATGCATCATACTAAACTTATGGTACACAGAAGTAAAGATACGTGATAGCGCCAGGTGATCTCTCTATACGTTTGTATTTATATATTTAGTAAGCCTACTTTTTATGATAAATCGTCCGTTATTCCATTTTCATCATGTCTAGCAATACCGTTATCAGTGGCTTACTTACACATTTTTTTATTAGAAGACTGCTTTTAGAAAAAAAAAGTATTTTCTATTCCTAAAACATTCTTACTCATCTCTTATAAAATATCATTGCATGAAATTCACTTTATTAGGCACTCGAACTTGGCCGTTTTTTTCTTATCGAAATCAGTTGTACTTATTTTTAAATAAAATTTTATGTTGTTTTACGCCTTTACGGAAGTTAATGCATTCAGGTGCTAACACCCCCTTAAATAGCCTTGTGAAGTATTTTTTCCGTGTCTTACATGTCGCTGGAACTCGATAAAATCAGTAGTAAGAATATTCGTAAATGAACTCGCTCGCCGGCACGACGCTTCCGATATCGTATTCAAAAGTGGCTAAGCCGTCCCCATAATAACGGGATTCGGTTACTACCCCCGTCATTCTCACGCTGTATGGCGTACGCCAAACTCTCCGTCCAACTTTCGGCTTAATTTTTTTCAGGGGCTTCGAAAGACCAAGCGTACCGGCCAGGTGCTTCTTGACATAGCGGTTAAAGGACCTCCGCTTGTACTTTGGAGTACTCAGCAGAAGATGCATTCCACAGTTGTTTTTAAGTTGACCTACAGGATTGGATGGTTCTCATAGAAAGTGAGTTAACGGTGATGATATTCCTTACGCAGTTACACAATACACTGATTAATATTTTTCGTGCAAAGGAGGATGGGCGTTTTTGGCCTACAGGCCAATAAAATTATTTTTTTTATCGGATAGGTATTTTTATGTGTAACAACATTTTTCTATGGCAGGAACTCGCAAAAAAGTTAAAGACAAATAAAAATATATATTTTTACTTTAAAATATTTTTGGTTAAGTATTGTTTTTTTTCAGTTTCAATATTAGTTTTGTATGGAATAAACAATTACTTTAAAGGCTAATCATTAGTATCATTAATGCATAAAAAAAGGATTTTTAATAAAAAAAAAACATTCTCTTGTCCGCTGATTACATGTAGTTCTGAATAGGAGGTCTGAGATACATTAGTATTACTGATGATGAACCCAAGTTCCGATTGTAAAATAAAATATGTTTTAATCCAAGTTTAATTATATGATAAGGTATATTTATTTCTTCAAGACCTTGAAAACTATTATTCATTATGTAACAACACTGAAGAGACAATTAAAATAACATTTTGTTTGTCGCGCTTGACATATAAAACAATATTACAATACAATTTTAAATACTTCAAAACAATACTTTTAGTTTGTCTAAAACCTCTTTCCCCCATAGATTTGAGATTAACCGCTATAGAAGAAGTTGTTACAAATAAACGGACCTTTTGCGATAACATATTATTCATCACGATTGGTCTCGAAGCCAGGGTCCATACATTTGTGTCCGTCCTCCTTTATATTGAAACAAGTTGCAAATATGTATAAATAAAATGCGACGGAGTTAATAAGACCGAGATTAATGTTGAATGTGATGGTGGAATATAAAACATAAAATAAATTAAGTGGAATTAAGCTCAAGGATCAACAGACGTTTGCACTTAACAGATAAAAAACCTATTCGCCAAAATTTTACTATCGATATGAATTGGCTGGGTCAGAGTCGAATTAACTTAGGGTTCCGAGAAAACGACCACTACCAAGTAACATATATTTTTATCTACATAATATTCTTTATCTAGTAAAGTTCTCGGTTAACTTCATGATTCATTGACTGGAGAAACAATTTTGGCCTTATTTTCACAGCCACCAACTCAGCCCGACTTATTTTGTAAGACACACTAATGTTCACATTTCTTCTCTCTATTGGAACTTTCGTTCGCTTTATGACTATACCAGTATATCTCAAACGTATATATTTTTTAATTGCTCTTTTCACATTCTGAAAACGTTTTAAATAAAAAAAATACTTCATGTTCTAGGATCTTTTAATTAACTTAGTCAAAAAACTTATTGTTATAATTGTTAAAAAATTTTCGTTCAATTTTCATGCGTTCATATTGTTACGAAAAAAAATACATCGAAACCTTTTTAAAATGAGTTATAAAGTCTTGGCTCACGGAAAGACGGACAAACAAACATGACGAAATTATGAGGGTTCCTTACTGACTCGGAACCATATAATGTGTATCTCAATCTGTCGCTCGAATTGAGCCCCAATTAAAGCGACACGTCGAATGTCACGAACCGGTTGTTATAACACAGTTACAGAACCTAAAAGTGACAAGTCGCAAGTTGATTGATATATTTGTACATATTATTATAAAACTCCGCGTTTACGGCAATTGTCAGCTTCAATAGCCCAGTGGCGCGACACTTCGGCGATCACTCTCCGAAGTTAAGCTACGCTGGGTCCGGTCTGGTCTTGGATAGGTGACCATTCGACCGTTGAGGGAGGCTGGCCGTGGTTTGGATTCCACGTTAAACTGTTGGTCCCTTTCCTTACTTACTAGGTGGTAGGGTTAATCCCGCCCGGGTTGGTACCATCGCATTGAATGGACGATGGTCGAAGCGGCAATGAAAATTGTCCGTCTTTTTCATCCAGTTCAATGTAGCCGTGCAATATAAGGAAGGTCCTGGCATGGCACCTAGTTCCCATGTGGTGTGTTAGGCTAATACCATGACAGAAGGTGTGGTATTAGCAATCCATGTCAAGTCACATAAAAAAAACATGACATGAGTAACGTGACACTAGTTATTTTTAGACAAATTTATTTTAAATAAAATTAAATAGTTTCTCATACATACATATTTCTTCCATATTTCGCAGTTGTGGTTTGAGGCCAACCACGGGGTGGGAGCGTTCTCAGTTTTGTGGCCCGCAACCAAGCAGGATTGCGAGAGAGTTTTTTAGTAGATGTTCAGTAGGTAATACTGACTGAAAACATATCAGCTTGTCACGTTAAAGTGTCCAAAATTCACATTTGTATGGGATTTTTTTTGTAAGCTTTCAAATTATGAGCCCTTTTGTATGAGTCATTGTATTGAAACATTTTATCATCCAGGCTTTAACGAAAATTCTCAATACATTTCAACCAAAAATAAATGTTCTCTCTTGTTACAAAATTCTTACTTGATACAATTTACAACATAAACATACAGGCCGACATGACACAGCTCCATATTACGATCGCACCACTATGCCATCGCGTTCTTTACCTATGTGCATGCATTTCTCGTGCGTGGGTAAAAAAGCAAGTCTGTCTCGACACAGAGGGTTCCGTACATTTTTGTAGGCTGTCCGTCCATCACGGGATATTTTTTAAGTGATATAACTACAAATAAACGATTTTCGAATTTTCTCTTTTGCATGTGCTCTGAGGACTATATAAGGATATTTAGGAAATATCCTTTCGGATTTTATTTATTTTCCAGTGTCCTAATATGCGGCATGTATTTTTTTATCGCGTTGACTTGGTAGATGTTTAGCTGGTTTGGGTAGGAAGAAGGACCATAGATCTAAGAATTAGATTTTAATTTCGATTCAATACCGCCCAAGGTATTTTGGGCGGTATGGTACGGTACTGGGCAACTTTCAAGCTTATCCAAATGTTGAAGGTTGCCCAGCAGGCAATATAGCTACGGGAGATATATATGGTGCGCAACGAGACAATCCGCCGACGTACCAAAGTAGTCGATATTGGACACCGGGTGGCTAAGCTCAAGTGGCAGTGGGCTGGTCACGTCAGCCGAAGAGACGACGACCGTTGGAGTAACCGTGTCCTACACTGGCGACCGCCACAAAAGTTAGCCTATGGCCTTATGTAATGTCCAGACCATCTCGGCAGCGCGGCAGACAGAGCGGCTCATAGCCTAGTGGCGCGGGGACTGGCCTAGCGTACCTGAGGCCCGGGTTCGATACCAACTTGCACCACTGTCTTTCTCTTTCAGAGTTCGATAAGTGCATTTCGTCACGAATGCGAGCTGCTCCATGGTTCGGAATCCATGTAAAACTGTAGGTCCCCTTCCCCTACTAGGTGGTAGGGTTTAAGCCCGCCCGGGTTGGTACCATCGCATTGGATGAAAAGATGGTCGAAGCGGCAATGAAAAATTGTCCGTGTTTTCCATCCAGTTCAATGTAGCCATGCGTGTAAAGGGAAGGTCCTGACATGGCACCTAATTCCTTCGGGAATGTGGTGTATTGGGCAAATATCATAACGGTAGTTGTGTGGTATTAGCCATCCATGTCAGGTCGCATAAAAAAAAAATCTCTATACCGAAATTCATTAAAATTGGTTCAGTGATTTAGGCGTTAAAACGCACAACAAACAAACAAAGTAACTTTCGCATTTATAATATTAGTATTATTATATTTGCGTTTGTCTAATACATGTTCTACCCCACTTCTCAAAGTTTCCTCAAGGAACACCTACTGCATGTATTCAACTTACGTGTCTTTCCTCCTACACCCAAGTGTCGCGGATCTATGCAATCTATTTAATTACCACCATCGTAAAAAACGTACCAAAGGGTTCTACCCTTCTGACATTTGTTCAAGTTGCAAGGGCACCGGTGGCAGAGCTATAAAAGTATAACGGGAGTTTAACGTGCATCCAGTCAGCTGTTTCTAGCTTGTGGCGAATCACTTCATGAGGAAAGCTATATTTAAAACTTATTACAATCTGATTGCATCGGGTTTAATTTCAAATTGTGTCAATAATGTTGCAATTAAATTGAACGGGCTAGTTTTGCGGTTCTTTTACTATTTTTGACCGACTTCATTCTTTACAGTAATTCTTTAAAGTAAGTTAGTGCTGGTTTCAAATGGCCAATTTTAGAATAATTCCTTAGTTATGGTTATGTAAATGTTAAATATACAATATGGCCTCGCCTTCATCGAACCGGTTTACTTATTATCCAATAAAAAAAACCGGCCAAGTGCGAGTCCGATCCGCACACGAAGGGGTCCGTACCGACGTACAGGATTAAAAAAAACACGTTTTTTGTGTGGGCCCCCCCTTAATTTTTTATAATTTTTGTTATATATATAATGAATGTTGTTATAGCGGCAAAATAAATACATAATCTGTGAAAATTTCAGCTTCCTACCTGTCACGGTTCATGAGATACAGCCCTGTGACAGACGGACTGACGGACAGCGGAGGCTTAGTAATAGGGTTCCGTTTTAACCCTTTGGGTAGGGAACCCTCAAAATACAAAATAAGTGCATTGTACAGATTTTTTTTGTATAGAAACAACGTTCAAAAATATAGAAATGATAGCGTTTGGAATACTTAGCCAACTTAACTAAAGGTATTGTTACTTCATGAATGTTTGATGCCATCCCTTTATGAGCACGGCTACGTTGAACTGAATGTTAAAAACCGGCCAAGTACGAGTCGGACTCGCACACGAAGGGTTCCGTACCTACACAAGATTTAACACAAAAAAAATCACATTTTTTGTATGGGACCCCCCTTTAATTATTATTATTATTTTATTTCACCTATTTGTTGTTATAGCGGCAAAATTAAGACACACTCTGTGAAAATTTCAGCTGCCTACCTATTACAGTTCATGAGATACAGCCCTGTGACAGACGGACGGACGGACGGACGGACGGACGGACAGCGGAGGCTTAGTAATAGGGTTCCGTTTTTACCCTTTGGGTACGGAACCCTAACAACGGACAATTATATATTGCCTCTTCGACCATATTTTCAACCAATAAGATTATACCAAGGCGGACGGGTTTAAAACCTTACCAAATAGTAAAGAAAGGGATATTGCATGGATATATATAGAGAATTTGACAGAAATTCCGATTCATGGAACAGCATTTATCCAAATTTAGAAAGAGAAAGAAAGTGATGCATGGACATGACGGGTTCGAACCCATAACATATGGCATGGAAAGCAGTTCCCAGCACCGCTGAGCTACGAACCGCCCAAAATGTATTTTCATGATCATTTATTATGCAGTGTTCTCTACGAAGGTATATAACCATGTTACTAATGGTTCTTCTCTTTCACTTCACGTCGATATTGAGCGGGTAACATCGATCGAGAGGCACGGAACATTTATCACTGCACCTGCGATGACCCAGAATCTGCGACTCGTAATGGAAAGCATTTGGCATCCGACAAGTGTACTTCTAATTGACAGTTGCGTATCTCACTTAGCACCACTTTAATTAATTCTTGTCTAGATAATTGATGATCCCTGGCTGTGACGACTGCTCCCAATGATCAATCATTTCTCTTGCGAAATGCTTCTAATAGACGCTAGTTTTTTGGGGATCTTTATCTTCGAAACCCGTTCGTTGGGTTTCGAAGATAAAGATAGTATAGTATTAGGAAATATAGTATTAGGTTATAACTTATGCATAGTAGCTAGGGGCTTACTTCTTATTACTTAATAAGTTAATGTTAGACACTTATTCCAATGATGATGCTACTTTTAGCATAATCTTCTTTATTGTTTTGTTGTATTTTATCTTGGAACAAGATATTACTAGTTATTGTCACACATACATAGAGTCATATCAGTCAAACAGATCGCATTTCCGAAGGAACTAGTAGGCGCACCTGAAACTTCCTTTTATATGAGCAAAGTTGCATTGGACTTGACTTTCCACACGGACAATGTTACATTGCTGCTTTGATCATCTTTCATTAAATGCTATGGTACGAACCATGACTCTACCAAAACCACAGTTTTACATGGATTGCAAGTCATGGATTGATCTGAATTCTTAACGAAATGTATATTTCATTCTCGAATAATGAGGAAAAAGAGTATGTATAATCTTAACCATTGCGTTAGTAGGAGAGAGGTCTGTAAGATAATTCTAAATTATGGATATAGAACGGGTGATGGAATTGGTAGACGCAATACCCGCAAGGTATGTTTGCTGTTCTAGTCCTGCCTTCCACTATTTTTATTATATAGTTCGGTTTACAGCTTTCCTTATTTAATTAACAACTTTGTTTCACGGTAGATTCTACATACGTATCACATTCGTTAAAACCACTACCATCGGTACAAAACTGTGGTCGCGTGCTCAAATAGTAGGCACTGTTCTTACAGAGTGAACATTTCTAAAGGCATTCCGCTCGCCCCATCACGACCGAATGTTCTTGCGGTCGCTCCGTTGATTTATTTGCGGTGGCCATTTTTTCTGCGCGTCCGCGCATGCGCCCTAGCCCGCGCGCGCGCGCGTCGAAACTCCGTAATTGACGGCGTCCGAGCTGCGGAGATGTCGCGATTTCCACGAATCAAACTGACGGATGCTGGGAGGCTTCAAGGCGCAGACAAAAAGGGAAGAACTCATCTTCTAGCGTCCACCGTGTACCTGGAACCCACGGGATGTTTTGGGATAAATATATCTCCACCAATGTTGTATTGTTAATGTTATAATTTCAAAAGCATACTTTGCGTAATATGATCATCAGTGCATATTCTTATCTCTAAACTATGATAACAATGGCTCCATGTAAATAAGACTAATGAGGGCCGGGCCTATTTTCATATGAATTTTAGTCGTCAAACATTGAGTATGTAAAATAAAACAGTGTGTGTAAGAAGTTATTCTTTCTTGGCATGAATATAAGCTGTTTTTTTTTTTTTTCAAAGATTCAAATAAATTTGAACCGAGTGAAACGACTGGATATACGACTTCATGAAACGCCCAAAATATAAATACTCCGATCTATTTTTATAAACGCGCCAAAATAAGTACAATTTCAAAAACGTATTAGTGATAATTGTTGTGATTACTGGCCTCCTCGAAACCTAACGTTTACGTTTAGGTTAATTAATATTAGTCCCTTATTACATTATCGGTCATATTAATGCGCATTGAGATAATGCGGGGTCGGTGATTTGTCACACCATGTTTACTTACACTCTTACTTATTCTCGAAATAGCTACACTTTCAAGGTTTAGCTATAGTTTCATTTTATAGGCGTTTATTTCATGCTCGTATTCCTCAAATAAATGTTAGCTACGGGTTCTATTATCACTATCGAAGAAAAACCGATAAGAAACTTCGCCGGGTTCATCGTTATTTTTATACTCTGAGGCTAACAGCTCAACTAGTTTATAATGCTTAAGGGCCTGGTACTAGCCAAATCGCAAAGTTAGACGAGGCACCCCAAGTTAACTAACTAAGTCTGACGATTATAAGTGTCATTCTTACAATATATGATTCCTTGTCTAGGAATTGAATTATTTTCGTTAATCTATACAAAATACATTGCGGAAACGGTGTCCATTTCCGAACTTTTTTGACTAAATGTAGAAATCTAAAAGCAAATGGATTTTTTTGTTTATGCATATATGCTGTTTTTGCTTATATCTAGAAATCGAATTACTTTCAGATTTCTAATGAGAAAAATCAACTTTTTTATTTTTATTATTATTTAAATAAATGATGGAATAAAAAAATATTAACAATCCATTATCAGTCTGGAGTTCTATTTGGATTTGCTAAGCGTTTCACTACATATTATTACATTTGTTATAAAGTGCATTTGTATGGCGCGAGTAGTTGGCTAGTCCTAGCGCCTTAATAGATAACTACTGCTCACAAAGACCGTATGTAGATAAGTGGAGAGAAAATTATTTCTGAAATATCAAGACAGTGGAGGCGCGTGTCACTGCGTTAGTATCAATTTGACTAAAATGGTTTTCAACCGGATCAAACAGGTTAAAACTGAGTAACTATATCGTATAAAAAAACCTCGACGGCATATCTTGATATCTTGAGACAGGAACTGTGATGCCGTGATGATATTATGACGTCCTGTTGGCAAAACTTCTTTAATAAGAAGTCTGCCGGTGTGCAGTTGGCGTGATGGCTCCTGCACGTTATTGCGAGCCTTCATAGAACTCGCCGGCTATAACCTTCAAGTGGGATGGCGCGGTGCGACGAGCTCACAGAACGCATCAGAGCAGTAGGTAAGCTAAACATTGTGGGGATCAAACCCAACCCGCAGTATACTAGATTGGATCGGCCCCTTTATCTCAGTGATTCTTGAATATTTCATGAATTCACTCATATATTATATCCACATTGAAATGCATGTAGAATGACCGCCGAACTGAGTTTTTTAGAAACTGGACATGAATGGACAATAATACCACACCCACCGTCATGATATTAGCATAACACGCCGCGAATTAGCTGCTTTGCCAGGACATTACCTTTATGAGCACGGCTACATTGAACTGGATGAAAGACCCGGACAATTGTGTAGCGGAAATAGTGGACTGTATAGATGTGGGCAGACTCACCAGCTCTCCCCAACCGCACCTTCAGGAATCTAGCGCTCCCAGCTGGACGTCACCAGACCCTTGCACGACGGGACGAAGGCTAGTGCTGCGTCGATGTGGAGAACTCCATAGGCACCAGTTCACTTCCCAGAAAAGAGCTGATCGTGCTTGTGCTTGTTTCTTCTTAATATGGCAGGGATCGAAAAATGTTCATGGTACACGCGCGGCGGAGCGTTACGAGGTGGCATGCGCTCGCAGATTGCGCGGGGAAAGCAAACTGACCGTTAGGTCGCATTCGAAACCATCCAATGCAATTGGATTGAACTGAAAGAACTGCCCACATTCCACAAAGATAACTGAATTTTGACCAAAATCAAAATTGTGCTGTCATCCTTGTCATTCGATTAAGCAAATTGTTTATTGCTGTTTCGAACATCTTTTCATCCTATGCGATCACATCAACCCGGGAGGGCTTATCCCTAGCACCTAGTAGGGGAAGGGGACCTACAGTCTTACATTGATTCCGAACCATGGAGCAGCTAGCATTCGTGACGAAATGCACTTATCTAACTAGAAAGAGAAAGGAGTTGGTGCATTTCGGTCGGGGATTTGAAGCCAAACCTATGGCATGGAAGGCAAGTTCCCGCGCCACTAATCTACGAGCCGCATTAGGTACATTGGTTACATAGGAAAACATTGGTTAGTAACTAAAACTTAGGTTGTTTTCTACCTAGTTAATAACAACCATGCACTTGAGAAGTCAAGTAAAATCCTTGCCCCGTATCCTAAAGACATGCATAAAAGGAAACATAATTTAATATTAAACAGCCATATTTAAACACAGGTAAAATCAAATAATTATACACAAACAAGTTAGATGATGACTGCTACGTTTTGCGTTAAGGAGCACAAAAACTCAAAAGCTGTATTAAAATTCATAACAGGCTTTATTCCGTTCATAAGAATGATCGAGCCGATATTTAATTAAATAATATAATAATACGATTAATAATAAAGTGTCTCTGGTTTGGAATATTGTTGAAATTGAAATTTTTCAAATTCAAATTCATTTTTTTTCATCAAAGGTCTTTTCTTATGCATTGTACTCATGTACATGAACACATGGTACAATGACTTACTCAGTTTATAAAAACTCTACCTAAACATAGGTATGGCAATGTTTGCAAATGCGGATTTACCCACTAGTGTCTGCTGGTCACTGTGGCGGTATGTTGGCGTTTTTCATCGCGCAGCTAGGAGCAGGCGTCCTCGGTTCGGATGCGCGGCGCCGCGCATGCGTGACTTACCTTATACCTCTCTTGCTCCACTCGCCACATCGCATGCCTCACATTCCACTCTGGGCCTAATTGCGTTTATGCGGAAATATTTTGGACCAAACGGCGAGAAATTTTAATTGCTACCATCGCAAACGGTAACATTTCATTGTATTGTTGTAACATTCAAAATAAATAGAATAATCGCAGTGCCTTTCTGGCCACTTAGTCTAAATAACTTAGTTGCGCGGCGTAGCTTAGGGGCGCGGGGACTTGCGTTATTTGAGGTCATGTTCATGCACCACTTTCTTTCTTTTCCTGAGTTGGATAAGTGGATCTCATCACTAATGCGAGCTGTTTGAAATCCATCGAAAACTGTGGGTCCTTCTTTCCCTATTAGGTTTAAGTATTTAAACCCGCCGGGTTCACACCATAACATTGGATATAAAGATGATCTGAGCGGCAACGAAAAATTTTCCGGGATTTCCATTCAGTTCAAGTAAACCGTGTTCATAAAGATAGGGTGCTGGCGTGGTATCTAATTCCATCAGGAATCCGGTGTTTTAGGCTAATATCATGACAGCGAGGGTGGTATTAGCCATTCATCTCGAGTTGTATAAATATAAAAAAAAGCTAAATTAGATAACCACATTCGAATGCCATTTGGTCACGTCCTTCATTTAGCTAATCAATTTACCTAGTATGTCAGATAAGTGGTAGGATGGTGTTATATAATGACAGTTGGTCAACCATATCTAGTTATATAAAACTTACATTTAAGGGGTTACATACATTTACGTGTTAAACGTGTGGTTTCTTTGGTCTTGTGTTTCCTCAATGGGTTCGAGAATTAAACATTTTACTAGAAATAGGGTAAACAAATTATCTGTCTCGAATAAACATAACATTCGAATACCAATGATGTTTCAATTTTTTTTAATCAAAGCCTAACTCACAAGAATCAAAAACAAGAATATCTGTTCCTGTTATGGGGCCCTTATGCACCTCTCGTAACAACCAGTACCAAGTGTTCGGCTTATCTGTGGCCACTCTAGTTTCTCGCCATCTGCCACAGCCGGCCGGACGTCTGCGCGTCACCGCTCCGCTTTCAACGGCGCGTCAAACCTTCCCTTCTCGCAATCAACCAGTATTTTTAAGGCGCTAGGACTAGTCAACTACTCGCGCCATACAAATGCACCTTTAAACAAATGTAATAAATATGTAGTGAAACGCATCAGCAAGTCCTAATAGAACTCCAGACTGATAATGAATTCTTAATATTTTTTTTAATCCATCATTTATTTCAATAATAGTAATAATAATAAAGTAGATTTTTCACATTAGAAATCTGAAAGTAGTGTGTTTTCTAGATATTAGCAAAAACAACATATATGCTTAAACAAATAAATCCATTTGCTTTCAGATTTCTACATTTAGTCAAAAAAGTTCGGAAATGGATACCATTTCCGCAATGTATTTTGTATAGAAAAAGGAAACATACATTAACGAAAGTAGGTTGATTTCTAGACAAGGAATCATATATTGTAAGAATGACACTTCTAATCGTCAGACTTAATTAGTTAACTTGGGGTGCCTCGTCTAACTTTGCGATTTGGCTAGTACCAGGGCCTTAATCACACGGCCCTTCAATGAAAAAGTCTCACGAGCTACCAGTATTTCTCAGATAGCCTAAGAAACGGACGTCCAACGTGTTATCCGAGCGAGCCGACGCGAGCACGCGATTCGTTCTCGAGGCTGACTTTTTACGTCGCCCGCACTTTTTCCGTCGATTCCATGCGCGCCGGTGAAGTGTGACGTAAGTTCTTTTCGAGCACAAAAATACGACGAAACTAGCCGATGAAAGTCGCCGGTGACAAGATCGCATGCGCCCGCGCACGCAACGCCCACCAATGTCGGTGCCACTACATCTCTGTGCACACCATGACGATTGTAATTACCATAATCGAAGAGGCACTGGTCCGTAGCCCAAACCTACCCTAGGTGACGCCTGTGGATCTCTTGTCTCGAATCGTTCCTCCATCACCACATCTTTCTTTCTTAAGGTGGGCCATCCCGCTCAACTTCTCATACAAACGGGGAAAGAAGATCACGCCCATATTTCTAGCCAGAGATCCCAAATGTTGCTCAAAATAGCTTTATTTGATCGAACTAGATATCTGATGACCGTTGGCATTGCAAAATTGTGTTTGGTTTCTAAGTTATAAAGTTCGCGCGTTTTGTACAATAACTTTAGAGGTGAATTATGCAATGATAAAGTAAGAACATCTTAAAAATATTAGTCATCAGACATAGCTAGTTTAGTCAAGATTAATAATCTATTTGGTTTTTGTTAGATTTTTGACTACAGCGGTCGTGGTTTACTTTTAGCTATACGAAAATTTTAATTACAAAACGACTTATAGCTAAAAGTAAACCACGACCGCTGTAGTCAAAAATCTAACAAAAACCTAATAGATTAAACATTTTTATCAAATAAGCTATGTCTAATGACTAATTTTTTTAAAATGTTCTTACTTTATCATTGCGTACTCTACCTCCAAAGTTATTGTATAAAAACGCGCGAAAAATCCGAACTTTCGGACCTTATAACTTAGAAACCCAACACAAGTTTACAATGCCAACGGTCATCAGACATCTAGTTCGATCAAATAAAGCAATTTTGCGCAAAATTTAGGATCTCTGAAAAGTAATATGTGCGTGATCTTCTTTCCCCCTTTGTAATGTTACTTTTCAGTCGGACTCAAAGTTCGCCTGAATCTATTTCAAACTTGCAACCTTTGAGAGTGTGCCTGATGCTCCTTACCGAATTACTAGCTAGAGTTGATAAAGGTATTTCATTAAACTTAACTATAGCACTAATTTGCCAGTTCAACAAAATGTTCATCAGCAACTAAAAAGGCTCTAGTCAATATGTCATGGCGCCGAGATCACCAACACGTCCCAATGTGAACGAACTCGGCGCATCCGGCGCATGCGCGTGACAAGTGCGGCACAATACGCACTCCATTCACACCATAAACTGAACATGATTCACGCGCACTGACATCATGGTCGAACCCGGACTTAAGCATTAACTGATCGGTTAAAAACTATGTTTATATGGTTAATGGGTCGGTTCCATCCTTGCAGTATATTTGTAAAGAAGTTCTTTTTACAGGCTTCTTTCTTTAATTAATGTGTCCTTGCTTTACGGTCGATTATCTCTGCTTATATATTAACTTCCTTAGAATAAGCGACGTACCTGCTTAGTACGAAAAAATCTATTTATTTAAATCAACTTAGGACTGGCTCTACCGTCTGATGCAAAATACTATTTTGGTGACGACGGCAATTAGTTTGAATGTTCAATCTTTGAAGTCAATGTCCGAAACGGCAGATAAAGCGTTAAATCAATCTATGTAAGTATAATCATTAACACAGTGTTAGTAGGGGCATTGATTACGGGAGGAGGGACTATTTCAAATTATGGGCATACAGCAGGTACCGAAATTAGAAGACGCAATCCCCGCAAACATTTTCGGGAATAACGAACGGAACCACATTCGTAAAGTAGTTATTTTTCAGGGTTTTTTCTTTAATTAATATGTCCTTGCTTTACGGTCGACTATACATACATACACACATCTCATATTCCTGTAATAATATATTTGAGGAGCATGTCCACAAAGTCGAAAAATTGGACCTCTGTTTTGTTAATTATACACATTACAATTATTTTAAAAAGTGGCTGGAGACACCTTTATAAACGCCCATAACAGATGCAATCAATCATTTAATAAAGTAAGACATTAACCGTCTGCGTTGGTTACTATTCTTCGAATTTTCTCCCCTCACAATAATAGCAATGGTATTAATACATATGTAATAATCTTTATCGCGTTCTTGATTCTAACTTACTTTTTCTAATAAAAAAATCTCATCATCGTCTCTGTAAATATGTTGTAAATTTTACCTAGCTGCATTCGAATGATAATTGTTTTTTTTAGTACTTCTTTTTTATAACTACTAAGACATTTTACGCTCACGCTATCCATAACCAGATATGGAGCTGCCTATTGAGGCGTAGCCAACGCTCCGCTCCCTTGCCACGGAAACAAACCGTTAGCAGGACGTGTATTCTTGGCATTCAGTCATTGCGGATTCAGTAGAGTTAACAGAAGAAGAATTTACTTTGACATTACTGTTAACTCTACTGAATGCGCAATGACTGAATGCCAAGAATACACGCCCAGCGCTAAGCCGTGGCCACGCAAAATCAATACCCAGAAGCACTAATGGCATCGATATTACGTAAACTACTAGAAGCGTATATATGTAATCCCGACTTGGCATGTGTCCGAAACAGAGGCATACGTCCTAATTAATGTAATGTGTTAGCCGACACCATGGCACATGAAATTATTGAAATTATTTAAAAAAATCTTGTCGCAGTTAAACCGTAAAGACCGTTGTATTCAAAGTACCTACCAACCATGAATTTTATTTAATTTTGTTAATTAGTTCTATTTATTATTTTTAAATTGTGATAAATGCCTATTGACGACGGCAATTTTTTGCTCGAATCGGTTATTATTACTAACATACCTACTCTGTACGTGTCTTGGTGTGCAAAGCCACGAAAAGGATGAATATATATAATACAATACAATAGTGTTTGTTGAACGAGCAACAAGCTTGAGCGAGATAGAGCGGGCCAAACATTCATTATTTTCCCTGGCGGGAAAGAGACCACAATATATTGTTTCATAACAATACGAAACGCAACGCTTATTGTTAGTGATACAAGGGTGAAAAACTTAGGAATATGTAGTTTGTGTGGTGTTGTTTGTAAATTTTGTTTATTACAATTGATTTATTTTTTCACACTTCGAAAAAAACTTACACGAAAAAACATCTTCCGTTCTAGAATGGAATATTCCATGGTTCGAATCTGCAGGTACCCTTCTCTACTCATTGGCGGGCGGATTTGACAGCTCACTCAACGTTGCCGTAAATACGTCGACGTTGCCGTTTACGCCGACTCCGCGTTTTCATACAAATCGGAAGTCCGAGTTTGACTTTGACAGCTTTAAGAAGTATAACCGCAGATTATCTAGTAAAGACTTGCATGGAGTTTGACGTTTTACGGAAAACGACAGTCGATCGGTTTGCCGTAAACGTTAGTTAAGGTGACACCTGGGACTACGGGCTCTGTTCAATTTAGCTTATAAAGGTTGTCTTAACGTGGAAACCTTAAAACAAATTAAGACATAGATTTCTTTGCTACAAAAACGTAGTCAAAGAACTCTTCATGTGGTGTTGCTAGAGCACAATACAGTCATTAATGATCACGTGTTAATTGGTAATTAGGCGTGCGATTCGCTTCACCTTGTGCCTTGGAACATTCGACCTCGTTCTCAATATGAACCAGTGCGAGAAATTACGGTTTACAGGATTTAAGTTGTTTCGATCGCCATTATTTCAATGTTTCAGGGTTTCTCGCCGCGTAGTGGTGGGGTCGGTGAGACTGATTATTATGCTAGTTTATGCGTATTGTTTGTTTACGTTAAGTTCCTGAACCTAATGGAATTAGAACATGAAAAAAAACATGTATAACTTCAGTTAACGTCCTACCAATGTAATAAAAAAATATATTTTAGAAAACTCTCTTTAAAGTGTTTTCTGAAATTTCCTTTAATGAAATAATTAAAAAACCGGTTTCACACGTTATGCGGGTTGGTCTCATTTCGAATGATTTACCTCTGATCTGAGCCGGCAGTCTCAGTTCTCACCTAAATTGGCGTTTACGTAACTTCGAAGTTCCGTAAAAACGTCAAACTCCATACGAGTTTTTACTAGATATTCTGTGGTTTTACTTCTTCAAGCTGTCAAAGTCAAACTCGGACTTCCGATTTGTATGAAAACGCGGAGTTGACGTAAACGACAAAGAAGACGTATTTACTGCAACGTTAAGTAGGCTGTCAAATCAAGCTCGGACTCGCAAATGTTAGTTCGATTAACGCCCACTGCGCGCGCTCTTCAATTTCTCCATACGTTTGAAAACGCCAGTCGATCGGTTTGCCGTAAACGCCAATTTAGTTGAGAACTCAGACTGACAACTCTGATCTAACTGAGGGACGTCGGGCTCTGGCTATCTCGTTTCCATTGCAAAAAATACTCGAAAACATGTAGGTATAAGGATGCTCTTAATAGAAATTATCGATGCGATGAAAGTGGTTTGGGTGCTTCGGTTGGTAGAGATGTTTGAAATAGTGCTTTATACAACAGTTATGTCTATATCGTTCAAACTTATATGTAGATGTGGAGAAAACGAGGACTCTGTAGACGAATTTTCGACATACTTATTTCTGAGTTGGTTAAGTTCATTTCGTCACGAACGCGAGGTGATTCATGTATTGGAATCCATGTTTAGTACTGGGTCCTCTTCCCCTACTAGATGGTAGGGTTGAGACGGCCCGGGTTGGTACCATCGCATTGGATGAAAACCGATGGCTTAGATAGTAAACATTATAAATTAACAATTTCAAGTGTATATACTATGTAAGGCATGGTGCATGGCAGCTGGGGGCGGAGGGGCGGCGTGACAAATCACATTCATTTTGCTCTCGCACTACACGAGAACACCTCAGCAAGTCGGCAGCGGCGGCATTCCACCGCCGACTACTGCGAATATTAATAGAATATTTTATAAGGAGATTTATAATATCCCATCGCCGGCGGCGCTCGGCCGATACGTCTCGCTCCGAGCGCCGCCGCCGCCCGGGCGCTCCGCCCGCGTGAAGGCAGACATCGGTTCTCAATACAACTCGCTACAATAATGATAACAAACTATTAACTATACCTGATTCAATATTGAAACACTTTGTGTTTGATGGACTTTCTAACGGAGCATAGAAGACTATTTTGCTTTTTATGTGGATATCATAGATTATATCCAAACTATAATTAAAGTAACGTTTTCGTTTTATTTTAAGGGGTATGTATTTCAAGGAAGATGGCACAGCGTTTGTTTGTCGCTATATCTACCCTAAAACTTGATTATACAAAATATAGCTCTGGTTTCTTTTTTTCATATTTTAAATTACAAAAATAAGCAATCAATTATAATTGTGAGGATACGTGCAAGAGGATACTATTAGCTACTTGTGGTAGTATTCCTCATAATTATCTTACAAATGCCTACCATTCTTATTGTTAATGGGATTAAATGTATTACTCCTTACTTGGTATGTTGTTGAATTATCATTTAAAACTGTATGCGTTCAAAGTAATAAAAATTTTGTTTAATGATTTATTTCGTGCAACATATCCATGCAACGTTTAGGTGCAAAAGTCATCGACAAAGATCTGTTCTGTTCAAGCACCAAAATCAAGTGCACAATACATAATATTGTTCAAATTACAATGGTCCAGAAACATTTATTTCAAATACAAACGTAGATAAATGCAAACCACTGCTTCAATTTGCTTGATTTTTGATATTAATATTAGGCAAAAAATATTGAAACCGAAATCGAAAATCATCATACACTTTTACTCTCTTCTCTGTGGTTTCACCCAAGATAAATTTTGCGAAAATACCAAAACGTGCAGACACAACTTGATATTAGATACCAAGTATCAAGGGAAATCGTTTCAAATTATCGGTTAATTACGATTGTATGTGGAGTCTTATTTTGTAATGCTTTTTTTTATGTGGCTGGACATGGATGGCTAATACCACACCTTCTGTCATGGTATTAGCCCAACACACCACATGGGAACTAGGTGCCATGCCAGGACCTTCCTTATATCGCAGGAGGGCCCACATTACAATTGTGAGTATTGCGCAGAAACAGAAATGTGGAATGTATTGTGTTGTGTTGTGCAGCAGTCGGGCGGGCGGCTGGCAGTAGTCGCAGGTTGCTATCACATGGCCGTTAGCATTGAAACTTCAACGCGCCGTATGAAATATCGCGCACGCCTCACGCCCCTCCCCGCCCCTCCGCCGCGCTGCCGCGCCGCCGCCGCCGCCACCGTCTCAAGGAGCGCGCCCTACGAATCTAACCGATGCGGCTTTCCTAGATACTTTTTAAAAATCTACGTACAGGCAGGGAATTCACCCATTCACGGTAGATATTAAAAACCGATCCTCTAGATCATTTTTACCTAGTCAGGTCATAAGATCTGTCACACAATGAAAACTTTTGAATTTAGAACGCTGGCTGCAAACATATGAATTGAAATCTAATTTCGAATATTTTATGAAAATGAAAATGAGCACTATTTCATACTTAATTCTATGTAGGATATTGAATGAAGACTTAGTGCTTTGAACTTATCGAAGAAAAACAGGATATCGTTTAGATGACGGTCTCATGTTCGGGCTTAACTGAGGTATATTTGGTGGAAGGGTTAAAGCCCGTCCATCGGTACTATTGCATTGGATGAAAAGATGGTCGAAGCGCAATTAAAAACTGTCCGTGTTTTCCATCCAGTTCAATGTAGCCTTGCTCGTAAAGGGAAGGTCCTGGCATGGCACCTAATTCCTTCGGGAATGTGGTGCATTGGGCTAATATCATAACGGTCGTGGTGTTGTATTAGGTCTCTATGTCAGGTTGCTTTTTTTGTTTTTTACACTTTTGCACTTATCCAACAGTAAATATTAAAATCCAGTTGCAGGATGTATGTTAAGGCCCTGGTACTAGCCAAATCGCAAAGTTAGACGAGGCACCCCAAGTTAACTAACTAAGTCTGACGATTATAAGTCTCATTCTTACAATATATGATTCCTTGTCTAGGAATCGGCCTATTTTCGTTAATGTATGTTTCCTTTTTCTATACAAAATACATTGCGGAAACGGTGTCCATTTCCGAATTTTTTTGACGAAATGTAGAAATCTAAAAGCAAATGATTTTTTTTTGTTTATGCGTATATGCTGTTTTTGCTTATATCTAGAAATCGAATTACTTTCAGATTTCTAATGAGAAAAATCAACTTTTTTATTTTTAATATTATTTAAATAAATGATGGAATAAAAAAATATTAACAATCCATTATCAGTCTGGAGTTCTATTTGGATTTGCTGAAGCGTTTCACTACATATTATTACATTTGTTAAAAAGTGCATTTGTATGGCGCGAGTAGTTGGCTAGTCCTAGCGCCTTAATGCGGTAATGTTTTCACCCAATATTTATTCATAACCAATTGATATTGTCTAGTTATAAAATTATTTTTCCCAGTTAATAGAAGTGTAACTGATGTAATAACACAACTGCACGTTCATGTTCACGATGCACTGTTTTTCACTTTTTTATTACGCAATTATGAGAAAGACAAGAGCTGCTTTTATAGAACGCGTCGGTAAGTGCAACAATGCCATTATTCAAACATTAATGAAAGTTTGTTTATCAAACACTTTGTAATATTAAATCCGACAAGTGGCAATGCTGTGATTAAAACTAGTGTTTAAGTATTAAGTGTTGATGCTATGTATTTATAATTAGAATTTTGTCTATGGGTACATGCCTGAAATAAACTAATATTATTATTATTATTATTGGGTACACATTTTTAAAGCCAACGAATATAATATATTTTAAGTTAATTAACTGAACAATGTTTGGTTCGACTTAGATGGCAACAGCGCCACCCGTTAAAAAAAATATGCAAAAAATAATAATAAGCCCATATGTGTATCAAAATCTCTGCTATGCTAGGAAATATAAGCACCATAATACCTTAAATGCTGATGTAAATAACTACGATAAAATGTTAAGCATAGGTTATCAAAATTTTCAAAAAGTTTTGTATGCAATAGTATTAGGTTGTACAACAAAATTCCAGAGAAGATTAGGAAATGAGGAGATAAATATTTTAAGATCAAATTAATATCAATATTAATAAAAAAAGCTACTACACTATCCAGAAAGATTATTAGATAGAAAACTTGTTTAAATCGAAGCTCATGACTACGTACTTGACCGGGTACCTAACACGGTACCACCAATTTATTTTTATTAATTTTTGTATAACTGCTAACAACTTGATAATCGATACAATTCTGTATCGTTTTTTTTTCTTTTATTATTATTTTCTCTGATATGGGTACTACATTGTAGTATGAATTTGTTTATTTACTAACTTATATTTAATTTGATATTACCTTGCATCAAAAATGACGATGGCTTTTTAAACCTGAATAATTTAGATCATAATTCCTATTAATTTAGAATAAGATGTCATTATCGTAGTCAAGAGTTTGCTTCTCACCAATGTATATAATGTTCTTATAATAATGTTCTTTGTGAGCAGTAGTAATCAATCAATCACTGTAAACTAGTTTGTAAGTATCAATGGAAAAATAATAATACAATGACCAACGTGACGGAGTTTCTTGTCGGCTCTTCTTGCCCAGAAGTAATCGAACCGACAGGAAAAAAATTGACTAATCCGAGTGTGTAATATACATCTAATGGAGGAAATAAAGAAACTGAAACAAAGAACAATAGAAACAGCAACCCTCAGTTTAAATTACTTACAACTTACAAAGTTGCTAATGCTTTGACACAATAAGAAACAATAAGCTTTGAGTTTTCTTCCCCATGGCGGGCTAAGAGAGCTGTTGCTAGGTCTATGCCTCACCCCGCTCGAGTGCCGCGGCGACGGCTGATAAACGAGAGACTCCTGCGCACGCGCACTCTACCCACTGTGCAGTACCGTCCAGTCGGTCGGTTCTGTCCGCGCGCGCGCTGTCCACGCTCGCCGCTAGAGGGACGCACGTCGAGAGCGCTCGGACGCACCGCGCGAGGACGGGGCTAGATCAGCAAGTTTACTGGGCTATCTCTGCTCGCTGACGGCTGTGCTCTTGAACAACGGCACATTTGCGTTGAAAGAGATTTTGAGAAGAGAGAGACATATCCAGAGAGAGGATGAATTTATCAAGTGTGCCTTAATAGCCAAATCCGAAAATGTAAAGAATAGGGAAAAAACCCCCCAAGGAGTCATGGGGCCAATTTTGATAATTACTAAAACTGCATTATTAAAATCTAGAAAAAGCATTTTCTAGTCGGGAATCAAAGTTGTTGACTTTGAGAAAAATAAAGGATTCTGTATTATTGCACGAGCCAAAGTAATAGTAATTTGAAACGGCAAACTAGTGGAAAAAATACCAAAAAATCGAATAATGCAATTTTAGTTTTTTTTTTAGGTTTAATATATAATCCTTTCGGATTGAGCCGTGAAGGCACATTTGATCATTTTAAGCATATACAGGCTCTAATTTTTTTCCAAAAATAAGTGAGGAAACTCCATCAATTCTGCACGCTGGATGTCAAATATTACCACCAGAGTGCGCAGATTGTATGATTTTTATGATTTCATGAAGTATATCTATACTATTAAACCCTTCATTCAAATGTATTTCAAATTGATTAGGACATCTTGCTTCACCTTAGAAATATTACTACATAGCAGAGACCTTAATTCTGCACTAAGAGAGGTACTTGTAAGGAATAAAAACTGCATATAGCCATTGAGAAGTTGATTGCAGGTAGCACCGAGCATGTTGACGACATAAAGGCTTCGATGGATGGAGACCAAGGAATCCATCCGGTCTTGTGAGCCTGGGTCGATCGAGATATGTTGACAGTACTGGACGGGTGGACGTCTGGTATTACCACTTTTTGTTGTTCCGTGCAGGGCAGCGCGGAATTTTTATTGAAAAATGTATCACTTCTTGATGGCTCTCTTCGTAAACGCATTTTCCTGGTAAACATGTTAAATTTTATGTACATGAAAACGATATGTTAAAATATGTCAGTACATCGACATGATTTACAATGAGACTAGAGACACGAACGTTTGTAGGCATACAATAAATAGTGAATGGATGCACCTGAATCAAAGAAATCACAAACACGTGTTTTGGAAATTAAAAATATTTTTACAATATTATTTATACCTCAAACAAAAACTTGGCGATTTATAGCTTAACACAATGCACAATCCGAAATAATATTATGGACATGGCATGGCCATCAATTTGTATTTAAGTGTATGCATATTTTTTTTTCCATTTTTAAGAGTTTATGAAAAGAAATCTTCTTGTACTTTATATGTGTTCATAGGAAAAATATATAATGAACGCATGATACTTATATATGTGGCATTGCTTACAATCAAACCTTACCCAAGTTTACCTTCTTAAAACGTAGATGTATTGATTTAGATGTTAAATATAATGTAAAAAAAAATCTTTTGACAAATATTTGAAACAGTGTTTTTTTGTAAATTATTATATAAACATTATTACTGGCGAATTTTTTTTTTTTTATGTGACGACATGGATGGCTAATACCACAAGTTCTGTCATGGTATTAGCCCAACACACCACATGGAAACTAGGTGCCATGCCAGGACCTTCCTTATATTGCACGGCTACATTGAACTGGATGGAAAACACGGACAATTTTCATTGCCGCTTCGACCATCGTTCATCCAATGCGATGGTACCAACCCGGGCGGGATAAACCCTACCACCTAGTAAGTAAGGAAGGGGACCTACAGCTTAACGTGGAATCCGAACCACGGCCAGCCTCTCTCAACGGTCGAATGGTCACCCATCCAAGACCAGACCGGACCCAGCGTTGCTTAACTTCGGAGAGCGATCGCCGAAGTGTCGCGCCACTGGGCCACTGAGGCTGATAATATTAAAAAAATAAATAATATAATGATGTTTATATAATAGTTACCCCCTTTCTACCACCGCACAATGCGTAACAGGCAGGGTATGCACCCATTCACGGTCGACATTCCCAAAATTAGAGCCCACCGATCCTCTAGTTTATTATCTTGTGCACACATGTGTTTATTATCGTGTGCACATATATGTTTATTATCTTGTGCACAGATATCTTTATTATCTTACGCACACATATGTTTAATATCGTGTGCACACTAGGGAATGCAATCCCGATCCCGCGGGATCCCGATCTCGCGAGATCTCGTTTAATTTTTCGGGATCAATCCCGACGCATCATATGACGAGATCCCGTTCGAGATTGTCGGGATTGGGCGGCAGTGGTCAGCGACGCTACACACGTCCACTCGGGGCGCAAGCGGGGCGCTGCCTAACGACCGCGAGCGGCAGGAACGCCAAACAGCATTAGAAAACTATTTTGAATATTAGCGACAGGTGACGAGTGGGACAGATAATATAGAACTGTGTCGAGTAAGTGAGAAGTATATGCGCGCGGAGAGGCAGTCATTTGTTTGTTTACGTTCGTCATTGTTTTAGTTGTGCAGTTGTAGTGATTATTTTTTCATTTTCAAAATCACTCGTAGTTAACTACTTCCTAATTCCCTTGAAATATGCTTATTGTTTTGATTACCTAAATTACTTATGTTCATTTCCTTAAAACCTGATAATTATTTAGTTGGTAAGATTAAATAATAAAGGTTTTTATTTTCTTTCGAGTAATATGTTATTTGAGTTAACCTCACTATCACAAACAAGCAGTTATTAGCTTTTAAGTCATCCGAATTTAACATTTTTTTAAAACTAGACGGGATCCCGAAAATTCCGGGATCCCGCGGGATTGATATTTCTAATCCCGCGGGATCTCGAATTTGCAATCTCGAGTCGGGATTGCATTCCCTAGTGCACACATATGTTTATTATCTTGTGCACAGATATCTTTATTATTTTGCGCACACATATGTTTAATATCGTGTGCACACATATGTTTATTATCTTGTGCACAGATATCTTTATTATCTTGCGCACACATATGTTTAATATCGTGTGCACACATATGTTTATTATCTTGTGCACAGATATCTTTATTATCTTGCGCACACATATGTTTATTATCGTGTGCACACATATGTTTATTATCTTGTGCACACACATATTTATTGTCTTGTGCACACATATATTTATTATCTTGTGCACAGATATGTTTATTATCTTGCGCACACATATGTTTATTATCGTGTGCACACATATGTTTATTATCTTGTGCACACACATGTTTATTGTCTTGTGCACACATATATTTATTATCTTGTGCACAGATATGTTTATTATCTTGCGCACACATATGTTTATTATCGTGTGCACACATATGTTTATTATCTTGTGCACACACATGTTTATTGTCTTGTGCACACATATATTTATTATCTTGCGCACACATATGTTTATTATCTTGTGCACACACATGTTTACTATCTTGTGCACACATATATTTATTATCTTGTGCACAGATATGTTTATTATCTTGCGCACACAATGTTTGAATGTGAAGCCGTATCCATAACTTGCGAGCGAGCGCCATGCGTCACTGTTGGATGGTTCCCTCTCGCTTCCCACACCGAGATACGTATCAGCGCAGCAGCGGAGGCGGTGCGGCGGCGGCGGTAGGCGGCCTGGCGCGGAGGCCATGCGGTAGCGGTGCGGCGGCGGAGGCAGACGGCGGTGCGATTACATATCATCAAACCGAATGATATGAACATCGTCACATTTTTAACAGGTAATATTGCAATAACTCAGGCCTTTTCGATTTCGTCATCAAAAACGATCACAAACTGAAATCGAGCTGCGAGCGAGCCGGCATAAGATTTCCCGGATTGTCTATAGACCGAAAACTTTATAAAAAAAATAATTCGGTAATGGATATATTATGCACTTATCACAACGCAGACACGAGAGTATATCTCTTTTTTTTATCGATTTTCGCATTTTAGCTTTTTCGATTAAAATCACAACGGTGCTAAAGAAGTTTTCACTTATGAACTGAATTATACCAGTGTTTTTACTCAGTGGTACTGTAATTGCACCTGGTCGCGGGTATCCCTGCTACACGCACATGGAAACACAACATTTGACGTATATTCCACGCTCAAATACTGTTCGCGGTAAACATTGTGTTGCCAGTATAAACCATTAAGGTGGCCTAACCCGGCGGGACTAACTCATTCGCGGGCACAGCACAAAACCGTGCTTTTCCGCTCTGGGACCTTCACTGTTTCAAAGAAAAAGGCAGTCTCCATGATGAGAAAGATCAACATGTCCACAAAGCAGACAATGTGCATAGTGTATGATTTGGTAAGCTTTACAAAAATTTTAATTACAAAACGACTTATACCTAACAGTAAACCACGACTGCTGTAGTCAAACATCTAACAAAAACCAAATTGATGAAACAAGCTATGTCTGATGACTAATCCTTTTAAGATGTTCTTACTTTATCGTTGAGTAATTCACCTCCAAATTTATTATATAAAACGCGCAAAATATTCGAACTTTCGGACCTTGTAACCTCAGAAACCAAACACAATTTTACAATGCATAACTGGTCATCAGACATCTAGTTCGATCAAATAAAGCCATTTGAGCAAAAATTGGGATCTCTGACAAGAAATATGGGCATGATCTTCTTTCCACATTTGAGTCGAGCGGGAAGGCCCACCTTAAAAGAGAAAATCTCCCACAAAATAGTTACACAGCTTATATACTCTTAATATTCTATTCGGTTCTATAAATTATCTTATGGAAACGACTCTTTCTTATGTAACCGGTAACGGATGACTTATATCACATCTAGTCTAGTCTTCACGTTCACTCACCAAAAATTACGGCCGTAAGCATTTTTTCCCAAACAAACCTTGTTAATAAAAGGAGATTTCTTAGAGTGTCAATATCTAATTTCAGATAATATTTCTTTATCTGCACGATTGAACACAAAAAACATGATCGAACTGATCGACTGACGTTAGATAAAAAAATCACCCAAACGATCACAATGGTTTTCAATTTTTTTTTCATCCTACACGATAGATTAAATAAGTCCAACACTCATATGTGGAGTCTAATTTTGGATGGTAAAATCTATTTTTGGGACAACATACAAAGCTTCAAATGTAGGATGAAACATAGAAAAAATATATATGTTGTAATATTTTCTATTGGGTATCAACTTAAGCGAGCGTAAATCTGCTGCATAATCACCATAACCACTTATACTGGAAATAGGTAGCTAATATCACATTCGCTGTTGTTACATTAACCTATCTGTACGCACCCAGGCAGGTCGCACTTCACAAGCGAAGGAGTTGCAATGCCCGGTAGCCTCGGGACGTCACAGCGGGCCACCAGAGGAGTAGGAACAGCCACCTACCTCCAGCAGCACCAGCTCCTAGGCGTCCGGTCCCGGGACAGCGGGTCGGCGGCACAGCACTTCGGACGAGGCGAGACGACACAGCGTGGTCAGGCGCGCGGCGGGTTGCGGGCCTGGAACCCCACGAGAGCTCCACGGTGAAAGTTTGCGGGGACGAAGCGCATGCGTGCACCATGCTTGACAGCTAGTAGCAGAGAGAGGGTGGCATAGGAAAAACTTCGGATGGGATTGAATGCTTGTGAAGTGCAAACTACCCAACTAGGTTACCCATGCCTTATTGGCGTGAACACTATCAAACCGCAAATTGCATGGATAAAATGGAAAATTATCTCCTTGCTTTAAAAACTTTATCATCTAGGCAAAATATTCTGGCATTAATCAATTAAGGATATTCTGAACGACAGTTCATTATTCCTAAATCATCCATTGGCTCTAGTTGGAAATATTTTGAAATACATTATTCCCTCTTACATTACAACATCTAATGACAGTGTTAGATCACTTGCGGTTACTCCCATATTTAAGGAGAGACTTCGATGAGTAGGTAATTTTCTCCGCCGCTAAAGCCATATTGAGCACCGCCCAGCCGCATGGCTCATCAATTCTTCTTATAAAACTGTCATCAGGCGTCACGGGCCACAATGCCGTCTGCCTACCCCTCGCCCGATACACCTCACCCCGTTGATCCATCCCTCTATCATTTTAATGTGACCCCTCCTCTCCTGGTCTTACTACTGGGTTGAGCTCAACATCTCTAGCGTAAAACACAGGCAATGTGTTGTGACTTAGTTCCAGATCATACTAATCCATAATGGCGGTTCACACTTACGGTTGTCCGGCGAAATTCGATGCGGCACACCGGACAACCGTAAGTATTAACCAGCATTACGCGTAGGGATGGTGTGAGTTTTAAAACCAATACTAATACATAATACCGGTTTACACTTACGGTTGTCCGGTGTGCCGTATTGGAGTTTGCCCTTTACGCTGCGGACTTATGCAAGATGGAGGATGTCATTGTCAACTGAAACAAAACGGTCTGGCAAAATTAAAGTCAGAAAGAAACGTCGCTCTGTAACATTTTTATTACATCTGCATTGTTGATATCTGTTTTTCCGATAGGTGTCAACTTAGCTAGCTGTCATTTATGCTTAACAATCTCATTCACCAAATGAAGACCTCTCAAAAGCGTTCCAAAATAAGAAAAGAGAAAAACTTAATCTGCCGAAAGATTGACCAAAAATTGTATATCCCGAAAGATTAACCAACATACCTACTTACACAAACAAGATAAATTTCTCGGTCGCGTAAATAGCCAACCGCACGGTCAGCAGGCAACCAACAATAGATAATGACCGGCTCTGAAGGCGTTCAAACACGCGTGAACCGGCCCCTGCCGATGCTGTCATAATAGTGATCGATATGCGTGGTGATGGATCGCCGGAATCGCACCCATATTGGCGAGGTCGCCCTTTGTGACGGTCGCGGTGGCTGCGAGAGGGAGGAGGTAATTAAAATGTGATGAGTTGATCTCAATGTGGCAGTGATTGAGGTCTTATCTACGGACAGATGCACTTTCTGAACGTTATAATATTACGTTATAGAACCAAAATTCGCAAATGCTCTGTGGACACCAGCACTAAAACTAAATTACATATTTATTAAAAAAAAAACTCTGCATATGTTTAATTATCTAATCTAATATCAAAACAATAGGTGGGACATTAGCAGTAAATCTGTAGTTGATGAAAATGCTTCGTGTACGAGATGTAATACAAAGACTTGCATAGATTGATTTTAGATCTTTTAAATTGATTTAGATCTCTCAATAAACCATTTATGCATTCCATGTTATGGAAGAAGATAAAGATTTACAACTAGACGTCATCATCCAGATAAAAGTTGATATTCATTTGACAGATTGGCTTTTTGCCTGGTTTGTTGCATTATTTGAAATGAGTCACATTTTCTGAATAGTTTTTAAAAGAATCTTTTCCCCTGTAATATCTACGCAGACTTCAACGTCGTTTATAAAGCCAAATACTTCAATACAAAAAGTTAGGGACATATTGCCTCAAAATAACTATAGTTGCAAAGCAGAGCAACTAAATTCTGAATGGGTATATCTGTTTCTCCCAACGTTAAATCATTCTTGAATATAATTGATATATAACAAAGATTATATAATCATTATTATGTCTTGTCTTTGTTTACTATACAAATAAATAAAATAAAAATATAACTATGGGAAGACTAAATTTTGACCAAACATTGGAGAATGGAAAACTATATATCAGACTATAAAGTTGAACTCAGCCTCTCAGCGGAAATCCAACAGCGTGGGAACAACCACAAAGACTCTCCTCATGACAAACTTTACAGAGATTCCTATCTTGTTAGTACACAGTGATTTAAAGCAGCAATAGTCGAATCTAGATAACAGATTTTAAAAGGGATTCAGACAGTTTGAAAAAATATTTGTCTGCAAGCATTCGTGAACAGTACTTAAATTAAAACATTATTTGATTTGGTTTATTTGTAAAAAATAGCCTAAGAATCGTTATGTCAGGCATTTTAAATATTTTGACACTTGGTGTAATATCATCATTCATATATTTCATAATTAAAACATTCCATAATAAGATACATTACACATTAAGAGTAATTAAAATGGTCCGATTTCACAATCTTCTCTCTAGGTATTTTAAAATTGCAACGACAACATTTATTTTCGAACAACCCAACAGCTTATAATTTCAAGTTTATTAATCAATACTTTAAATTGGCGTATTCAAATATTGTTTTCAGACATACCAATATTTTTAAGATTTCAGTACGGCTGAGCAACCCGATTTGGTATCGCTTCTTCGTATGAAATGACAGGGCTATGAAATGACATCTTAGAGCATCTCACAGCTTAGGGCGTGAGGACTTGCCTTTCATGCCAGAGATCATGGGTTTAAATCCCGGCCCCGTAAACGTGCCACTTTTTTTGCTTTCTGAGTTGGATAAGTGGATTTCGGAATACATGTAAAAATTTAGGTCCCCTTCCTAGCTGATAGGGTTAAGCCCACCTGTTGGCACCATCGCATTGGATGAACAGGTGGTCGGAGGTGGGGAGGATCCTGGAATGGAAACTAATTCCTTCGGGAATGCGGTAGATTAGACTAATATCATGAATGTCGTTACGATATTAGCCTGCCAAGTCCAGTTCCATAAGAAATAAGAAATCGTTTCTCCCACCAACAGCTTTCCATATCCCGACCGCTTCGTCTAGCGTTAAGCGTTAATTAAAGCGATTATCTAACTAATTGTGTTACATGGCCCATATCTCTGGCACGGCTCGGATTGTCTCCGTTTCTCACGGCGCGATGGGGACACGCTCGACCGCCGCGGTGCCTTCGGGCGATTGACCTTGCGCCGCTGTGACCTTTCCGACACTTCACAATCGTGAATTAACCATTTTGGGTGCTTCTCGAGCTTAGAAAACCTTCGGGCACACAATAGCGACACGGGAGATATGCGCTTTATCTTTTTGGTAGGTCAGCCATGAACTAATGTTGATGCCTATGATAGTGAAATTGCGCAGTTGTTACTAAATCGGGGGTAAGCAAGGTTATTTGAATGCGGGATGATTCTGCAACGGGTATCGTAGCTACTGCAGTGAAGCTGAAATCAACTTGCCTTCAAACGTACATGTATGTGCTAATCTGAAAATGAAGGACTCGATTTTGAAGAGTTTTCACAATAGTCATTTCGAAGCAAAAATATTGTAAATAGCCCTAAATGGGACATGAGAAAGATCAGCCGAATATAAGCGAAATTATGAGTTTAAGTAATATATAAGAAGTACTTTGCACAAACTACATAGGCAAGGTTTTTTTTTCGGAGATTAATTTTACTAATTACGAGTAGGTATTTCACTCATGTATATAAATTGCATGCAACAATAATATTATAAATAATCTATACTTGACTCCTTTTTTTTATACATACTTTTAATATCCAGCCAATATTCCCTCCAGCTCAGTGCGCCAAATGGCGTACGCCGGACCCTCAAATAATAGGTTCCCGACCGACGCCACCCGTGGACTTTCCAACTTTCTCTGGGGCTGCAATTTTTTTCTGGCCAGCCATTTTGTATCTGATTTACTAACTGACAATAACTGTTAATTAAAAAGCTTTTAAAATAATTAATAAGTCTCTACGGTGAATCTTTGTGATATCTCCACGTTTGATTAGTTTTGATACACTTATGATATTATTCTGACTTCTGATGATACATTTGATGCTATTTCTATTATGATGTACATCAGTATATCAAAGCGATCCTTGCATACTATGCCTACTTATACATATGTTTTCATGTAACTGGACATGGGTGACTTGGACAACATTTCAACAAGACGATCAACAATATCAGGAATATTAGTCCTTAACTTACTATATAATAATCCAAGAACTTCTGAAATATAATAGTGTGGGTCATGTTAATTAAAATAATAAAAAAAATCTAGAGGAATTTTAATTCCTCCATTTTCAATTTATTAAGACCACTGTCAATCTCGACCTTAACTAAAATACAAAACATTATCACAAACCAATATCGAAGTTGTTGGTGAGCTAAGCGCACGCACGGAGTGACGCACAGATCTCGCCGGAGATAGGGTTCCGTAGCATTGTGTTGCGCGGTGACGTGACGCTCTCAATGGGTCCCGAAATACGCCACGGGCTTTATCTGGGCCGCCTTCGTCTCATCTGGCGACCCCGGCTGCACCGCATCGCTCGCTCGAGGGGAGAGGACATGTCATGCTGTCTCTATCTTCTTGGCTTTTCTATTTCTGCCATGCTCCTGATGACAAAGTATTATCATAAAAAATAAGTGACTACTAATTATCTGAACCAACAGAACTATCATATAACCAACATCCGGAAAACTCTCATTTATAGAATTATTTAGTGGTTTATGTGTATTACAATAGTGAACAGACAAAAGAAAAAATTGTAATGATCTACTTTTTTTACGAGACACACAAACGGTAAAGATATTAGCCCAATACACCGCATTCCTTATGGAGCCATGCCAGGACCTTCCCTTTAGACAACGGCTGCATTGAAATGGATGGAAAACACGGACAATGCTTTATTGCCGCTTCGACCACCTTTTCATCCAATGCGATGGTACCAACCCGGGCAGGTATAAAGCTACCATCTAGTGATGGAAGGGTACCAACAATTTTATGTGGTTTTCGAATTATGAAACAGCTAGAATTTGTGTCGAAATACAATTATCCAACTGAGAAAGGAAATAATGTGATGCGTGAACGGGGCGGGGGGTGCCACTAAGCTACAAGCCATTTAATTATTTGCTAAAAATGATTTATTGAAATACTTATTATATCTATATTATATAATTTACAATTGCATAAAATAAAGACAAAATACTTTTTACTGCCTACATTTTATTTTTTTATTTATTCAATCCTTATTATATTGTATTTAACTTAGCTTACACATATTGGCTTTTCGTTGTCTATTCGAACGTACAACATTTTTACAAATAATAAAACATAATTTAGATACATCAACAGAATTTGTAAAAAAATCAAGTTTACGAATAATTGAAATCGCATTGTTTTCTCGATAAACCAACAGAATCCACTTGACTGGTCGTCAGAGCACATTACAAGTATTAACCTCCAGCGAGTGTCAACATTGCCAACTCGTCGGCTCCTCATACCTGAGCTGAGGCAGCACCGTCGAGTGCTCGCCCTAATATGGACAATAATGGCCGAGAAAAAACTTAAGAAACGGATAATATGGTCTCGCATATTGTCAGTCACGTAGCGAGTATCCTTCCTTTTGTCGTTACAGCCTCGCAAGGAAGTCACGCTGCAGTGTATGTAAATAACAGATCAATCTGATATAGGATTGATATTTAGTTTAATTAAAATTACAATGTCCTCGATGATTAAGCTAAGCTTTGTTTTTTATTAATCACGTGGGTTCCGGGTTCCGTACCCAAGGTGGAAAACGGAACCCTATTACTAAGCCTCCGCCGTCCGTCCGTCTGTCAGTCACAGGGCTCTCACGTGGGGAGGTATTTCATGAACCAGCCTAGGTAGGCAGCTGAAATGTTCACAGAGTGTGTATTTATTTTGCCTCTATAACAATAAATATGTACATTTAAATAAATAATAAAAATTAAAGGGAGGCCTCATACACAAATCGTGATTTTTTTTATGTCATATCTTGTACGATGGTACGGAACCCTTCTTGTGCGAGACCGACTCGCATTTGGCCGTTTTTTTGTTTATGGTTTTGTTTAAGCAGCTTATGATTGTATTATATGCATCAATATTCCAAATGCACTTTAATTATTATACAAACGCTATGAATTATAGGAGAAGTTCCTTACTTGGATTTTTTTTATCAGTCATTACTTACAAACATCCGCCAATAATTACATCGAGATATTTTAGTTTTTGAGCAAAAGTTTGAACATAACTGGTTTTTATATGTTAGAAAATATGCCTAATAGCACTAACAGTGTCTGGGGCAGTTATGGCTTTGATTATTTAGAAGTATGCACTGTGTGAAAAAAATCACTTGCAGGATTGACAGGAGAATTTATTTCTTTTGAAAACTTCCCTTTGGGAAATATGGAGCGGAAAAGTGCATTCCAGATTTAAGAATTTCGAATTACGAACGAACGTCCTAATTAAGAAATGCGAAACATGAGGAATTACGAATGAACGTACTATTTTAAAAGTGAGAATTACGAATGTACTGCAAATGATTAACGAACGTTGACTTGCAAATTACAAACCTGCTTCCTATTTTATAAGTCAGAATTATGAACGAATGTACAATTATGAACCTGGTAATTAGTAAACAAAACTTTTTTTAAGAGTTAGTTACGAATCAACGTAATTAGGAACAGACTTCCTATTTAAGAAGTGCCAATTAGGGACGAAAGTCATATTAAGAATTAACAATCAAGGATTAACGTCATATATATTCGAATTACTAATGAATATTCCATTTGTTTCTTCCCTAAAAAAATCGTTCGGCAGTAGTCCCTACTAGAATTAAAAATAATCTACAACAATGAAACAATCTCAAATCTCCCACGTTAAAAAACAATTCACAGAAACCTACAGAAACGACACACATGTGTCGATGAATTTAAACAATTTATCTCAAAAGATAGAGCACGCTGCATCTCGCACGTAGATAGGAATCACATGCTCAGTCAATGGATGCCTTATTTTTATGAATGTGCCTATTCGTTGTGACGTCACGCGGCTCGCAGGATCATTCACCTCCCACCCCTCCCCGCCCGCCCCCCAGCTCATTCTAGATGCCGCAGGCGTCGGCGGCGGCGGCGGGACGCGACCGCTGCTGTTATTATGACGATCAAGTCCTGGCTGAGAATGCGGAAGGTTAGGTAGGATAACGTATAGCCTCCGATCGGTAAGTTGATGAAAGAAAAGAAAGTAATTATTTATTGTGCAAATAACATTAGAAAACAATACACAGAACAATTAAATCTAACAGAGCGAAACTGCACCAAGGCGTACTTATCACAAAGTGATTTATTCCTGTCAATCTTTGGGTTATGCGAATTGAAAAAGAAAATGTAGGTAATTCGTAATGAGTACAGGATGTCAGAAACCAATCTATATATCTATCTATAAATAAAGATAACTTAGAAGATTAAATATAAGAAATATTATTACTTAGTTGTGCTTATTGTATATAAAAATGTATTCGTCGGCTTATGTGATGTGTGTACCTATTTGTAATGAAATGTTGTGTGTACCTATTTATAATGAAATGTTGTGTGTGTACTTATTTATAATGAAATGTTTCTATGCCTGCATGGTAATTATTCCGAAACAATAAACAGCAATAAACAATATATTCATACACACACATAAACAATAATTTTCATCCATACACATACATAAACAATTATTAACACCTTACTACTATTTAAGTTGATCTAGGAAACAAGCGGAATTTAATTGTTTGATAAATATTTCAGAAAAAACTTGTTTAAACTGTGATTGATTCCCTTACTTTAAAAGTCATGCTCGAGTGAGACGAAATTCTGTATTAACCAAATGCAAAAATGGTTATTTAACAAAAAATGTTTCATATACATGCTACGTACTCAATCTGTGGGAGACCATCGTAAAATTAATAAAAATATGAATGAATGCAACATTTTTCTTAAACATCTACCATTTCCCCCTATGAGAATTTTCATTAAAATTTAACACATTATCGCTAATTTGCCTCCACAGCCGCGCCACCGCACGGCGCCGCCCGCTCGCACCATCAACGCTGCATATCGGCGATCTATTCAAAACACCATACATATTTATAAGTATTTATGCATTACACATTAATATATTCAACAATTTGTTTTAGATTCATTTTTTATCACATTCGGAATACGGTATTAGTTGTGCATTGTAATCGTATTGTCGGCCCGAGATGCCTGCAGGCATGTGAATTTGAGGGTACAGCGTGCTTTGAAATAAATCGGTTGCTTTTTAAAAGTATATCAAATATACATAGTTTTAATTAATCTGCCAATATTTCGTTGTAATATTGATGGTCAGAGCTGTGCACATATTTGTTTGACCTTCCAAAATTGTAGAGAAAGTAAGGCCGAGGCAAGTTTTATGTGCTCACGGCATTAGCACAAGCATTTAGGTGGCATTTGGCATTAAAAACTTAAACCAGTTTCAAAAAGCCGCTTATGGTCATTAGGAATATTTGTGTGATTAGATACCGTTTCGGCTGGCACTAAAAGGTTGTCGTGTCGTATGGCTGGGGTCAGGAGAACCAAGAGATATAACATATTTATCCTAACAGCATTACGATGATGGTAGTTATACAGATGATAACAGTTGTCATATTTTTTGGGATCCGTACCCAAAGGGTACCCACGGAACCCGATTACTAAGGTTCCGCTGTTCGTCCATCCGTCCGTCCGTCCGTCTGTGACAGGGCTGTATCTTATGAACCGTAATAGGTAGGCAGCTGAAATTTTCACAGAGTATTATTTTGCCGCTATAACAACAAAGAGGTAAAGCTAAAGAAAATATAGAAATTAGGAGGCCCATACAAAAAACGTGATGTTAAATCTTGTACGATGGTACGGAACCCTTCGTGTGAGTCCGACTCGCACTTGGCCGGTTTTTTTAATTTGTCTTCTTTCAATTTATTCTTATTCTTGTTTAGGAAGTGTCGAGTAAGCCGTCTTTAAAATTCAAATTTTTTTTTTACTTACTTAATTATGCGAAGTGCAACAATAACATTCAGGGAACATCTGCTGTGTTTTCGTTTAAATCCAGCTGGAATGACTATTGGGTCTTATCTAATATAATCTGGTTGAGGGATTTGTCCTCAGCACTTCACCCAATCGAGATCAGTTCCCGCCGAAACACCCTATAGCAGCGTGCTATTTGTTTTAGTAATGAACATTTCGAGTTTTAAATAAGAAAATGTATTCATAAGTCCGCACTTACCATATTAGTGTACGTAAGGTCGTCGGATGCCGCCGCGACCGCTAACTTATTCTTATTTATGAGTCTAGTTCAAGGCCGAGCGAGTTAACCGTTAAGTGCGGTATCGCCGCTTTGCATAATATCAAATTATTTATTCGAGACGCGCTAAAACTGTCTGCGTGTGTTTTAATTTGAATTTCAAATAAATTCTCGCATTATTGTTACCGGTAGCGCCTCTCTGCCTCACTGTTTCGTCGTGTAATTATGGAGACTCTGGTTTTTTTCCTCGCATTATGAATGCGCTTTCGGTGTCTCGCGCCAGGTTAATAGACGCGCGGACGTAATTAAGGCACGTGCTATTGGAATTATTGTAATTTGGACGTTGTGTGATCACTCAGAGGCTCTAGGTCGGGACTCTGACGTGATGGAGCTCTGCGGACACGTGGCTGTACTTTTTGTCGTTTTGCATACTCATTCATAACGAGTCGGTTTTGTTTTCATTGACTGATTATGTACATATTACGAATGCGGTAATATCACTGGCTGTGACGAATTATTCGCATTCGTTGAGATGATTAATTTAATAGATTCAATTATATTTCATTCATCGCACGTTTGGGGTTTATTTTCTTCCCATTCAGAATATTTTTGACTTCATTAGCTATTGAATTAAATAAACAAACCATAATCACACGAAGACTCTTAAGTTGCTTTACTGTATTCATTAGATTGGCATAATTTAATTTCAGTGTATTTTTATAACCACATCAAATGGTGTAGTTCATAATTAAATATGCGCGTTTTCGTCACAGTTTTGTGCGTGGACAATCTTCCTTCTAATATTATAAATGTAAAAGTGTGTTTGTTTGTTTTCCTTTACGCAGCAATGGAGTACTGATCGACATGATTTTTTATTTCATCACAAAAATTATATTTTTATAACAACTTTTTTCGATATCATGATAGTCAGAGGTACCGCAAAAAAGTGACAGTTTTTTCTTTTATAAAAATAATTACAAGATAATTAATTTTGACTGCTGTTAAACTTACACTTTACATTTTATCGGTTAGGAAAAAAATACCTTTTTATAATTGTCCATAGTCTGGTTATCCTACAAGCGATTGCGCATTGCTATAACGATGACAAGTTTACGAGATGGCGACGGTGCGGGCGGCGGGGTGATGGCGGGCTGCACTGTTTGTGGCGCGGGGTGGGCGCCACTTAACTATCTACTTTTTACCATTTCAATATATCGATACAATTAAATATTGCTGAGAACAGACTCTCGTTGTCGAAGCGAGACACACGAGGTCTAACGGGTGAATGTAACCGCTACGGTTATGTTACCTATAAAAGAAAAAATAAAACTTAAATATATAAAAGTATCAAATACAGCAATCACCAAAAAATACCTAAATAGTTTGCAGACATTTCTTTAATGTACCTAAATTAACATTAAATGTAGCGATACTTCTAGATTTTTTATTGAAAAAATAAAGCTTCTACGAATGAGGGTGTTTTTAAAATAATTGGTATGACCTTTTCTTTTTCAACATGAAATATGTCGCCGGTATGAGTTAGTCTAGTAGGACATCTGAAGTTAATATTATAGAGTAAGTACAGGGTATCAATCTTATCATATATGATTTTAAATAACATTATTAGATCCCTATTTTCCCTGCGATGTAACACAGCAGGTTTATCTATAAATACATATCAGATTCCTAACACAAGCGACGTATTTCCTTAGTACAAAAAAGTATGGTTTTTTTTTTCATTAAACCTAGGACTGGCCCTAATGTCTGATGCCAAAAACAATTTTGGGGACAACAGAAATATGTGTGAATTTTCAATCATTGCAGTCAGAGTCCGCAACGCAAATAAAGCGTTAAATTGATGTATGTAGGTATTATCTCAAACACTGTATCAGTAGGAGGCATTGATTACGGGAGGACAGACTGTAGGAGAATCCCAAATTATTAGTATACAGCAGGTGGCAAAAATTGAAGACGGAATTCCGCGAATGGTATGTTTTGCTGGTTCGGGTCCAGCCTTGCAGAGTATTCATAAAGTAGTTCTTTTCACAGGACTCTTTCTTTAATTGATGATTTAATTGATCATTGATTTTCATTGCATCCTTGAACATCGTTCATTCAATGCGATGGTAGCAACCCGAGCTGGATTAACCCTACCACCTAGTAAGTAAGGTAGGTTAAAAATGGACACCCATCCAGAACTCAACCGCGCTCAGAGATTGGCAAGCATATCTCGCTATCTATATAGCATATCGATTGGCAATGCGCCGCACCACTGTGCTACCGACGCAGACAAACTAATCTATTTATCGATAACCTAAAATACTTAATATCGGTTTATTGTTAAATCGATATGATAAAAATATCAGTGTAATTGCCTCCGGCATCGAGTAAAAGTGTCAGCTGAAGAAGACTTCAACGGTCCGGTTTCCTATTTACAATTTCATAAATTGTTTACCCTTTCGACATGTTAAATGTCATGGCAGTTACGTGTCTGAGTAATGGGAACAAAATAACTGAAATGTAGAATGTGTGCCAAGTTTCTTACATTATTGGCTTTGTTGATCTATGCGGAAAATTATAGTATTAAGTTATTAACTTACGAGACCAAAATAAGCATCTCGTCAACTTAGTAACATTCGGATTCTTAAAATTTTGCCAATTTTGGTCTGAAAATTTTATCATTTTAATATGTATTCTTACGTGCTAAAAATCCGTCGTATTAAATTACTAGCTTTTAATATAGAAGCGGTAAGTTTGGTAGAATCGTTCGGTTTTGTGAAAATCTTACAATATATTACTATTTATAATAATTTATGTAAGTATAAAATAATGAATATTTGAGCTGTTAAGTTTTCAAATATATAAATAAATGACCACATAATGAGTTAATCAAATGTTCGAAATTTAAAAAATCACATATACAGCGATCTGTTTATATCGTACTATATCGTGTTAAAAAAATACTTGTGGTAACAAATCTATATAAATACACAGTAATAAAGCTCATTATTAAGTAAATGATCACCTGAAAGCCTGAATACGTGTGTACCTGAAGCTTGAAGTACTGAATACCTATTAATAGTAACCTGTTTATATCAATTAAAAAAGACTACTAAATTTAATTCCCACACGATACGTAGACGCCGCCGCGCCGCTCCGCGTCATTGGCGGCGACGGCGCGGTTGCGGCAGCGACGCGGAACCTCATTGGCTACATAAATAAAATAAAGACTTCACATTAGCGACCACAAAAACTGCGGCCGATATTCGGACACGCTCCAATGGTCGCAAGTAATTAACGGCAGCTTTTTCACAGCTCCGTAAGCCAGAAACTATAACCATGCATTCCGTCTTCGCCGTAAAACGCAAATATAAACTAGTCAAGGAGTTGCTAGACATGAAGGAACTTTTTTAGGGTTCCGTACCCAAAGGGTCGTCCGTTCATCGGACCGTCCGTCCGTCCATCTGTCACAGGGCTGTATCTCATGAACCGTAATAGGTAGGCAGCTGCAATTTTTGAAGAGAATATTAAAAAAATATAAAAATTAAAGTTATTTTTTTTGTATGGGCCCCATACAAAAAACATCATTTGTTGGTGTTTAAGATGTGCGATGGTATGGAACTCTTCGTGTGCGAGTCCGACTGGTATTTGGGCGGTTTTTTCTTAAATACATGTCAATCCAAATATGGAATTAGATATATTCATTTCATTGACTTCTCTGTTATTATAATTGCATTTATTAAATGACTCCCAAGCAGTCCAATCGTGAAAGGTGCGGCTGCAATAAGAGCGTGTTTACCACAGAAGAGAAAAGGAAGAATCGTTGCCATGTGGTAGCTACTCGCAACGCCGTCGTATGGGCAAATTGTGCATGTAATCGTATGGATAGCCGGCTGCGTGTCGAGTGCCACACAATCCAAACATAGCCATCACTCGCACCACCCACCCAGTTAGTGCTAGTGGCATTTACCTTAATTTTAGTGGGATTTTTAATAAAATTGTAGACAGCTGGTCTCAGAATAGATGTGCTTGGTGGTCCTTGTTTTTTTTCTGATGTTTTGACCGTATTTCATGACCGTACAAGGCGTTCAGCCGCTACAAAGTGCGCTGGCAAGAAAATATATGCATCGCACACGCAACGGCTAACCTAGAGTGGGTGATATCAAATGCTTTTCCTATTTGAAATACTTTTTTCGTTTTTTAACTCTTGAGCTATGGGATGTGTCACCTTGCTTGCTATATACGTAGGTATTTTTGTTTATACTGTGTTGGTAATCAATATGTATATATGTTTAAATACAATTTAATAAAATTGTTAAAAATTGAAAAAAATGACAATATTATGTAATATGTGTACAGCTATAGTTATAAATGTACATGAAATAAAACGATACTATTATTATTATTATTATTTATACAATTAATGGTTCAGAATCTATGTAAAACTGGAGTGCCACATTTATATCATTAGATTAAAATTATGCACAAGATCCACCCATGTTTGTGCATTGAATGAAATATGATCGAACTAGCTATGATTTTTTTCTTATTTCCCATTCAGTTTAATGTGTGATTTTGTGTCAAATTCAAGATGCTTAAATAAAGAGAAAGTCATAGTGTGGCACCCTAATAGATTAAAGATACTTTTTTCCTTTCACATTAGTAATTCCATCTTAAATTCATTTGTTTTGTCGCAGCCTTAGATTTGAATTATTCTATTCTAATTAGCTGTCAAAGGATATGAAAATTCAACGTTTTGTCTATAAAATGAATGAATAACTAAAAACTAAAAACATTAACCAACAATTAAAATCCAAGCGAAACGTTTATGATTTCTATCAATTCATCAATCAAATCAAAATTAAGGTATTGTTACACTCCGCCCAATGATCCTTTCGAGCAACACATTGCTGGCAGAAGGTTGCCTATTTTGCTGTACATCGTGTAAGGTTCGCAGACTCTAATCATACCCCGGACAAAAGCAAAACTAAATTTATTTCTGCATTATGCAAAATATTAATATGACATTAACGAAAGTAAATATACGTTTTCGTAGTAAGCACGTACGTCGCTTATTCAAGGAATGTGACATGTATGTATGTATAATCGACCGTGAAGCAAGGAGACATTAATTAAAAAAAGATCCCTGTAAAAAAACTACTCCTTGCTCCACGGTCGATTATACATACATACATATCACATTCCATGACATCAACGAATTAAAAAAAACACAAAACATGCCATTGAATTAAAACTATAAAAAGATGTGAAGGATTCTAAAAGTATTTTTTCCCTGATATTCGCCTGTCACATTAAACAGTAAAACTGGCAAGTTTCTGGTGGAACATGCAAGGGGTACAACATGGCCGGTAGGTATGCAGAAGTCGCCGCCGCCGCCGCCGCCGCTCCGCTAACCCAAGGCGTATCAGCCATTACCGGCCATGCGCGACCGCGGAGAGTCCGTCGCGTTAATGGCGACGCAAAAAAACGACGTCTATAAATGAATGCCGGCCAATTATGATATAAGAAAACGGCTGTGCTGCGAGGAAACCGTCGGCGTTTAGCGGAACCCGTCCCGACCCTCGCGGGCAGGCGGCGGCAAAAAATATGAAAAAACTTTGATAAAATACCCGAGACAAACCCGACGGAAATACCTACATCAATGTTGCTTCAAAGCGCGGACAAGTGTAGACATGACGTTCTTATGTTTTTTTTTTATGGAAACATGCATGTATGGCTGATACCATACTACAACCGTTATAACATTAACCTAATATACCACATTACCGAAGGAATAAGGTGCCATACCAAGGCCTTCGGATGAGCACGGCGCTACCTTGAACTGGATGGAAAACAAGGAAATCTATAAAACATTCGTTAGAGGAATCAACATATTTTATTCTTCAATGGCTAGTCCTATATCAGTGCGTAGCTAAACTACACTAAGGGCTGATTTTTCAATAGTCAGATAAACAGCCAGATAACTATTCGACTGATTTCTTTCGACGCTTCTGCTTACCCATCTGATATAACAAGTCCATATGTTTATTAGTAACATACAAAAAAATATTGAGTTGATACAATTTCGTATCAAAAATGACGAGGGCTCTGTACACCCGAACTGTAGTAAAGCATTATTTAATTGTAAGTTTTGGTCAGAATCTCTTACAGGAATCTTATTCGTATATTAATATACATGTTGTTCTCAAACCATTGTACTCTTAATTTTCTGTAGGTGGTAGCATTTAAAGGGTTAATATTATTTTTTTTTTGGTGTAAGAATAATAATGTAATATGTATTTTGACTCTTTGTTTAGAGGTCACTGTAGTAGTTCATGACAGAAATAATAGTATTAAAACTAAATCGTACAAAGTTTTCACAACTGTTTCATGTTGCCAGGCACTACGCCTCGCTTTAAGGTCTTTGAAAATATGGTTGACAGAGGCGATGGCTGAGCCCGGCGTGATGCTCGTGAACGGGTGCTGTTTGTGGGGACTGGCTTGCTCCAATTGGCAACATGTTAGATGGCGGACATAGTCTTTACAAATAAACTGATATTTGTCTTGAACTGTTGCATATGATATTAATTGTTTGTACTGTGTACTTTTGTAAACTTAGACTAAGTGGACACTGCGATGCATGCTAGGCATGAGGACGAGAGATTCCTGTAGAAAGGTGTTTGGTGACGTAGGAATCTTAACTTTGCCAAGTGGTTACGTTTTTCAAAACATCTGCTATGCAAGAAAACATATAAATGATTTCACCCTTAACTGTGATGTTCATAACTATAACACAAGACACAAGAACAATGTTAAAGTAATTAGTCATAAATTAGTCAAAACATCTAAGAGTTTTATATGTAACAGTGTTAGATTTTATAATAAATTGCCCAAAGAGGTGAGAGATTTATCTGAAAATTCTTTTAAAGTTAAGGTTAAGAAGTTGCTAACACATAAGGCTTACTATTGTATTAAAGATGCCCTAGCTGATAAATTTGAATTTACTGAGATTTTGACTGCCTGCTGACTGGGTACAAAAAGTATCCTATTATTATTACTATTTTGACTAATTTTATTTTTACTAATTTTTGACACCTGATACATTTTGTATCTTTACTACTTTTATGATAAGTACTACTTGTAGTATGAAATTACTAACCAAGCAATTTTGATTTGATACAATTTCGTATCAATAATGACGAGGGCTCTATACACCCGAATTTTATTTTTATTTTATTTTAGTTAAGCATTATTAGTTTCTCGGTATTGGTCAAAATCTCATATAGGAATATATTATTACTTTATTGATAGGGATGCTCTCAAACCATTATACTCTCAATTGTCTGTAGGTGGTAGCATTTAAAGGGATATGTAACTATGTGATCAGCTGACAGTAGTAGTTTATGACAAAACTCATAGTATTAAAACCTAATGTGCAAGTGTTTCACAGTGTTGTGTTGCCACTGGAGCAGTGCATCGCTTAAAGGTCCTTGCTTACGGTGACGCTTGGCTCAGGTTATCTCTTTCCCTAAAATATGGTTGAAAGAGGTAATGGCTGTGCCCGGCGTGATGCTCGTGAACGGGTGCTGTTTGTGGGGACTGGCCTGCTCCAATTGGCAACATATTAGTTGGAGGGGATTGTCTTTGCAAATAAAATGATATTTGTCATGAACTGTTGCATACGGCATGGATTGTAAATTTTTGTGTATTCATGTGAATTTAGTGTTTTACCTATGTTTTTGTTAAAATAATTGACAAACACTTTTGTAAACTTAGACTAAGTGGACGTTGAAAAAAAAAAACAGCGGAGTTTCTTTCCAGTTCTTCTTCGCTGTGTTTTGTTTTGCTTAACTGGCCAATGCTAAAATATGACAAATCCGAGTGCAGTGTACTGTCTATGGATGATGAATAAACAATACAATACAATACAATGAAAAAAAAACCAGCAGAGTTTCTTGCCATTTCTTCTTCGCTGGGATTGCCGAACTGGCTAATGATAAAATGATAAAATATGACAAATCCGAGTGCAGTGTACTGTCTATGGATGATGAATAAACAATAAAACAATAGTAAAATTATAGTCAGATAATTGTGATAGAAGATATAATTTTTCGGCAATGACTATCAGTCTTTTGATAAACGTGAATTTATGCTATCCTATCAGTCCGATAATTACTATCTGAGGATTGAAAAATCGGACCTAAGCCTGATTTTCACCAAGTTCTGATGAATTTTAATCAATACTTAAAGGTTCTTTATTACTAAAGTGCTGATTATGTTGTATTGATTGCAAGCTGCTAAAGCTAATCAGCTGAAGGTGAAAATGGCCTTAAGTTATGTAACAATTTCACTGTGACTAAGTTGTAGAATTATTATCGTTCGCGTTGATAACATTGTATTGAATGAACGATAGTCGAAACGCCAGGACTACAGGTCCGTGTTTTCCTTACATTATAGCCGCGCAATATAAGTTCTGACATGCCAACTTGTTTCCATGTAGTGTGTTACGCTAATATCTTGCCAGTGGATGTCGTATTAGCAATCCATGTCCAGTACCATAAAATCATATTACAAACTAATAAAAAAATAAAAACAAAATAAAAAAATTAAAATATAAATGATGAAACAAGACTTAAACGCTTAACACTAAAACTAAAAACGAAAAGTGCGGTATCAGTGCAAACTTAAAGTCTACTTTTGTTTTAGTATTATCGCAGCACTCATCACCCACGTACGAGGTGAGCAGCGCGACGCCTCACAATTTCATATATGTATAATAAATTTATTGGCAGGTACTTGCTGAAAATCAGCACCTTGCAGTCAGCTCAACTCAGGTAGTACTGGCCGCTTAGGAATTATGCTGAGCTAGCACCTTTTGGTATACAATTACCTCATTAGGAATGATAGGTTATTTTTAAACATTTCTAAATTGTACCTAATTGTTGTTTTTGTTGCCAATAAAGAATTTGAATTTGAATTTGAATTTCTTGCTTGCTTGCAAAAATTGTCATGGCGATTGCCAGCTTTTGGTATTACTAAATTGTGTATGTCTACAACGTCGTAAAATCATGTTTTATTGATAATTCCACTCGCAATGTATACCTACTTGTATCCACATTAAAGCTAGGATCGATGGGTATCACTTTCTGTGCCGGCGCGAACGAACTGGTTGACGCTGGCAGCGGAGTAATACCAGAAGCAATATCTAATAAACACGAGTTGGCCTAGGAGCAGGGTCGTTTTATAGGAGCTCCGCCCACTCGATTTGCACGCGTCGGCACCTGGGGCGGTGCGGGGGAGGGGGGGGGAGGCTGTACATCGGAATGTGCGTGCGTTCTAAAACAACCTAACGTTTCCAAATATTGGTTTTCTGGTTAGGAAAAATTCTGCACGATTTGTACCCATTATAAAGTATGACAAAACAATTTGATATTTTTCAGTTTACGTTATCAGCATACTATTTGCATGGTACCTGAATGGGTGGGGCTAAGACTACACAACTATCGTTATTATATAAGCCCAAACCACCGCAGTCCTGAAGGTGTCATGCCAAGGCCTTTTCTTTATGAACTGGATGGAAAACACGGACACATTTTACTTGCCGCTTCAATCATAGTTGTATCCAAACTGGTGATACCAACCCGAGAGTGCTTGACCCTGCCACCTAGTAGCGGAATGGGACCTTTATGTTGGTACCGAACCATGGAACAGCACGGATTCATAACTATATACACTTATCCGACTTTGAAAGAGAAAGAAAGTGGTGCGTGACCGCAGCGAGGATTTGAACCCAAACCTCTAGCGTGAAAGGCAAGTCCTCTCGTCTCTAGACCACGAGATGTACTTATTTATTATTCGAATGTATCATGTGATCATAATACATCATGTGAGGAAATTGTATTTGCTTAAAAACTAATCAGTGAGTTCATTTAAACTTTTTTCTTTTCCTTATAACGAATTGGCAAAATTAAGTGCGCATAACATTAGTATCAATTTATTAAATGTGGAAAATATTATATTCTTATAGTAAGCAACAATTCAGTGAACACGATGAATATATCCAACTACAATGATCATGAAGCGTTAGAATGCCAAAATAAACATCTCTACGTACTTTCAATTCGCTCATTCGCTTCCACTGCCCACCCCACGGTCGTAACTAACACGCAGCGTCCCCCCCCCCCCCGCACCTCGACCCCTCCGCCCCCACACCCCACCTCCCCCGCGGCAGGTGCACAATTACCTCTACGTTCACTTCGGCCTGAGTACTGTAATAAAGCAGGTAAACCGTATCAAGAAGAAGCTTCAAAATCTAGCTGACCGAGCACGGGGTAGGGTCCCGTGACATGCGACCATACTCGCCACTTTAAGTTCTTCATTATGATCAACAATCTGTATTATAATTTTAAACATTGTTATACAATCATTCTTGTTTTAAAAGATTTAGTAGAAGATATTAGGCAACTACTGCTTAGTCTATAGATATTTCTTATCTTGAGTGAGTTTTCTTATCTTGAACATTTTAGCAATTCTAGTTTTCGGGAAAACTAAAGTGAACTGATAATTTAAATGTCATTCCGATGCATTTGATGATATAAAAAAACCAATAAAAATGTAGCAAATCTACAGCCCCACCTGTGACAAAACTCTGGTAGTACAACAACTCTGGAGCTACGATGAGGAGCAAGAAGAAAAAAATTAGGCAGTGGGACAAGTCTGGAGCGGCGAGAAGACGAGGGAAGGACAGGTTCGGGTACCAACACCGATCTAAAGCTGCGAGTAGATGCGGGAAGAACATGCTTAGGAAACCTGTTTAAGAGCACCCTCATACCTAAACAGTTTTGGACCAATTTTTGCGATTAAAACGAGATAGCTAGAGCCCGACGTCGCTTAGTTAGAGCAGCACGAAATAATTCTTTCTAAATGTGACCAACCCGCATAACGCGTGAAACCGGTTTTTTTATTGTTTCGTTAAATAAATTGGGAAAAGTTAAACATGTTCTTCGCTAAATGGGTGGATAATGTTAAGATCTTTGAAATGGTAATAAAATAAATATTAGTTAATATCAATATAAGCCCGCAAACTTTAAACAGAACATATTTGAGACGTGACTTCAAAAAAAATTTCCATGCATAAAATATCAATTTTTGTATCATTTTTCTTTCTGTATTGGTAGAACGTTAGCTGGAATTATACATGTATTTTTTTCATGTCCTCATTCCATAGAGATCAGGAACATAACGCAATCAAACCATTCGCATTGGCTAGTATAAACATCTTAATAAGTATGTGAAAGTTATTACATAATCATGTTGTGTTTATCTTTAATTAGTAAATATTTCCATCTTGTTTTCTTGCTTCATTTTTATTAATATGTTTTGAAATGTATCACTGTTGATAAACCTGAAATAAAAAATAAAATAAACATTTTAGAATGTGGTAATATTTTGGCACACACACCCCGCCTCATAAACACAGTATTGGAACACAAGAATACCTGCCGTATAAATCAACACATTTCATTCATGATTATTTTTAATATTATTTTATATATTTTTAGATTAAATTACTCCTAGATTTCCTGTAGACAGTTCGTTTGTTTATTTAATTAAAAATAACTCTTTGTATTTGGGTACCGCTTAAGTATATTCAACTACCTGTTACTTATTCAGTATCTATATGTTTCTCAACCTTTTTTCCCCCAAAGCCCCCTTGGTTATGTTGAGATGGTCTATGACATGATCAATAAATAATATAGAGTAGTTACAAATTATACATAATATCACGGGGCACCTGAAAATGTGGTCTGTGTTTCTTTACAACACCATCATTCCATCATACCTTTACCATTCTTATAAAGCCAACAGATATTTAGAAAAGTAGACAATAATACTCACGTGGGAAGATATATTTCTTTAATTAACGTATTTTATAAGAACTGCTGGCACCAATTTTGGCCTAATAAAGAACTTAACGATACACATTTTAATAACATTTAATTTTCTGGGCGAACAGCCTCGTGAACCACCAACTAGGTACCAGCGAATCCCCAGTGGGTTGCGCCCCACCGGTGGGGAAACGCTGAGGGAAAACGGTCTGTTAAGTTTTATGAACGTATGGTTTCGATATTACTGTTATAACCCCTGTTTTCACCACCTCCAGTTACCTGAAATCCGTTAAGTAACTTTCGGTTACATTGCATATTTACATGGTGTACTGAAATATGTATTTTTGTAGCTGGAGGTGGTGGAAACACGCGTTAGTCACATAGCCCCGACTTCACGAAGAGACGGCTGAGTTAATCAAAGTTCAAACACGTCCCTTCCATACAGTTCAAACAAAGTGACGTGTTTAATCATACTTTCACGTTGATGTTGATTTTTTGTTCTTTCGTGCACTCGGCCCTTATTTTCTATTATACATTATTTCTAGAGCAGACTTATTGTTAGATAAAAATAACCCATCTTAATTAAAATGAAATTATATTCCTTATCATGTTGATTAATAAAAAATATGTATTAAGCCAGAATCCACAAAGTTTTTAAACAATGTCTCCAAAGGCACCGCTGAGCGGTGCTACGTGACCCTAGCGCGGCGGGCGCGCCTGGCCGCAACAACACCGTAACTTTTGACTTTGAGTATTTAATTGGCGTGACGAGCGGTGCGATGTACGCGCCCGCGTGGCGAGCCAGCGTACACGTACGGACGTTCGGACGGACAACGATCTGCGTACTGTGCCTTGGTGAGATACGAAGATAAGCGGTATTGTGATCCAAATCCAGGAATGACGTACATTCACCTGTGCACTCCGCTCTGTGTTTAGGGCCATAGTTTATATTTGTTTTTTCAGAGAACTCATTCTTAGTATATACATATAAATTGTACTAATTTCTTACTTATGAGTTAGACCGGGTTGCGGAAATGGACGATATAACGCCCGCGAAAGGTTTACGTACCGGTTCGAGTCCAGCCTTGCACTGTGCTTAAAAAGGGTTGCTTTCTTACAACTTTCTTTCTTTAATGGTTGTGTCGTTGCTTGACGGTTGATTCAGCATATATATTATATTCGTTTTAAAAAAGCACAAAACATGTTTTTACATATAATCTACCAACAATTCAATGTTATTTTTTGTATGACAGCATACTCTTACGAAATTGCCAATTTTTCGCTATAAAATAAATTTTATCTTTACGGTTTTTCTGTTTTAACCTTGCATCACTCTTAAAACTATTAATAGTAATTACTATTTATCATTGCTATTTCTTAAATTAAACTATTCAAGCAGACCAATTTATTTTTTCACGAGATTGTTTAAAATGTTGTCAAACATTTATCGAATGACCAAGATAATGCTATGTTCGAAAAAGGAGTGGCACTAAGAATAGATGCAGACACGATTTATTCCTTGTTAAGAGAATAGAAAAATAGAGCCTCCTCGGCCTTGGAACAGAGTGGACCCGAAATAACCCTCGCTTGAGCAAATAAGAATGGCCACCAATGAACTTCAGTTTCCATATGTTTTTTCTGTGTCCAGTTTCAAGTGCATATACAGTCGTATTCAAAGAGAACCTATAAAAACTTAGTACGGGATTAGCAACGGACTAACTGTAAAATTTGGCTTAGTCCGATCCTAATACGCTTACTAAAGTTAGTGCGCCTACTCTGAATACTACTGAAAATGTTTTCCTTTTTCGAATTCCAAAAACCTTAGAGGTAATGATCGGCATATGACCTCTACTTTTCACTAAAACTTTTAAAGTTGTAATATTTATTATACTGTATGATTTTAACCGCTTTAGGGAGTGCACAAGTATCGATAACAAATCGACTTAAAATATTTAAAATATGGAAAAAAAAAACTCAAAATAAAATTGAAAAAACACAGTTTGGAATTATTTACGAAACGAACGCAGCGATGCTTGTTAACCTAGCCCTAGGCGTCACGTGATCTTATGGAGGACTTTAGAAACCGATTCTCAAACTTACGATTTTTTGGTGGATTCTTGCAAATTTTTTTTTTTCCGAAAAAATCCGCAATAAGAAATACCGATCCAAGAGTATGAGTGCCAAGCTGTCCAAATTCAACGAGTAGTGTACTTGTGGTGGTTTGTACTTCCAGACGAGCTCCAAGATCGTATGTCCGTTAATTAGTAGGACCCACACTGCGGCAAGATAGCTAGTATCTCTACATCTTTTGAGCGGCTCGTAGCCTAGTGGCGCGGGAACTGGCCTAGCGTACCAGAGGCCTGAGTTCAATACAGACATGCACCACTGTCTTTCTCTTTCCGAGTTCGATAAGTGCATTTCGCCACGAATGCGAGCTGCTCCATGGTTCGGAATCCATGTAAAACTGTAGGTCCCCTTCCCCTACTAAGTGGTAGGGTTTAAGCCCGCCCGGGTTGGTACCATCGCATTGCATGAAAAGATGGTCGAAGCGGCAATGAAAAATTGTCCGTGTTTTCCATCCAGTTCAATGTAGCCGTGCTCATAAAGGGAAGGTCCTGGCATGGCACCAAATTCCTTCGGGAATGTGGTGTATTGGGCTAATATCATAACGGTAGTTGTGTGGTATTAGCCATCCATGTCAGGTCGCATAAAAAAAAAACATCTAAAGAGCATGGGACAAGTGCGTACCGAACGACATATATCTGTCACCTGTTACAGCGAACGCTACAAAGTTTTCTCCGATACCTTTTCACAGTAAGGCCCGAAAAATATTGTTCTCATCTCAGGATACTGGTCTTATGATGGCTAATATTCTCATATATAGATGGACATAATACAGAAATGTCTCGAAAATCCGAAAATTTCTAATCTTCTTATTACTTATTATCCTTAAATACAAAACATTGTTGTAATGACCAAGTTCTCCCCACACACCTCTTTCGCACACCCTCTTTCACACAACCTCTTTCACACACCTTCTTTCACACACCCTCATGCATAAACACTATATCTAGCCCTCGCGCATGCTCATTCTAAACTAATAATCCCATTTGCACATAATTACATAAATAACATTATTGCCCGCAACTAGAAGAACAACCGCTAGCTATAAGCTCATCTCATGTGTAAATTTTAGGGCGACTAGGACATATTTCTTTTATCTTCTACTTATTGTTTGATTATTCATATAAATTACTTGTTTTCAACAGCATGAATGTGTCTAATATGGATAGTCAGCAGATAAACCTATTCAACTACCAAAATTTGAACGCCTTTTGCCAATACGAGGGTCATTATGCCAGATATGGCTGTTATCTACGAATCTAAGTATTCAGTTATCTACACTACACGCTACCTGACCAGTTTCTAAAAATTTCGTCTTGTGATAACACGTTTTAAAACATTTGGAAAGCGCGCGGCGGAGCGCGAAGAGACCGCCGCCGCGCCGCCTCCGCCGCCCCCGCGCCCGCCGCACCGGCGACCCTGGTGAGCCTATCTCTAATGGTTTCGTGTGGTACGGTTCTGATACCGCTTTCCATAGCTGGCCCCATTGTGGATATTGGACGATATCGTAGATGGCGTGTCGTTTAGATAAATTCACCTTATTATGGCTAGAGACGTTCGTATCTCGTTTATTTCGGGGAAACTGGTTTGAGCGCGATGTTTTTTCCCTTCAAATGTTTCGTATCGTTCGTATATGGGTGTATCATTCTTAATATTTGACCAACGCGTTGTTTTATGTATGTGAAATGTACTTTTTCGTACTATGCGAGTACTTCGCTTTTATCGACGAATGTGATATGAATGTGGAATCGTCCGTGAACGAAGGACACATAGATTATGGAAACAAAGCTATGAGCTAACAAATTTATGAATACACTACAAGTCTGGATTTGAAAAAGCAGGCATAGTCAACCTCGTTAGCCTAGTGGTGCGATGCCTTGTGGTTGCATACGTTTTGGCGAAGCAACTCTGAGCGCGGTTGGGTTCCTGCTGGGTGACCGTTGTAATTGTGAACTTCTTAAGTTGCAAAAATGTGCACAATAAGGACTATCTATTCATTTACGTGCATATATGAGAGGTTAAATTTATTAGCTTAAAGTAATTCTCGTGTTATCCAAAAATAATGGAATAAACAGAAATCCGGTTCAATTAATAGATTTATTGAACATCGAAAGCATTTAGCACGTGTGGGTTAAGTTGAAGAATAATACGGTATTTCTCAATGCGTATACGCATCACGTACCTGGCAAGCTGGCAGGTCGCTTTAGAATCTGTTTCCCCTTCGTTCTCCGCATAGCAATACATGCGAGCAGTTCGCGACATTTTACCACAAAATCCACCTCCAGCATTTACTGTGGTACTCCTTTCGTAGAAAACGGATCATAATATTGATCCGTAGTTTTTTTTATAAACCATACCAATGGGCAATAGGTACCATGTAAGTATCATATTAATATTGCACAGCTACAATGTTCCAATGTAATTTAAATTCATATAATCGAAGACAAAGCTATGATTCAATGTAATGGTGGCATTTCATGAATGCATCAATGCATACTTCCACTTAGAATGCATAATGAACTTGCTCGCAATTCATATTAGCCGGTAGATGTGAGACAAAGAAACTCGGCACTGATGAAACTTACTAGAAAAACGAATTAAAGTCTACGAACTGTCTGCAGCTATGAAAATAGAAAGACATTTTGTCAGCCTCGGTAGGAGAGTGGCGCGACACCTTGCGATTCGATGAGCTGGGTGAAGCACCTCTGCGGTTGGGTTCTGAATGGGTGACCATTTGTAACCGTTGAGTCTGGCTGGATTTCACGTAAAACTGTAAGTCCCCTTCCTTAACGATGGTAGGATTCATCCCGCCCGGATTGGTACAATCGTCCTGGCATGGCACCGAGCTCCCATATGATGTGTTAGGCTAATAGCTCAAGGTCACTTTGGTATTGGCCAACCATATTCAGTTACATAAAAAAAAAAGTATACGTCTATACTATAGCGTATCTGAGCTTGAGTAAAATAATAAAACTATGTATTGCATGCCGTTAAGAATTTTAAAAAGGCGGGCTTAATACTCAACGGAATTCTCTATTTACCAAGGTTTGTGATGCAGAGATAGATAAATGGCGGCAGACATAAATAATAGTGAAGAACAATTGAAATCGCAATAAACTTTTTAAAACCATAGATACAACAGAGTACTAAAATATAAAAGATGAACCTATGCAAACATACAAACATATCCAATCCCTATATGTATATAATTCTTCTGTACGTGTATTTGCCACCTAACTCCTCCTAAGCGGCTGGACCGATTTTGATGTAATTTGTGTGTGGTCCCGGAATGGTTTAAATTTACAATTGGACCCAGTAGGTGGCTCTGTTGTCGATATATAGACCCAAACGGAGCTGATCACCCAAGCTAGTACATTTAATGATCCCGTCCTATTGAAACCTTTACGCATTTATTCTCTCACCATAAATCATGGAAAATTAAGCATTCCGCCGCGCCTGGCTATCGAGGCAATGTACTAGACACCTGAGGAATCTTATAGCACCTTAATAGAAACAATATGACGAAAAATCCAAAGGAATTTGTAAACAATTAAATATACTTTTTCGTACTAAGCAGGTACGTCGCTTATTCCAAGGAATGTGATATATCGACCGTGCTGCAAGGACACATTCATTGAAGAAAGAGAAATACATTTGTAAAGTAGTTCTTTTTACTGGGTTCTTTCTTCAATTAATGTATCTTTGCTTTACGGTCGATTATACATACATACATATAACATTCCTTGAATTGGAAAACAGATTGAAAGAACCCAAAAAATGGTCGATATCATTTTCTTTAACTTGGATTATTGGATTAGAATGTTGTTGTTTGTGTTGGCGCGTGGCGGCGGCGGCGGCGGAGACTTCGCTAGCCGTAGAACCTCCTCGCTAAGGCCGTTTATATTTAGCTCTGACGCAAGCGCGCTGCTGTCGCCTCTCGGAGCCAGCAGCCGTGGACTACTGCCAACATACAAGCTGTCAGTACGCCACGCTTAATTATTGAGAAGTTCTAAAGTAATTCGGGCTGCTAGTAGCTTAGGGAGACTTCTCGTGTGAGAGGTCATGGGATCGTTCCCTATCCCACTTATGCACCACTTTCTTTCTTATTCTGAGTTCGATAAGCGTATTTCGTCACAAATGCAATCTGTTCCAAGGTTGGAAATCCATGTTAAAGTGTTATCTACATTCCATCCTTAAAAACAAATCAAATCAAAATCAAATCAAATCCTTTATTTACTTTTTTTGGTAAATAATATTTAAAATGAATAAATAATTTACCCATTTCCACATAGAAATTAAATTTTAAAAAAGAAAATTGTAAGCACACAACATTAACAAAAGTTTGAAAAATACATAGCAAAAATAAAACAATAAAAATAAGAAACGTTTTTCGAAACGAATATATCTTTGAATTTGAGACATTGAGAAGACAAGACTAAGCTACAAAAGAGTAATAAGTAGCACGTCACATCGCTACGGCATATATGCACCTTACAATCTATAAGAACTAGTTCTATCGTTATCAAGCATAAAATAAAAAACAATGCTACAAAAACTTGTTATTGAAGAACTTGTTATTGGGTAAGAAAATACAATAATCATACCAATTAAAGATAGGTTTTTTATTAAAGAAAAAACTAGTGCAACCTCTACCTGTGAAATGAGTACTCCGTATGAGTATTTGAATCGATTTCGCCGAAGAACCCGAGAGATCCCTGAATTTAGAGATCCGACAATCCTGAGTTTGGGGTCGAGAAACTATGCTCTCGCTGCCGGGGAACAAAATAGGAGCTGGGGAACATACTGTAAAGAAGCCCCTGGGCAGCCGGAATGGTTTTTGCAGCCCCCATTACTCGTAAGTTTGAAAACACGTGGGCGTCCTATGTGAGGGCCTGGAGTAAGCCATATGCCATCCTTAAAAAAATATGTCCTGGTTTTCCATCAGCAGGGGCCCGGTGATACACCGCTGGTATATATTGGTCTGAGTGTTGACGATAAGTTCAAAAAATCCAAATAAATTCATAAAGTCCAAAACGCAAAAAGTCCAAGACCCATACCGTCCAAAACACTTATGAAAACGAATATTTTCAATTAGGTTAGGTTAGATTATTTCCATTTTATAATACACACGAATAATACATACTTTTGGATGCTCTGAGTTTTGGACCTTATGCTTTTTGGAATGTATAAAGGCGGCCCGAAAGCCAGCCCCGCGCTCCTGAGCTACGAGCCAACCAAGCCAATGTTTACTGTTTTCAAGACATACTGGCAATGTTAAAATGTTTTAAAGGAAACAAAAAATCGTTTTTTTTGAAGTTGGAAAACGGATGTTTTCCGTGAATGCCTGTGTATTATATGTTGGAAAAGTAATCATTTAGGAATACTCTTGTCACTGCGCAATGCTCTTCATACATTAACCTTGAATTTTCAACTAACGGGTGCCGGGTATCGTAATCCTTAGAGCCGAAAACTCGCTGCGCGTGTTTGTATACTTTGTGTGTGTGTGTGGCTTGTGTATGGAAGAACATGTACATGTGAACCTGGATGGTTTCGTCATGCTGCTTTTCTACTCAGTGACTTCTGTCAACCGCCTCGGTGGTCGGTGTTATGCCACAAACAGGCGCCGAATTTTTTTAATAAAAAATATTTTAAAATAGTTTTTACGAATGTAAACAAATCGCGCTAATTTTTAACCTCGTATTTTGGGCAATAACACCAAAATATTTTTTAAGCTAATGTCATATACTGAGGATTGTATAATTGATAAGCACTTACAGAGAATTTAACGGAGCACATACTAAAAATGTTGCCCGTATTATTCAGCCATTTCAATCACGCCGTACAAGATAAAGCACAATTCTGGCATGACACCTAGTTTTCATGGTGTGTAGTATTAATATCAAAACAGTAGGCGTGGTATTAGCCATCCATATCCAGTGACAATAAAAACAGCAATCGGTCATTGCCCTAAAAGAAGGACGAATATGTATGCAGCTCGATGTTCTGAGAAAACTGTTACCCTCACATATACAAAATGAATATTGTAATACAAGTTTTGTTTGGGTTTTTTTTAGATTTTTAATTATTACATGCTAATTTCATAACACATCGAAAACGTGTATTTCATAATGGTCGCCAATTAAATTGAGTTAAAAATTTTAATTCATTTTAATAAAAAAATGGCAAGCCTGCATAACACCGTCCCAATAAGTGGCGCGCGCGGCTACACACATCACTTCCAGCCGTCTATACTTGCTCACTTTTTCCACATGTCTATAGAACCATCTACATTACATCTTCGTGTTTAATTTTACACTCCAATTGATACTACGCATCTACATTACCACCTGCTCTATCGACAGACCAGATTATATCTTCAGTTCCATTGTTAAAGTGCATACTATGATTTAAAATACATACTTACAGCCTTCAAGTATTAATATATAATCGATAAGTTATTTGAACATGACATTTAACTATTGATGACTTATAGCCCAGTGGCGCCGGGGTGAAGCAACTCCGACCGCGGCATGGATCTGGATGGGTAACCGTTTTTACACCGTTAAGGCTGTCCAAATGGGTTGGATTTCACGCGATAACTGTCCTGTCGCTGCCTTACTTACTACATAAATGATAAAATATAAATAATATACATAATTATATACGGCGAGTACAACAAACTAAATAGAGACAATCTATGTTCAAAAAATTACTTATTTAATTAGTTACTTATCGTAATAACAACAGGACCCCAATCAATACTTCCGTATCTCTGCGAAGTGTGACCAGAGAAAACAAAGCGTTCGCTACATGCGTCGACGACTAGGCGGTCCTTGCGCCTGCGCCGTGCGTCGCGTCGCCTGTGTGTATAGGTGACGAGTCAAATCGAAAAGTGAACTACTTTCTACTACTGGCCACCGCGTCGCCTCGTCCCATACTAAGTGGCTGTGCCGCCGCCGTCGCACCTCCGAACCTAGCAGCGGTGCAACGCTTTCAAGCAGTCGGCATTTCTGTTCGCATACCTGTACTCTTTTTCGTCTTCAGTAAGGCTGACACTCACAGACATTTTTGGATCTGTTCTAGTTCCTCAATTCGGTGCGTCTAATATGTTCGGTCTTTTGTCGTGTAACCTAACCTATCACGGATGACATTGCGTCAGTAAAACCTTTGTATTAGCCTGTCCGACGACGGGAAGGGAGATAATTCCAGATTGTTGGCATTGATTTCTGAATGTATTCAATTTGTTAGCTTATTTTAATTTTTCACAACGCATAATTCATTTCCGATGTTTGTTTATCTGAAAAAGCCTTAGACCGAGTAAAATACAATGCAAAACGAGGTTTTGTTTTGTGTGTTAAAAAAAGTGTATGATATTGACAAGTAATATCTTTTACGTAATACTTCTAGCTATTTTTATTGGTATATGACCTTATTCCGTTGTATATGACATTCATTATGAAAAATGTTGAGTCTCTAAATATAAAAAGGTATATGAATGAACGCAGCAAGGAAAACATTTGCAGAAAAGCAGAGAGATAAAGGGCACGAGAGCGCTAGAACGCTGGTTGGTCGCGGACTAGGCTTCCAATTGTACTGTCGACCTCACACGCAACTCCTTGTGAAAGATTTCAATTTATTATTTGTAAAAAGAGGATCCTTTTGTGCCCAGTTTGTAAAGTATTTAGTTGTCTTCGGAGATGACGCGGTGAATACTAACTCGGCGAGGTGGACAAGTAGTTACACGAAGCCACAATGCGAGAGAACAACCTACGTTACACGAAATTGTTTGGAATATCTTCGTCGTTTATTTATCGTAACTAAGCGTGTATTAATTTAAAACAATAAATGTTCGTTACTGAGCTGTTTAGGTCTAAGCATTTCACCTCAGGAGGCCTTGGTAGATCTACGAATTGGCGAACGAGGTGACCATTAGTATACCAAAGACCAGATATGGACACCCTTGATGATGCTCATTTGTTTTAACTCAGACTAAAAAAGGAAGGAGATGTGCCATCAAGAGCACCTTCTATGATACCCACTGTCTCTTTTTAACCGACTTCAAAAAAGGTGGAGTTTCTCAATTCGACTGTTTTTTTTAATGTTTGTTACCTCATAACTTTCGCCTAGGTAAACTGATTTTGATGATTATTTTTTAATTTGAAAGCTGGTGCTTCCCGTGTTGTCCCATTTCAATTTAGTTCAGTTATGACAATGATATCCATGAGAAAATATGACTTAAATTAGCATTAAGTATGTGGCGACAAATGGACAAAAAACTCAATATCACGCCAGCCGATTTCGATGATTCTTTTTTTATTGGAAAGGACGTGTACAAATTAGTCAGTGTTCTTAAAATTCACTAAAAGTAAACGATTAAACAAACATTTTAACGATACAAAACCGACTTCAAAGAAAAAGTATTCCAAAAAATTACAATAATCGTTATTACAAAAATGGCAATAATTTTTATTTTACTTTTTAGTGCATGTTAATTGGTTTTGGAATATTTTTTTTGAAGTCGGTTTTTTTTATTAAATTTTTTGTTTTCTAAAACTGCCACACGCTAACATACTGGAGGGTGTGTGTCGTGGGAACTGACCTGGCGAATGCATTAGTATATCGCGGAGCCGCAATGTTTGACTGTGGCACACCACACGCGTCCGACTTCCCATAGGCTTTTATGGACATGTTGTCTCTTCTGAGGTTTTTACATACATATACATACAATAAACCGATACATATCATAGTTTCTGTCCAGCAACAAATTATAATTATCAGTCATGCTTTGCAGCCAAGCATTCTTATTAAAACATTTAATGTAAGTTACTCAACTCCTTCCATTTTAAATGAACCGCACCTTATTCTGCGCCGTGGAGTGATTCTTGATACGTTTCGGCCCGGAAGCACGGCTTTAAGATCCATCGGAATGTCGTACACACACACCCGTACACATACGCGGAGTGCGTATTGAGATGGGTGTCGCTGCCGGAGCGGCGCGTGCGCATGCGAGGCGAGGCGAGGCGACGCAACAGACGCCAAGGACTACCGCGTTAGATACGGCGCCAGCGACGAGACGACGCAAAACCTGCTTCTACCTGTGCGCGCGCAACACATGCCATGCGTCTAATACGTTTTCCGCAATTAAAGCCTCATTTTTCTTTTGTTTGTATCTCGATATCGATCCCACCCGATTCCCGAAACACCGTCAGCCAGCAACGATAGCACAAACGAACCATACATATATATACCGTCCGATAAACGTCTATTTTTCTCGTTTCCGCTCGCATGATATAGTTTTTAACATTGACTGACTTCATTTATTTGTATATCGGACTGAACATGGACGAATCACACTGAATATGTATTGTGTCATATAATAGATAACATATATGTATGTCTTTGTGATGAATAAAATATCTGAATCTGAATCTGAAAAGCGAATCAAAAACACAGTTATCGATCGATGCAGCCATGTCGTTGCGTTTGTGCTCCCGCTACAATTACGCGCAACTATATAGACTAGGAGGTCGCGACAAAAAGGGTAACGATAACGTAAATAGCTGAAACTGGGTTCACAGGATAAAGACCAACCCTCTGAAGCTAAATGTGTCGGTCTGCCTGTTCCAAGTGGTTGCGTTACGTAGATATGGCGACTAAAAAAGTAGTTATGGTGACATAAAATATATATGATAAGGTAAATGGATGCAAATGACCAAGCATGGAAGTATCAGTACATACTTGCTTGGCAATACAAAAACTGTAGAAATATTTGGTTGCATTTCTTAGCTATCGGCGATTTAAGTTACAGATATAACTTTAGGTATATTTAAGTATTTAATAATAAAACCGACTGATTTTTGTTTTATAATTAATAGGTATCGAAGTTTCCAGACAATCAGTATATTCATCAGCAGGCACATTCCAGCATCTATTTTATATAGCCAATCTAGATAACGCAACCACTTGGCACGCACAAACCGACATATTTAGCATCAGAGGGTTGGTCTCTAACCTGTGAACCCAGATTCAGCCATTTTCCTTATCGTGACCAAAAATGTCGTGACCTCCCGGAACAATAATAAAGATCTATTATTAAGGTGATGCTTTCGCTGTCTTCCTAACGGAATAAAGTTGGAGTCATCTAGATATCGTTGAAGATATAAAACCTTCAGAATCACCACCGAGGCGGGATAACAGCGAATTGGGTTCGATAAGGGCGTATATTTGGTGGAATTAATCGAGTCCCAGCCTCTCCAAAAGCCAGCGGTTGCGCAGAACCAAAAATGGCACCCGTGATGATGTGCGTTATATGCAACAAATAGGAGTATGCCGAGAAGGGATATTTCGTTCAGTGATCAGGATCATAATTGTTGTTTGTTTTGCCAAACAACAGTTTGTCAGCCTCAATAGCCCAGTTGCGCGACACTTCGGCGATCGCTCTCCGAAGTTAAGCAACGCTGGGTCCGGTCTGGTCTTGGATGGGTGACCATTCGACCGTTGAGAGAGGCTGGCCGTGGTTCGGGTTCCACGTTAAGCTGTAGGTCCCCTTCCTTACTTACTAGGTGGTAGGGTTTATCCCGCCCGGGTTGGTATTATCGCATTGGATGAACGATGGTCGAAGCGGCAATGAAAATTGTCCGTGTTTTCCATCCAGTTCAATGTAGCCGTGCAATATAAGGAAGGTCCTGGCATGGCACCTAGTTCCCATGTGGTGTGTTGGGTTAATACCATGACAGAAGGTGTGGTATTAGCCATCCATGTCCAGTCACATAAAAAAAAATTTGGTTAAAAAAAGTATTTTTAGTCCTTTTTAGTTCTTTGGATGAATTGCATGGCATGCATAAAAAAGTTTGAATAAAGAATCCGATATTTATGAAATTTCAAAATGAGATGTAAATTATTTTTAAAAATATATGGTTTTGCTCATAGACCTAGCATGCGCGCGCAGCGCGCTTATTTCTATGGTTTTACTTACCCCTCTATGGAACTGTATTCAATCAGCTGTTATCACAACCTTGAAAAACTATATACGTATCACTTGAATGCATGTACTTTAAATCTTCTGATTTGCAAAAGTTAGCGAATGAGCATTGATTGATTCATCTCGGCACTCATTATGTGTGCCTAAAACATCATTGGGCGAAGCGAGGTTGACGACTACCACTGGGTACCCTGAGACCCGTATATATCGGTGCTCGAGAACCAAAAATGGCACCCGTGATGATGTGCGTTACATGCAACAAATAGGAGTACGCCGAGAAGGGTTTTTCGTTCAGTGATCAGGATCATAATTGTTGTATGTTTTGCCAAACAACAGTTAAGTATATTATTGTTTGTTTATTATTTAATTACCTATGTTTTTCGTACATCGTAGGTTAAATATAACTTTACCGTAAGAGTAACCGATCCTCGCTTGGTTCAATAAATCATTGGCAAATATATTATTTCTAAGCTTCATTAAAGTTTGTTCATTAAAGATAGTAATAATCTACAATTATGACATGGACAGATGTTGCATAGTAATTTTTTATTCCCCAGAGGTGTCTTTTAATCCTGATGCCTTGTTCATGCTGGTAAGCTTTTGTGTTATATTTTCAGTTGTCTATTGACTTTAATGTTTGAGCTACTAAAAATACAAGAATATTCGTCGGAGCTGATAACCCTGTGCCTTCGTCCCCTTTCCACCATTGCTGTACGCGGAACAAGCAGGAAATGCACCCATTTATTGTCGATATTCCCATTATAAGAACCAACTGATCCTATAAATCCTACCTATAGGGTTGGTGAACTGGTGAACCCCAAGTAAAACCTGCGGTCTTTCAAACACGCTGTGCAGAAGTGCCTGTCCTGCCGGCATGGTTTTCGTTGCCCCCTTGGGTGCTCGAAAGCCCATGGGCTCCGTCGGCCACCTCTTATACGAGGGCCTGGGGTACGCCATTTGCCCTGCTTGACAAACAAAACCTTTTACAAGTTTAACTACTTGGCCCTCCCCATTTGGCGTTTTGGAGCAGACACAGACTTCCAATTTATTATAATTTCAGAAATAGGTACAAATATGAACAAATATAGTTTTTACATAGTTGCTGCATAGCACGAATGTATTGTTGCGTGACGGGGGTACATTAGTCGCGGGGATTGTCGCCTGATGGTATGCGCATGCGCACGGCGTCGTGCAACGGAAAACATTTCTTTGCCTTTCGACAAACACTTCCCACCGAACACAATTGAGTGGTCAGTCGGTCAACAATGCGTCTTCCACCTCCGGGTATCGGGTGTCGGTCCGATGCACCGTACAGTCGATCCGTGGCACCTCGCGCCGGACCGTTCGTCGTGAGGTCGCGAGTGACCATCGCTCACCTGACGCTGCCCGATATCGGGTTACCGACTGTTGGCCACGTGTGAACGTGTCTTTACAATATTTACGACCGTTAGGAGAATGTTTTATTTGACATTTTTAGGGTTCCGTACCCAAGGGGTGAAAACGGAACCCTATTACCATGCCTCCGCTGTCCGTCCGTCCGTCCGTCCGTCTGTTACAGGGCTGTATCTCATGAACCTTAATAGATAGGCAGCTGAATTTTTCACAAAGTGTGTACTTATTTTGCCGCTATAACAACAAATAAGGAAAATTAAAATATAATAAAAATTTAATAGTGATAAAAAAGTGTGATTTTTTGGTGTTCAATAATTTACGATGGTACGGAACCCTTCGTGTGCGAGTCCGACTCGCACTTGACCGGTTTTTGCTTTGACCGAGGGTCAGTGTAAAGTAAAGACTGGAAAACAGACATTAATTTCTAAATAAGAGGATATAGAACGAGATTTCTTTCACAAAACCTTCACAATCTCATTGCAACAATTTCCGATGTCTTCAAAAACATTCTAATAATCTAACTGATTTTATTTCAAGTTTGCATTTACGATTTCGTTACAACTGCTTGCAACAAGTAGCGAGCAACCTGCAATTTTAACACGTTTTAACATCAAAGTTGCTGCGGGTCACTGGCTTACCTGGTGCTAGACATCTTGTCTCAGTCGTTTGGCAGCGAGTGGTTTTCGGTGATTTAGTGTTGTTTTGGTTGAAACGTTGCATTATGGATATTATGGATTTCCTAACAGCGACTGGCAGGCAAGGAGTGGTTTTTTCCTTGTGTAATATAATTTATGATACATTTATGGTATAATATTCTGAAAATTCGCTTTACGTGATGACGTTTTGGCAGATCTGCTTCCGTTGCCCACCTCGTACGTATTTTTATGCAACCTGACATGGATGGGCTGATGCCACACAACTACCGTTGTGATATTATTCCAATAGACCGCATTCCTGAAGGAATTAGGAGCAATGTCAGGACCTCCTCTTTACGAGAGCGGGTACATTGAACTGGATGGAAAACTCGGACATTTTTTCATTGCCGCTTCGACCATATTTTCTTCCAGTGCGATGGTACCGACCCGGGCGGGCTTAGACCCTACCACCTAGTAGGGGAAGGGGACCTACAGTTTTACATGGATTGCAAACCATGGAGCAGCTCGTATTCGTGAAGAAATTCACTTATCCAACTCAGAAAGAGAAAGAAAGTGGTTCATGAACGGGGCGAGGATTTGAACCCAGACCCCTGATATACTAGGAAAGTCCTCGCGCCACTAGGCTATGACCCGTACCTGGAAACCATAAGTTGTTAGAATAGTATGCTCAGCAATAGTATAAATCTTAGAAGATTCAATAATTAGGTACTGATATACATATATCCCGCTTATTTTGAAGATATAAAAAGTAAAGAATATACAGGCAACAGGCCGCTTGGAGCAAAAGATGTAAAGAAATGTAGTGGAATATTAACATAATTGTCAAGTCCAGAAACCTAAACAACACTGATAGGCTGTCATTATCATCCTAATCAGTTCTCCTGAGAAAAGAGAGTTTGTTTGATGTTGGATGTTCACACACAGGGTCACGCGGGAGCGGGCGGCGGAGCGGCAGTACTCACCTAGTGTGTACTCGCTCGCCTGCCAGCGGACAATGTTTGACGAAAAGCGTCACATTTTTCTCGGTTGCCGCTTCTTTGACATGACGCCGGTGTGTGAAATGTAACCGAGCTCTGTCACTCGCTTCGCAAACAGAAGTCGATTGTTTTAGGGCTGCCGTTCGCGGTAGAGCGGCGGCGGCGGCGCGGGGGCGGCGGCGATGGCTTCCCGCGTAATAACTGATTTTGGGCTACCCTCTCCGAGCAAGAGACAAGATAAGCCATCGTTCCCTGTCCTCCTTTAAAGCATTTCAATATAAACGAGTTTTTTTGGGAACGTTGTCGATTATTGTTTATTTATCATTCATAGGCATTGCATAACACTCGGATTTCTGGTATTTTATCATTACCTGACCTTCGCTGGAATTTCAACGTCCACGTAGTTTAAGTTAACGTTTTATTTTATTTATTTAATGTAAGAGTTATTGGTACCTATTTGTGTACCATAAATTATATTTTATCTTTTGCATCATTAACATTAAGTAACTGCCATTAATGACAGGAGAAAGAAATCAACAATTCACGTCGTATGCAGCAGTTTATTTATGTATACATCTATAAGGCTTACATACAGAGTAATATGTAAGAACATTAAAAAAATAACAAACACCAGATACACATACTCTACATGCGATTTAAAATGTTGCAGCAGTGAGTGAAATGTATATTAATAAATTATTACCAACATAAATAAGATGACAATTAAACAGTCATTATCATAAAAGTTAACTAAAAATAATAATAAGAAAGTACAATTCAGTATGCATTACTACACATTTTATAAACCATTATGCTTAACAATATAATTTTATGACAATTAAGTTTATTTGCAAAGACAATCCCCGCCATCTAGCATGTTACCTAACTGGATATGGATGGCTAACACCAGACCTACTCTCATAATATTACCATGATATTCGTCATACACCTCGTATTCTGAAAGGAATTTGGTACAATTTTTTATTTTTTTTTATGTGACTGGACATGGATGGCTAACACCACACTTTCTGTCATGGTATTAGCCCAACACACCACATGGGAACTAGGTGCCATGCCAGGACCTTCCTTATATTGCACGGCTACATTAAACTGGACGGAAAACACGGACAATTTTCATTGCCGCTTCGACCATCGTTCATCCAATGCGATGGTACCAACCCGGGCGGGATTTACCCTACCACCTAGTAAGTAAGGAAGGGGACCTACAGTTTAACGCGGAATCCGAACCACGGCCAGCCTCTCTCAACGGTCGAATGGTCACCCATCCAAGACCAGACCGGACCCAGCGTTGCTTAACTTCGGAGAGCGATCGCCGAAGTGTCGCGATGCCAGGACCTTCCCCGTGTCCTGGCATTGTCCCCCCGTGGCCATATAAATAAATTTAAGTGGGTCCACTGCATTTATTCCCGTGCATATTGTAAGAGGCAATGAAGAGATTCGTCGTTCGTGGTTAGGATTTCAGTTAGGATGAGGTAGAGTTAATCCTGCCATAGTTGGTACCATCCCATTTCATAGTTAAAACGACATAGGCAATTGTCCGTATTTTACATCCAGTTCAATTTAGCCATGCATAATAAGGACGTCCTGAGTTGGCGCTTGTTTCAATCTGACGTCGTGGGCTAATATGAAACCAGCAGACGTTGTATGAACCGTCCATGTCCAGTAACATTTGAAAAAACATGAGCACGGCTAAAATATGTGACCGGATAGAAAACACCGTAATATTTCGCTGTCGCTTCGACCATTTTTCATCCTATATGATCCCGGAATAGTATTCCTATTTCCTACTTATTTATTCTACTTATATAGACGTAACTGTAAATAAAGGCTAAATAAAGGCACCGGGTGGCTAAGCTCAAATGGCAGTGGGCTGGTCACGTCAGCCGAAAAGACGATGACCGTTGGAGTAACCGTGTCCTACACTGGCGGCCGTGGACAGGCAAACGGAGTGTGGGAAGACCACCCGCCAGGTGGGAAGACGACATGAAGTGCGTCGGCGGAAAGCAGTGGTTCCGTACCGCTGAGGGCCGGGAGGACTGGAGAAGGATTGGAGATGCGTATGTCCAGCAGTGGACGCAAACACGCTGACTGACTGACTGACTGACTGACTGTAAATAAAGAGCTTTTAATATATTAGCCTCCACACGCCAACTGCCTATCCTGTCCGTGCATGACAGTTCCTGATGTTTGCGCACTGGCTACCAATGTGGGTTGCGGAAGGGGGGGTGGGGGGAGGGGTCGAGTGTACCCAGCTCCTCGATAGTAGCGGTGACATTCCTAGGAAAAGAACATTTGGATATTTGGTTGAGAATACTTGCGTTTCTGTTGAATTAGGGGCCAATTGTGATTCCAGTGTCTAATATAATTCAGAGTTAACTGTTATATCATATAGCATACTTTGCTTATTTGTTGTACGGCTCGTAGCTCAGGAGCGAGTGGACTTGCCTTCCATCCCAGCGGTCTGGAGTTAAATCCCCGCCCCGGCGATGCACTAATTTCTTGATATTTCAGAGTAGGATACGTTTATATCCTCCTGAATGCTAGCTGTTTCATGATTCGAAATCCATGTAAAACTGTAGGTCCTCTTCCCCTGCTAGGCGGTAGGGTTAAGCCCGCCACGGTTGGTACCATCGCATTGGATGAATAGGTGGTCGAAGCGGCAATGAAAAATTATCTTTATTTTCCATATTAATATCATGAAGGTGAGTGTGGTATTAATTATCCATTCCCAGTCACATACAAAACAGCTTATACATGCACCTACAACTTTTACATAATAACATCTAAAATCCTAAATATCAAAACATATCAACCGTGACTGACATAGGTAGGTAGTAAAATGGTCTATGGAACTGGATATGGGTGGCTAAAACTACACCTACTGTCTTGATATTAACGTAACACACCACATGAGAACTGGGTGTCATGCCAGAATATTTCTTATAAAGCTCGGTTGCTGGACTAAAAAGACGCGTAATTTTCATTGCTGCTTCGAACATCTTTCATTCAATGCGATGTTACTAACTCAGGCGGGATTTTAAGGGTTCCGTACCCAAAGGGTGCCAACGGAACCCTATTACTAAGCCTCCGCTGTCCGTCCGTCCGTCCGTCCGTCCGTCCGCCCGTCCGTCCGTCCGTCCGACCGCCTGTCACAGGGCGTTATCTCATGAACCGTAATAGGTAGGCAGCTGAAATTTTCACAGACTATGTATTTATTTTGCCGCTATAACAACAAATAGATCAATTAAAGGGGGGCCCCATACAAAAAACTGATTTTTTCGTGATAAATCTTGTACGATGGTACGGAACCCTTCGTGTGCGAGTCCGACTCGCACTTGGCCGGTTTTTTGTGTTAAATATTTTATTGTCATAATTATGAAAAATTGTATGCTGTTGAATTGCGATATAAAAATATTGCCATTTAACGGTAAATAATTTGTACATGATAAAAAAAATATTAGTTCTTTAAAATTATTTAATAAATTGTCTGAGGCTTTATTTGATATTTATAATTAAACGGTCCTTTAAATTACATTATTTTTAACTGGAATTTAGACGCTCGAATTTTCGTGGTAAGCTATTTTCGTCGAATATGAAATGCTGTTAAATTTTTATTGTCATGTTAACTTAGTTTAAAAGAGTATATCACCGGTTATTTTCGATAAAAACAGTTAACCGAAACAAAAACTAACTTAAGTATACCTTATTTATGTGCTGATTTTTGTATCTAGACAAGTTTAAACACAACAACTTATATTATTTCCCGCAGAAACAGACAAGGCAAAAATGTAATCTCACCTAATCCGTGTTTGAATTTACGATAATGATCCAATAATTTGACTGAATAATCAAAAAGAGCGACAGTCGGAATGTTCCAATATCTATTTAGACCGTAATGTCGTAAGTTATACTCGCGGTGGGATGTGGGCTGGACAACGGTACCGCACAGCGTGGCGCAGCTCCGCACCGCCCGCCGCCCGCCGCGGCCGCCAGCTCACCGCCGCCGCTGCACGGCCCCGAAAGTCAACTCCTGAGGTGACCGAGAAATTCCCTATGACCTCGCGAGTCTGTCTTTTTGAACATTTGGCATTAGAAAATATCGAAATTTAAAAAAATCTGGGTCGAATAAAAAATTCTATATAAATATTAATAAACCTGCTTACGAAATTCCATGAGAATCGGTTGAGAAAAACGCGCACATTGCCGCTTTGTAAAAATATCACGTGTGATCGATCAATTATTTTGAACCAGAATATTAACTTATTGAACAGTAAGGCTGGCTAAAAATAAGTCGTACAACTGTCCAGTTACAACAGGTACAGTAATTTTAACAGATTGGACAGTACACTGAATTAAAGACGTAGAGGTAAGAACAGAAAAACTACTAAAGGAACAAACAGTTTTCACACAGTTAGGGAAACAGTAAAAGAAAACAGTTATAGCACACGGTGAAAAAAATTAAAGGATGCAGTACATTTAATATGTTAGGCTTACTGTTTTTACTTAAAGTAGCAAATTTACTTACACGGAAAAAAAACCATTTGATTTAAGAAAACATTGTTTAAAAATTTAACAAAAAAAATAACCGACTTCAAAGAAAAACCACTAAAAAGGAAAAAAATAATGTTCATTTTTGTAGTTACAATTTCTGTTATTTTTTGAGTCGGCGTCAGCCGGGCACGCGCTGCGCCAATCAAGAGAACCTAACCTAACCTAACCTAACCTAACCTAACCTAACCTTGGCTGACACCGACTCAAAAAATAACAGAAATTGTAACTACAAAAATGAACATTATTTTTTCCTTTTTAGTGGTTTTTCTTTGAAGTCGGTTATTTTTTTTGTTAAATTTTTTTTTATTTGTTAATTTTTAGTGAATCTGAAGTACACTTACTAATTTGTACACGTCCTTTCCAATAAAAAAAGAATCACCGAAATCGGTTGGCGTTATATTGAGTTATTCGTCCATTTGTCGCGCACATCTTAATACAAATTTAAGACTTTTATGATTTTCTCATGGATATCATTGTCAGAACTTAACCAAATTAAAATGGGACCACTTGGGAAGCACTAGCTATCATTTAAAAAAATAATCATCAAAATCGGTTCACCCAGGAAAAAGTTATGAGGTAACAAACATAAAAAAAAAAAAAAAAACAAAAAAAAAAAAAAACATACAGACGAATTGATAACCTCCTCCTTTTTTTGAAGTCGGTTAAAAATAGGATATTTTCTTTCTTATTTTAGAAAAGATATTTTCTTAAAATTAGTATATAATTAAGACAAAATGTGAAAATAAATAAAAGTGTCGTTTTTTTTAATAATGCTTTCTCACATCAATTAAATTGAAATCCAAGAAACACTGTTTCTCATTTTAAATGCCCTTTTTTTCCGTGTAATTAGCTTTATTTTAACTTTGCAAGACGGTTGTTATTATCGGAATTACAGATGGATTCACTGATATTTTTTTTCAGTGCACCGCATCACACTGAATCGGGTGATTGGGAGCAGCTCGCTCAGGGGTGGCTGTCGAGCGTGCCGCGGAGCGAAGTCATCCAAGTGAAGGTATTGCGAAATGTCAGCGCGCTCGACTCCTTTTATTTCGCCTGGTCATGTTGGAAAGACTGGATGTTGGCTGCTAGACCTGCCGCATGAGAGAAATGGAGGATTGCCGTCAACGTCGAGAAGACACTCGCCATCGCAGCGGAGCACGCGAGCTGCAACTCCGAGGACTAGACGTAGAGTTGTAGTCCTAGGGTTCGCTACTTCGGATGTAGCATAGATCGGTATCTGCACATCACGTCTATGGTGACCTTCAGATCTGACAAGGCAAGGCGAACGCTCCTGAGACCGGTCATCTCTTCGAGGTTATCGGTGCGAACAAAATTAAGGATCTATAAAACAGTTTATAGGCCATCCTACACATCTACAGTGCGGTATACGCTGTGCTCCGCCACTCGAAACAAAGAGATCTATGCCCAACAGAACATCTATTTGGCACTGATTGTCAAAGCCGAGCGGTTGTCAGGAATAGCGTGATCCCTCACAACCTGAAAACGCCCCTAGAATTTGTCCCAAATTGTTGTCATGGAAGTAAGTAGATTTAAAAAGACGATTTGTTGTTTTTTTACCCCTGACATAAATCCTTATGTTGCAAAACACATTTTGAAATGTTGTTTAATTATTGCAAGAAAATAATAAAACTATTGTGATGTTTTTTTGTGTACAATAAAAAAATAGTGGCTTCAAATAAATGCCACCGACAAACCTTAAATTAATAATTTATATGTTGCCAATATACTAACAATTCCAAAGCATTGAAATTATTGTTAAGAAAAAAAGTAGCTCTTTAAAGGCTGCTCTCAAAGGTACCGCGCTTCCATAAGTTACCATGTTTATCGCCGCCGAACCTGCGCCTGCGTCGCCTCCCCTCTCCGCCCTCCCCGCACCCTCTCCCCCTCCCGCCGCCGCCGCCAACCCGTCATGCAGCACCTGACAGATTTTGGACTCGGTTTCCTAAGGAGTTAGGTATTATTAATTTAAGAGAATCCGTTTTTGCACTGCACGTGACTTGAAGGTACCATCAAATCATTGATATTGTACGAGGTGGATACCAAAAGTATGTTGTTTTTTGTTGAATATGTTTTTTGTTTTTGCCTGTTGCGGCTGGCCGTGTTTTCATTTCATTTCATTTATTTTTTTTAAACTTTTGTTAGTCAAACTACACTAATTCGCGGATTGGACCAACTCAGTTAAACGATCCCACAAAGAAACTTCATAGATTTATCAAATATATTTTTTTAATCAACAATTATGAAACATCAACCCTAAGATTAAATTACTTACAACTAACAAAGTTACTAATGCAATAATATAAATTAATGTAATTTGTAGCATTACCAGTATTCTCTGGAGTAAAACTCTTGTCCAGATTCGACGTAAATCTATAAGGTCCTCTTCATTGCTAATTAGGTGTAAAGGTGTATAACCCCACCCGGGTTGGTACCATCGCATGCAATGAAAGATGGTCGAAGCGGCAATTAAAATGATCCCTTTTTTCCATCCAGTCCATTCTAGATTAGCAATATAAGGAAGGTTCTGGCAGTTCACCTATTTCCACGTGGCGTGCAGAGCTTTTAGGATTGGTATCGCCCGTTTTCACCACGTTAAGCTACAAAAAACCCAAAGTTACCTTTCGGTTACACCAGGTACATAAATATGGCATGTGACCGAAAGTTATTTATTAAATTTCAGGTGACTGGAGGTTAACAACGATAATAAAGGTTAGGTAATAATGTTTTTTTTTTATTGTTATGTAATATGTACTTGATGTATGATGTATTTTTTTTTACACACCACAACATAAATTTTTTTTGCCACACCTAAATTTAGGTAATCACTATACTTTGTAAAAGTACCGTTTGTTCACACATTTGTACAATTTTAAGTGATACGGCAATAAATGATTTTGATTTTGATTTTGGTTGTGAAAACAGGGGACTAGTAATTATGTTAGCCATACATGTCCAGTGCCCTAAAAACAAACTTTGTAATTTACCCTGGTTTTATGATTCCCTGGTGGTATGAGAACTTTTAATTTGTTTTATAAGAAAACATCTACAGTCGTATTCAGAGAGTACCTGTCAAAACTTAAGAGATTAGCACCGGATCAACTCTCAGTTGATTTATTAGTTGTAAGAAATTGTAGAAAAAAATTTCTTTCACTGACTGAGGAAACAGGCATGCACCATCCTACGGAACTTGATGACCCCATTATCCTCTTAAGTCAATAGAATATTTTTAAATAAAGCCAATTTACTTAACATCACTCACCACATGTGCTACCTGCAGAAACTTTAGTTTAACACGATATAAGGAAGGTCCTGGCTTGGCACCTAGTTCCCATGTGGTGTGTTAGGCCAATATCTGACTGGAATTAGCCATCCATGTCCAGTAACAAAAAAAAAACAATAACCATCTCCTTACTTTTCTCGTCGCGCACATTGAAACCCAAGAAGCAATGAGATTAAGTCCACATCGTGTATTAAGAGTTGAAACTTGAAAAAATATATAACGCGTTACAAATGTGGTGCGGGGTTGACTCTGAGATAATGCTCTAACAATGGGTTGAATTCGGTAGTTGTGATAATCGGGTTAGATACGGCGCTTTACGTCTGTCTGGCACACACGTGGGTACGTCACGAAGGTATGACATCAGATTATGACTGACTATAACTCACAATCTATAATTTTAAAAAACATCCGGATTTGGTTTATGATTTTTAAAATATTCTGGTCAATTTTGTTTGATAAAAAACCAGTATGGCTGGCTGTGATGAGGAAACACAGGTGCTCAGAAAGCCAATATCACCTCTCCTCGCTTGACTACTCTGAATGAGCCACCATTCCGGACTTGCGGACGATCATAATGCTGTTAATAATTCACCGTTTGAAGACGTCTCAGGTTGGAGGTATGAGAAAAAGCCATTGCCATATCCTGGTGCGAAACACCTAACGTGCCCTGATTATCTGCAGCGAGTGCATTGGATGTAGGTTGGATGGGTTAGAAAAGGGAGATGCAAGTTCCAAAGAGCAAAATCCACGGTAGTGCGTGTAGAACAGGCTGAGTAGCCTAGTGGCGCGGGGACTGACCTAGCGTACCAGAGGCCCGGGTTCAATACCAACTTGCACCAATGTCTTTCTCTTTCAGAGTTCGATAAGTGCATTTTCGTCACGAATGCGAGCTGCTCCATGGTTCGGAATCCATGTAAAACTGTAGGTCCCCTTCCCCTACTAGGTGGGGTAGGGTTTAAGCCCGCCCGGGTTGGTATCATCGCATTGGATGAAAAGATGGTCGAAGCGGCAATGAAAAATTGTCTGTGTTTTCCATCCAGTTCAATGTAGCCGTGCTCATAAAGGGAAGGTCCTGGCATGGCACCTAATTCCTTCGGGAATTTGGTGTATTAGGCTAATATCATAATGGTAGTTGTGTGGTATTAGCCATCCATGTCAGGTCGCATAAAAAAAAATTCAAAAAAACAAAGCGTCAGTGGCAGGTACTCCAAGCCATCGTTGAGTTTCGGGTCTCCAATAAGACGGGTGACTCGGCACTATATTCGATGATTCGAAAATGTAGAAGATATTTTCTGTGATAGCTTGCAGTAGGTACCGTGTGGTCGATAAACCAGAGATGCTCAGAAGAGCAACTAGAGCAATGTTGTGGCCGTCACGCCAGAAGTTGCTAAGACAGTCGCGATGGCAAGCAGAAAGCCTCCAGCCAGCAGGAATCACGGAATACCAATTGAAAGGATGTGACATCACTATCCAGGTTTCCCTCCAGATTTACTTGTGCTAGGGAGATACTACACCCTTCTACTATCGATCTTCACAGTACGGTCAAAATTTGCCCTCAATATCTTCATAAAATCTGAATCGCTGCGTCTCCTTTATATTTTCTGAAACATATCACTCAATAAACATTCTCAAGGACAATTCATTGCCACTTTATAAATCTCGCAAACTTATAGAATCATTAAAGTATATCAATATTTTACCCAGTTTAGTTGTGAACAAAATATAAGCTTTCTATAGTCGAAAGCAATGCCTACGGGCATAGGGAATGTAGGAGAATTCTGAACGATGCAGTTAGTGGAACCAGAGGTCTCTCTACTCGCGAATCAATAAAGTAGATTTTGTATTTAGCTTTATTTTTTGCTTAATGTATCCTTGCTTCACGGCCAATCATATAAGCAATAATAGAAGCTACGTACATACATTGCCTCGGGCAAAATTAGTATTTTTACAACATTTTTAAACACAAGACGAATCGCCTTTTATCAATACGAAATAGAAATACAGTTACGTTAAGACATCTATGCATTAACAAATAAAATTATACGACTGAGGCGCAAGTTAAAGGTTAACATACGACACCGATCCGAACAATAATTGAAAAACAATAAAATCGTAGCAGGAAATGAACCTCAACCCGCGCCTCGCGCCGCCCGCACTCCCCCGCTGCGCCGACTCGAACGGAGCCGACATAGTACACCTTCGTGACATATTTACTCCTTCCCTACCTGCTCGTACTATCTGCTCCTTTGAACGCAATCCAAATACAACCCTATACTAATCTTGGTAAAGATCAAAGATGGGCCTCATTGTTCAACGAATATGGCGTTACATCTTTAGGGGTAATGCGACATAAAATTTAAAACAAGTGACAACAGGAAAGAGTCGAAAACACTTGAAACACAAATCGATTGAACACCTGTCGGCGAGGGACCAAACCGCCTTCGCTTGTAAAATGTGAGTTTTATGCGTGCGAATGGCGTAGATTGCACCTTAAATGGAATTTCAAACAAAAAAACTGGTCAAGTGACGAGTGTTTACATGCTAAAGATCTCGTTATTGCTGTCCATTGGCTGTCTGTTGTATTTTGAGCCGCACTGTTTAGATTGTTTTTAAATATATTCATATTTTTTCGAATTTTGATGCAATTAAATTATCAGGTGTGAGCTCTGGATATATCTGTTGCATATAATAATGTATTTAGAAACACTGAAGTGATGTTTAAAAGAAACACTGCGAATATTTATGTACATAAAAACAGATTGATTACAAACCAACTATATGGGCTATATTTTTAACTTTACTATTTTTATTAACGTTTTTCGAAATATTCGTTTGGAAGATTAAGTCAGATAACCAATTTATATCGATTTTCAAATAAAACATTCGCTCTAGTATTTTTTTATAAATAAATATTCGTATGTTATATTTGCAAAAGTACTTAAATTGTGATACCCCACTCTATGCTTTTTTATTCTCAATTACGTTTCTTAAAGTTAATCAGTTGTTATTTTTAGGGTAGTACCCAAAGGGTGCCAACGGAACCCTATTACTAAGCCTCCGCTGTCCGTCCGTCTGTCACAGGGCTGTATCTCATGAACCGTAATAGGTAAGCAGCTAAAATTTTCACAGAGTGTGTATTTATTTTGCCGCTATAACAACAAATTCTTCTTTCAAATTACTACTACAAACTCTTTCTTAAAATATTCAATAACAATAATTAAAGGGGGGCCCCATACAAAAAACCTGATTTTTCGTGTACATTTTGTACGGAACCCTTCGTGTGCGAGTCCGACTCGCACTTGGCCGGTTTTTTTTCTGCTTATTTTGATATTGTCTCATGTAAATGTGATCGTTGGTTCCCGAATTATCTGTGTGTGACCGACAGACAAACAGATACCAGAGAAATCCCATAAGGATTCCTCTTTTCGCAATTTTTGCGACAGGACGTTTTTAGGGTTTTCAAGTTTTTCTGAAATGTTTTTTCCAAGCTACTGCTCTAAAAATGCATTGGCGTCCTGCGTGCTGAATGTGTCATGACAATATTTGGAGACGTTGATTCATCGTCAGCTGGGTAAGTCAGATCATCTACTCCAAAGAACCCGGGAATTATCATTTGGGATATCTCCTCTTGTATATAGGCCACGCGTTCATTTTGCCCGCAGTGTAGCTAAAACATTACTCGTAGCACTTATCTTGAAATATCACTTGGTGTAACAGTTCTCCGACATTGAATTCACACCAACGATAAAGGCCTACAATCATTGCGTAGGTGTGAATTGGAAAACGATCGTTTACCATTCTGCGTCCTATACCCATGGAAATAGAGTTTCTATTTAACATTTATCAATAAATCATTACTCTATTCCATATCGCACCCTTTGAGAGAGTTTCAACTCTAAACTCATCATGAAACAGTTCACATTTTGTTGTTTGATCGAAAAATACGAGCCCGTATTGCTTACGAGTTCAAGCGCGCGTATCAATTCAATTGATATTTTTCTATTGTGATAATTTGAAGCTAATGACGTAATATGCGTCAGGTGTGTCATAAAATATGAAGTTTTATTGTAGTAATGCTATCTGCTTTGTGTGTGTACACAGAGATAAAAATATGAAACTCTTTTGATGTAAAATTACCTCTTATATTATGTAAGTTCATTCCGGCACATTATTTTCAGTCGTATTCAGGGTGGGGGAATTAACTTTAATATGGGATTATCGCCGGACTAAATAGCACTTTTGTATGGTTGATCCGGTGCTAGTCCGCGTACTAAAATTTGACAGTTTAGACAGACTGATGTGTTGTAATAGAATAGTTTAGGACAATATATATATTTAGTTTTTCTAGCATATTATATTGAAACTAAGTTGTAATTCAATGGTCTAGGCTAAACGACTAACATCGCAAATTTGCAGCAGTAACAGCTTCTTGGTAACATGCAAATTATAATTTGAACAGCTTTGACGCGACCAAATACCTAATGTACCACATTATGTGCGCAACAAAGCACCTACATACATAAGTACGCTATATACGGTCTCACAACACAAAAGACAGTTGGGTGACTTTTGACTTTCGTCGCGTGGTTAAGCTTCATAATATAATTGAGCTCAAACACAAAATCCGGGCGCAAATTATCATACAATGGAGTAGCGAGTTCCGCCGGGACCCGCCGGGTCTCGGAGGGCAAAAAAACACCTCAGCTATGGTCTCTCCACTAAATCGGGAGCTACTAACAAGAATATATATTCGACTCAAGTTCAACCCTATCGATATGCAGTTTAAGTGAATGTTAGGTTGAATTTGGTAGCGTAGTTAGGCCGTGGCGGTGCGGAAGCGACGGCAGTCGTCCGTCGTAGGCCGGCCCGTCATACGAGTGCGTCCGATTGTTTGACGTGTGACAGACGGACGGCAAAAAATGTCAGCTTGGCTCGCTGCTGCTACGGAGGCGGTGCGCTGTGCTTGGCCACAGTAAATATATTGGAACAGTAAGTTAGTCCAATCTACTCATTGGGTTATAGGTTTTCCAAAATAACGTGCGGCCGGCGAGGGTTTTGTACTGATTCACTCAATAGCTAAAGTCAATAAATCAATAAAAGCCTTTCCGAAATCCGGTAACAAAGGATACATTGTTACTTTGCTCAGTTGATTATAGCAACAGAATCTCAATATTGTAAGTTACTTCAGGTGAATGACAGATCATACAGTCTTCTTATATTTTTCAAATTCATCGATAACTATAATATCGTAATCATCTAAACATAATGAATATCGCATCTCGTTCCATCATATCTGCCTACACCTCCGGCTAAACGGATTATGTATTTTGTAAGAATATGAAAAAAAAATGCGCCCATGACTTAGTTACTAAAAACTTGAGTCTGATTACAGCTCTGGAGATTCGTCGGCCTACAGACAAGGCCATGAGGTTTGGTTACGGTTTGGCGTGGCGATCATGCATCCATGGCTACAGCGCCACGACAGCCGCCACATCCACCGGGACACCCTTAACGAGGGATAAAAAGGTTTCACCAGAAAAAATACTGGGCTGAAATTATATGCATTCATTCCATCCGACGACGGTATCAGAAGACAGAGAGAATTTAAAAAATACTAGTGAATATAAATTGTTGTTCTGTACTTTTATAATGACCGACATCATTATAAAAGTACAGAATTATCCGAGCTCCCACCCTGGCTATTATCAGTGCACCTAATGTAACATTTATTAAACCAGGAAATTATATGTACTCCCGCCAATTTAAATTTAACAGTGCTCAAACAAAGACACGATATTGTTGCTTCGAAAAAGCGGTCAAAAGTTGCTTTTTCCTTATCGAGGTAGGCTACTTGTCCCTGTGTAAAAGTATACAGGTGAACTGCATCAAGGAGTATATATGTAAATATATACATATGTGTAGTTTTCCCACTGCTCTTTCACTTCCACTGTTGCCATGAACTGGTGATATGTTTGGCTGCTGAGGACCTGCACGGCTGACAGGAGTTATGAGACGCGACATTGAGGAGTAGGTACACTGGCGATCTTAACCCCCTAGAATACGTTTTGTTTTTGTCTTTCTTATTTGTAAATAAAACAACGATCATTGCAGGTGCCATTTCTTGCTTCCGCGAAAATTTGGTCCCTGGGTACCCGACTAATAGCTAATAGCTCGTTTCGCTCAATGGCGGTTTTAGGCACATATAATAAGTGGCGAACCCATTATTGTGTCCATCTATTGCTAGAAAGCCTAACACCATCAAAGTGGTGGGCATAGATTAGTAGTGTGAAAAATAAAGAGGACATACAAAAAAGGTGATTTTTTGTTGTTAAATCTTGTACGATGGTATGGAACCCTTCGTGTGCGAGTCCGAACTCGCACTTGACCGAATTTTCTTTCTTGAAGAATGTAACTTTGTTTTGAGAACGCATATTTTCTATTATCTTAATATCGAATAAATCATTGATATTATATTTGTTGAGTGAATGCAAAACGGTTAGTTTAATATTTATGTTTCCAATCATGTGAACATTTTCTCTCGTCCGAAACTTTTATCGATGGACGCTTCGTGAACAGGGGATGATTTCATTTCTGGCTATAATACAATTAAAATAATGTTATAATAACACGTGATGTGTGTTTTCCGACATATAAAAATAAATACAAGTGGTTTCCCTGTTTTTTTTGGCGTGCATATCGAAAGATGTGTCCAAGGGATTTGTACGGTATTTTGATAGATTTTGGACTGTATACTCCAGACAAGCATGCGTACCAACCTTGACTTCCGATTCGGTGCTCTCCTACTCTCAGGCGCCTGGAGTCCGTTGGTTGTTGGCGACACACACACTATCTGGTCCATAGGTTTTCGATAAACTTGGTGGTTGGTCCCGTGGGAACGCTGCTAAATCGATCGAATATCGACGCATCGACGGCTGGGTTGCGGAACAACACGCGTGCGCTTCGAGTGCGTGATGACGAGGACTGCTTGACTGACTCGCAGCCAAGATGGCTCCAAATCGTTCATCTCAGTTAGCACGCATCATTCCAGTAGTATGACAGTCCTTTTTCTATCTAATAAAAAAATATGAAAGTATAACTAACGAAAAGTTTGGAAAGAAATGTGCCACCAAGATGAATTTGTAATAAACAAATTTGTGAAGTATTTAATACGGAACATACCGCTCACCTAAAATACTATGCTATTTTACATGTGATGTAATCAGGTAATGTAAATAAATATAACTAAATATTAAAGAAAAAGAATAAGAATAAGAATGAACTAAGCTATGGGCAGTGGGCACACTTTGACTGCAGGGCGTTTAACTAAATTATTGCCCAGTCGCAGTGTGACGACCCGCACCACTCCATCAGATCCAGGATGCGTTGCATGCACGAGACCCAGTCGCCACTGCAGTGGCGGCAGGTTTTCATCTTTTACAAGAACAACCGTCCCTTCTGTGAGAGGGGCTTTACTGTCAGGTCGGGTCCACTTGCCTCGCTGCTGCAGACCATGGAGATACTCTACACTCCAACGTCGCCAGAAGTGTTGAGAGCACTGTTGGATCAGTTGCCATCGCGTAAGGCGGTTTGGTACTTGGTCGTTAAAATCCATGTCCGGCAGGGAGACAAGTGGTCCACCGATCAGGAAATGAGCGGGAGTCAAAGGCAACGGATCTGACGGATCCGTGCTAAGTACACAGAGTGGTCTTGAATTAAGCATTGCCTCAATTTGGCAGAGCAATGTGTGAAATTCGTCGTAGGTCAATATTTGAGTTCCTACAACACGATAAAGATGATGTTTCGAGCTCTTCACTCCGGCCTCCCACAAACCTCCGAAATGAGATCCGTAGGCGGGGCTGAAATGCCAAGTAATTCCTTGTTTCAGTCCGTTGGAAATAATGCAATCGTTGACACCATTGTCGTTTAAGAAATCGTACATTTCTTTTAGACGTTTATCAGCGCCAACGAAGTTTTTCCCGTTATCCGAATAGATATCTGTTCACAGACCACGCCTAGAACAAAAACGGCGCAATGTAGCTAGGAAAGCGTCCGTAGACAAATCTGACACGATTTCCAAATGAACTGCTCGAGTTGCCATGCAGATAAACAAGCAGATATACGATTTAATAACTTTGGCATTCCTGACTTTGTTGGCTCGAGTTGAGAATGGACCAGCAAAATCCACGCCTACTTTGATAAAAGGCCGTATTTGGTTTAACCGTGCAGCGGGTAAGGAAGCCATTTCAGGTTGAGGTGAAGTTGGACGGCAACGAAAACATCTAACGCAGCGATGAGTTCGCTGACGGATGATATCGCGCGCCGACAGTATCCAGAAACGCTGGAGTAATAGGTACTGCAGCGCCTGAGGACCTGGATGAAGATGAACGCGATGAGCGTCATCGATGATTAAAGTCGTTAAAGGATGTTCCTTAGGTAAGATAAGCTGATGCTTAGCTTCAAAATTCAAATAATCAGATCTCTCGATCCGCCCACCAACTCGAAGTAGGCCTTCGGAATCGATAAAAGGCTTGAGCCTTTGCAGACGTGTTGAACAGGGTTTACCTTTTTTAAGGTTTTCTATGACATCTCCAAATACAGTGCCTTGAACAATTTTAACGAGATATTTCAAAGCTGATTGAAGTTCAGATACCATTACGAATTTATTTCCAGTCTTAGAACTGACTTTAAGAAAGCGTAAGATGTATGCAGTTACACGGAGTAACCTACCTAAGGAAGAAAACCTTTTGAAAAGATCACAATAATGTTGTGTTGTCGAACTAAAAACGTGCAGACGTTTTTCTTCTTCTGTTGAACGTGCACAAGAAACTACGTTAGGCCAAGTATCTGGCGCATCCTTTAGCCAGGCAGGGCCGGAAAACCATAGCGGATGATCAATCAGAGCGGATGGCAAAGCACCGCGACTTGCAACATCGGCTGGGTTGTCAGACGAACGAACATGGCGCCAGCAGCTGGAAGGAATGCGCTTTTGAATTTCTGTAACCCGATTGGCTACAAAAGTTTTCCAATTGTGTGGTGAGGAACTCAACCACGCCAGAACTATCGATGAATCGGAGAACACGACGATGTTGTCCAAGTGTATGAGGTTCATATAAATGCTTTGTACGCTTTCTATTAGCTTGGCGGATAAGAGCGCACCATTAAGCTCTAGTCTCGGGATAGAAATGCGTTTTAGGGGTGCTACTTTTGTTTTCGCAATAAGGAGGTGAACGTGTACCGTGCCAATGCTATCGCTAGAGCGAAGGTAAATAACACCTGCATACGCCTTCTCCGACGCATCAGCAAATCCGATGAGTTGGACGCTATCGTGAGTTGGCAAGATGTGTCGAGGCAAGCTAACGTCTGATAGAAGGGGAAGTTCTGATAAGAATAACTTCCAGGCCTCGATGACTTCAACCGGAGGAATTTCATCCCAATCAGTTCCACAGAGCCATAAGCGTTGGATAAAGTGTTTAGCGTACAAAATGACAGGTGCCAACCATCCAAGAGGATCGTAAATCCGTGCTATCTCGGATAGAATGGCACGCTTTGTGCATTTTCGTTCCAACGGTTTAATGCTGTATTTGAAGCAATCACTCTGCGGATTCCATTCCAGGCCGAGCACCTTTACCGAGGAGTCGCCGTCAAGGTCAGCAAACGAGATTGTGTCTGGTGCAACGGGAGGTTCCCGCTCACCATTTGAATCCTTGGGGATCATGGGTGAATCCAATGAGACAAGTTCTTCGTAGTTGCTAGTCCACTTACGTAGCTCGAAACAACCAGCAGCACATATGTCGTTGAGTTCCTTTTTTAACTCTAACGCTGCTGTGATTGAATCGGCGCCGGTCACCACGTCGTCAACGAAAATATCACAGAGAAGAACGCGCGCTGCTTGCGGCCAACGAGATGATTCATCGCATGCTAGTTGGCGTATAGCGCGTATGGCGAGGAAAGGGGCAGCACTCACACCGAAAGTAACAGTGCGCAAGCGGTACTCGCGCACCGGTTGAGCGGGATCAGTGCGCCACAAGATTCTTTGAAGATCCTGTTGCTCTGTTTGTATGAGTATCTGCCGGTACATTTGTTTTATATCGGCAGTAAATACGACGAGATGAAGGCGAAACTTCAAAATTACAGCCACAATATCCTGCTGTAATTTGGGTCCTACTAACAAGATGTCATTTAAGGATGTACCAGACGAAGTTTTACACGACGCGTCAAATACTACGCGTAAAGGACTTGTGGTGCTACTCTGCTTTATGACACAGGTATGAGGTATGTAGTATGGCACTGTCGTGCTCTGCGTGGGATCCTCAATCATTTCCATGTGATTAAGGTCAATGTATTCTTGCAAACACTTGTGGTAAGCAATTTTGAGAGTAGGGTTGCGTGACAACCTGTACTCCAGCTGCCGAAGGCGCGATAGCGCGGCGCCGCGAGAGTCGCCAAGCGCCGGTGCATCAAGCTTGAGTGGAAGGCCCACAACGAAGCGACCGGTACTATCCCGAGTATGCGTTTCGACAAAGATCGTTTCACACAACGAATCCTCGGGTGATATTGGTGGAGTAGAATATATTTCTTCTACTTCCCAGAAGCGCTCCAAATCCATTTCGCGCTCAAAAGAACCAAAACAAGTGTAAGTTGGCGTCGAGGAAACCAACTCAACTTTACCCATCAAGAGAAAGCCAAACGAGCTGTTCAATGCTGCAGGTGTGCCTGGTGGACCACTTACCCTAGTGCCTAACATTATCTGAGAGAAAATGTCAGCTCCCAGAAGCAAATCCACAGGTCGAGACTTGAAATAATACGGATCAGCGAGTTCTAAGTTTTGAATATGAGGCCAAACAGAACTAGGAATGTTACAAGTCGGCATATCCCCAGTTATTTTGTTAAGTACTACTGCGTCAATATGAAACTTAGGATTTAATTTATTGCGAGGTGTGATATAAAACGAAACCTCACCTTTGGTTTCCAGAGCTTCCCCGTTTCCTATCCCACACAAGGGAGCGAGCATTCGTCTACGTGGTAGACCAAGTCGCTGAGCGCAGGCTTCCGTAAGGATCGAAGTTTGCGATCCCGAGTCTACAATGCATCGCAGGGTGAACGCCTTGTCGTGGACGTGAACATCCACCAACGCTGTCGATAAAAGCACTGTGGTGCGACGACCGACAGATGCTCTCGCGGTAGCGGCCCCGCTGGGTCCGCTGCTAGCTAAGGATGTGAGAGCGTTTACACTGTCGACTGGGGAGGCCGCGCACGCGTTAGAAAGCGTGTGAGGGTGTGGGGAAACTTCATTCGCAGCTACTACATGGTCTCCACGAGATGGAAAATGAAGAAGCGAATGATGGGACTTGTAACAAGTCCTGCACGAGTATGATGACTTGCAAACATCGACACTGTGACCAAAGTTAAGGCAATTAATGCAAAGGCTTTTTTGCTTTACCATATCAAACCGGGCCTGAGGAGTAAGCTGTAGAAACTCAGAACACTTACTCACGATGAAGTGAGTAGTCGAGTTACAGCATGGGCACCTTTTATTCGGTTTCGATACACCAGCACATAAGCTCGCCTCCGCCACACGCTTGGGCGGCGGCGGGTTAGTGCGTTTAGGTATCGTGCGCTCGCGCTCTGTTTGCATGTCAGACGTTTGCATAACTTCGTTAGCTGACAAATCCTTCTGTAAAAAGTCGACAAGCTCTGACACTTTCGGAATGTCTGAAGGAGTTGTGAGACTAAGCTCGAAACGACGCCTAACTTCAGCACCGATTTTTCTGAGAAGAATTTGCAGTAGAATGAAACTCCATTCATTTACAGGAAACTTCATCATTTTTAAAGCAGTAACATTTTCGTAATAAATGTTCAAAATGTTACGTAATGTTTGAGTGTTTTTACCGGTGATCGGTTCAATATCGAGAATTTTGTCCAAATGTTTCGCTGCAATGATCCGCTGATTGCTGTATCGGGTCGTTAGAATCTCGATAGCACCTGCATAATTTTCCGATGTCACAGGTATCGATTTTATAAGATTCTGCGGTTCTCCCTTCAAAGACAACAATAGGTATCTAAATTTTTCAATGTCCGAGAGATTTATATTGGCGTGGACAAGGGAGGTGAACAGATCAAAATATGAATTGAAATCTGTTACAGTTCCTGAGAATGTTGGCAAAGGTAAATGAGGCAACTTTATGTTATTTGAAGTGCAACACTCATGTATACTCGACGGAGCATGTACTAAGCGAGGTTCTGATATTTTAATTTCGTCGACAACGATCTGTATCGCATAATACAAATCCGAAAACCTTTTCCTTTCCTTCAGTTGCTCATCTTTATCGATTGTTTTCGCCTTAAACAACCCTTTTTCAATCTCCACTTGAACGGTTAAAAATTCCTTCCGAATGGAAGGCAAATCTTTCATTCGACATTTAAACTCCTTGTCCTTACTTTTAGAAAGTTGTAATAAATCCTCTAACTGACTAAATATTACATCACGGGCGAACAAATGTCTTTCCATTTTTATTAAGTGGTCTTAAAATCAATTATTCGACAAATATGACCACAAAATATAGGATTTGAAGTTAACTTTAAAAAGTTAACTCGGGCAAACGATTATAAAATTTCAAGTTCGACAACGATCTATATGAAGGTAGTTACATATTACGTGTAACTATTTGATAATCTTATCCACACGTGCCATCAAAAGAAATGAAATGGATGAATACTTATTTTAACGGAATGATTTAAATGCGACAGCGATAAGAACTCAAATATTCACCCACGAACGAAATGCCTATGTATGCTACGTTACCTACATGTATCGTAACCTGTTACTGCAGATGAGTAAAGTAGATATGGCGGCCTAGTGTAAGCAATAGTTTATTAGAGTTTAAAACAGAATCAATCAAAGTGTAAAATGTGTTGAGAAAATGTATGTAATGATGATATGGATAAAAACAATTTGATCTCGCTACGTGTATAGACCGAGAGACGACAAACGATACAATTTACATCATTAACGGCACATTCTTTACAAACTATTTTAGAAACGAAAATAAAATTATATCCGGCTCGAAGGACCAAATTTATGTACGGTATTTTGATAGATTTTGGACTGTATACTCCAGACAAGCATGCGTACCAACCTTGACTCCCGATTCGGTGCTCTCCTACTCTCAGGCGCCTGGAGTCCGTTGGTTGTTGGCGACACACACACTATCTGGTCCATAGGTTTTCGATAAACTTGGTGGTTGGTCCCGTGGGAACGCTGCTAAATCGATCGAATATCGACGCATCGACGGCTGGGTTGCGGAACAACACGCGTGCGCTTCGAGTGCGTGATGACGAGGACTGCTTGACTGACTCGCAGCCAAGATGGCTCCAAATCGTTCATCTCAGTTAGCACGCATCATTCCAGTAGTATGACAGTCCTTTTTCTATCTAATAAAAAAATATGAAAGTATAACTAACGAAAAGTTTGGAAAGAAATGTGCCACCAAGATGAATTTGTAATAAACAAATTTGTGAAGTATTTAATACGGAACAGGATTTGTTGATGTTACTTATATGTTGTTACTTAGTCGGGAACCGATAGGTAGGTGGATTGGAATTAATGATGGTCGAAGTTGGCAGACGCAATTTTCCGTATTTACCATCTAGTCCAATGTAGCCGCGGAAGGAAGGTTCTGGCATGGCGCCTAGTTACCGTGAGGTGTGTGAGGGTGTGTGTGTGTGTGTGTGTGATCATGACAGTAGAGGTCGTGCAAGTTGTCGATGCCAGATTACATAAAATATATAAATGAATGTTCCTGCATGTTTAAAAAATGTTCCGCCTTTTCACGCGGCAGGAATAACGGGCTGAATGATTAGCTCGAAACGTCGGAGAATGTCTCTTCCTGCCGTGTGAAAAGCCGTAACATTTTTAAAACGTCGGTAATCTCAAAAGTATCATAAATGTTCCTGCAGTGTAACCAAAATATTGCTTTTAAAAATACATGTTCGATTTGCCGCTCTTTTCTTGGTTGCATACTTTTAAAATAGAAATGAATCTGTTTTTAACTTATCTTAAGAAAATGTGAGAAGAACTCTTTCAGTTTAGGAATGTTATTTCAAATCTCATGTTTCTTAAAACTGTTGGCATGAGCCTAAGTAAATAAAATGTAATCGTTTTTTAACTCGTGTTTATAGATGTTTTTTTATAAATGATTAATTATTCTGTGTTGATAAAATGATTACAACAAGAATATAAAATCAGACAAAATATCAATAAGGTTGCAATATTTGTTTCAAATCATATAAACGATAATCTCAACTGCTTACAAATTTGTTGAAAACTATCAATAACATTATGTCTACGTAAATGCGTGCAACGCAACGCACCGTTACTGATATCGATGATATGCAAGCTCATTGAGAAATATTAAGGAATTTCTGAGAATCCTGGTGATAGGCATGTAGGCAGAGCGATGCACTGAACTGCCTCGCGCCGCCTGCCCAGCCACGCCGCCCGCCCAGCTGCACTGGATGCGGTGGGCGGCGCGCAGTGCCAACCGACACGCAGCATGCTCTACTTTAAAAACCGGCCAAGTTCAAGTCGGATCTGCACACGAAGGGTTCCGTACCATCGTACAAGATCATGTTTGATTTAGTAAATTAATTTGTCTCTATAACTGCTACTCGCACTACTCACGATACCCAAAGATAGACTGGTGTAGAATACCTCTGGCATTATGTTTTACCTTTTGCCCGATTTTTGAGTGCAATATATGTATATATATAAATAAATAAATAAAGATTTAACACCAAAATCAAGTTTTTTGTATTAATTTTTTAATTGTTTAGTTTACCTATTTATATTTATAATGGCAAAATAAATACACACTGTGAAAATTTCATCTGCCTACCTGCTACGGTTCATGAGATACAGCCCTGTAACAGACGGACGGACGGATGGACAGCGGAGGCTTAGTATTAGGGTTCCATTGACATCCTTTGGATACAGTACCCTAAAAATATGTTTTATGCAACCTGACATGGATAGCTAATACCACACAACTACCGTTATGATGTTAGCCCAATACACCACATTCCCGAAGGATGTAGGTGCCATGCCAGGACCTTCCCTTTATGAGCACGGCTTCATTGGACTCAATGGAGAACACGGTAATTTTCATTGCCGCGATCTTTTCATCCAATGCGATGGTACCAACCCGGGCGGGCTTAAACCCTACAACCTGGTATAGCATGGCTTTTTCCATCGCTGCAGTAAGATACCCGTTCTCAAGTAAAGTGATACCGGGGAATAGCGTCCTCAGTTATTGAAAGTGAAAATCGTATCAAAATAAGCGTTACTGAATGGGCTACAATACTACAAATGTTGAATATTCCAGTGTTTGAATATGCTTTTTAATTTGATGAAAGGCCCATTTTTGACCGATTTTTTTAGGACTTTTTTCAAAGAATCTTTAAATTCTCGAAAACGAAAAGATATATCGAAAAAAATACAAAATAGTCCTGAATAATTAAAAGGGCATGAAAATGATATGAGTGTGGTTGCGATCGAATTATAATTAAGGATATATGTTTACAGGTGTATCCTTTTCGGAGATACATGATTTCACATATTATTATTTTGTTCAGAATCTAGTCATCGGGCGACTGTTATTGAGATCGTTGACTCTTATGACATAGACTTTGTATTACATTAACTAAAACTGAATATTTTTCCAGATTGTATAAGTTGCTTGGTTCTTAGTGTTTAAATCATTTGTTAAAGTTCTCCTTTTTTGCCTCCTATGATTTTTAAGTACCGTAATGAATTAAAGTCATTTTAAATGCACCAGAGCGCATTACAACGCACGAAGATAATTATTATGCCAATAACGTATTCAAAATGGACCCATCTTGTCATGTAAAAGTAAGTCTGTTAACACTAGCTAATTATTTTTGCTCAAAATGTCATAATTTTTGAGGAAAGCTAGTTTTCTGAAGCGCTAATTTTGTTTGAAATTGTAAAATAATGATCCCCAGACCTCACGGATGGAAGGCAAGTCCACCCGCCCCTGAGCCAAGAGCCGCTAAATATAAATACATATGATATTTGTTTTGTTAAACCATGCCAGTAGTTATAGGAATTGTAACACCGTATTGGCGATCGTTTCACAATACTTTGTAAGGTGATTATGGACAAGTGACAAGCGACCGAGTGATAAATTATGTGTGAACGAAAGCGGTTACCGAATCATGCGGGCGACACGGCACTTTGCGGAGGGTAATATTATATTCTGCAGCTACGTGGGTAAACTGTCTTTAATTGTGACATCAGGGTTTCGAACCTGTTCGGCCCATGCAGAGTTTCTTGGATCCCCACACAAAAAACCGGTCAAGCATGAACGTGTTCACGTGCCGAGGGTCCCGTTAATGCCGGAAATGGAAGATAAATATTTATAAAATTCAAACAAAATTTGTGCTTCACAAATCTAGTTCAGACTCAAAATTTATGACGTTTTGTGCAAAAGTTTGTGTACAACTATGTGTACATATTGGTTTTTTATTTCACAATTTTCAAACAACCGTTGATAGGTGAAGAATTCAGGACAAAATGTGGGTGACCGACAGACACCAGAGCCAGACTAAGTGTCCTTTTTTTTTACTTTTTGCGACTGAGCCCTAAAAAGTAATAGACTTTGAGGCAATAATAAATTTATTCATATTAAATATAGCCCCACAAATAACTATGTCAGCATGTTTTAATTTGTTTATCGAAAAATGTATATTGGATTAAATCGAAGAGAAAATAATCTTTGTATGAAGAAAACATTCTGAATTAAAACATTTAAAATTCGTATTTTTTAGTTATAGTCCATATCTTATAGTATCTTACAGGTCTTTATATTCTACAGGAATGTGATCTCAAATAATACGGAATTATCATTAGTGGGTGTGAAAGGAGGTACAATCGTGGAAATATTTTCTTACACTCTCTTATAGGACTTCTTAAATTTTCAGAAAATTTTACAGGAATTCGCCTGGCAAGCAATTTAAACAAGCTCGATGGCCACGAAACCGTTGGTATGGTGCCTCGCTGAGCGTGGTTTCGGATGCTTTGAGTACCTTTAGTTTCTCGTCACAGCCGTGTTTTCAACCTTACTCAAGGTATCAACAAAAGGGATTTTGTTTAATATTCAAATAAAAACTAACTTCACTGCACGGCACAACTTTGACATTTCCTAAATTCATATTTTGCATGCACACGTCGGGACATTAATAAGTTTCACTTACTACATTGATAATGGATTGAGTATTAAGCGAATCGAGCGAGTACAGCGAGGCCTAAAAATCCCCACGAATATATTAACATAAGCGGAGTGTCCGCGACCTACGACAAGCGGCGCTCTCCGCGCACTCAATTATTTATATTAATATTAATATATTCAAAGGTAATGGATATTCATTACCCACATGCGGGTATTCTTTCTTCAGCTATTTCTCTGCTAAAATATTTAGACACTTAACGTAGGCAAAGTAACGGTGTACTAACGTATATTAAATGAATTCGCTAGCCGTGTATCATAATTTCTACGAATGTTGTGTCTAATTATTGAATCACGAGGCTTAATGCCTAATTTATGTATCTTGAAAAGATAAAATTTCTACATTAATGTTTAATAAAACTGAGCTTTCGTCTCTTATCTCTCTGCCCCGGTAGTGAAGTGTCGCGACACGCCTTGCCGTTGTAAAGCAACTCTGGCCACGGTTTGGATTCTACGCAAAACTGTAGGTCCTCTTCTTTCACATCCCAGCGTATCCACATATTACAGTGCAAAACAACCTTGAAATATGTAGGTCACTACTATTTAGGTAGGTAGAGTTATTCCCACGCGGGTTGGTATAAAATTGCCGCATTGCCGCCGCATTGTATAAAATGTCGAGGTGGCAATAAAAAGGAATAAAGCAATATAAGAAGTATCCTGGTATGGCACCTTATTCCCGTGTGGCATGTTAGGTTGGTATAAGCTATACACTCCAAAAAATACAGGACTTTTTGATCTTTTACAAAATATTCGTATATTTTTTCCTCCCTTAGTAAAAGCTAGCTGTTTATCAGCCACGTATCCAGACTTTTGATTAGGGTGTTGACAAACATTGAAACAACCATGTGAACTGTGTAAAAATAGCTGAAATTACTGTACTATAATTTTTAATAAAGAAGTACCGTCCGTAGTTAAGTCACACACTAATAAGTATTTTATATTTTTATATAAGTATTTTACATAAATATTATATTAGTATTTTACATAAATATTATATAAGTATTTTTTTACATTTTTTTTTGTCACGTTTATGTTTTTTTTTCAGTTAGATTTCGGGGGGGTATCTATCCCCCCTTGGATAAGTGCCTGTGTTTATTAAAATTAATGATTGTAACATGAAAAAATGTTTAAGAGAGGACATTTTTACAAAAAACATGAGGAACTTTTGTGCGTGCTATGATTGCCATTGTTGGTATCTCAAAGCATAAGCATGCGTAAGGCCACGTGCTGGCCAAAAGATAGATATATATGCAAATTTAAAACAAATTTATTGTTGCGACAACAGACAAATTATATTGCAACATGTTTGCCTTGTCGCCAATACGAAAATACATTATTGAAAAATGTAGCCATATACGTAAAATCTGTGACATGTTTATTGCTAATTAAAAATTATGTTTCAATGTGTCATTCGAGCAGGCAATACGATTAAATCACTTGGAAAAAATAGCAAAATTTTAAAGCTAAATGTATAAACATTTTATAAACGACAGCTTTACAACTCTGACCACTTCTTATAATCTCCTCTAACGACTCGCCATTTATGAAACCAATATCACTATATCAAGCAGGTTCATCAGTGTTGCGATGGCTTATGTGCATGTACATATACGTGTATAGATTGTGGTTGCTATGTTAGTAATTTGCTTTTAAATACTCTGTTAATCGGTTGCTATCAGACAGTAGACATAGTTTTAATTTATGTTCTTAGATTTACACCGTCGCTGTACATAATGTTTTGAAAACTTACGGGGCAACGAAGTGGCCCTGACGATGCTTCCGTCGTGGGAAGCGAAACATATCGGCCAAGCACGGCATTGCACACCGGAAAACCGTAAGTTTTCAAAACATTATAGATTTAATTGTTTTGTATGTAAAACAATATGTTCGTTTTGTCATGGAAAATTCTTACTATTACATTATTACGAACGACGAAGTTTCTTGTCGGCTCTTCTTCGCCAGAAGTAATCGAACCGACAGGAAAAAAAATGACGAATCCGAGTGTGTAATATACATCTAATGGAGGAAATAAAGAAACTGAGACTGAACAGATTATAAGTCAGCCTCATTGACCCAGTGGCGCGACACTTCGGCGATCGCTCTCCGAAGTTAAGCAGCGCTGGGTCCGGTCTGGTCTTGGATGGGTGACCATTCGACCGTTGAGAGAGGCTGGCCGTGGTCCGGATTCCACGTTAAATTGTAGGTCCCCTTCCTTACTTACTAGGTGGTAGGGTTTATCCCGCCCGGGTTGGTACCATCGCATTGGATGAACGATGGTCGAAGCGGCAATGAAAATTGTCCGTGTTTTCCATCCAGTTCAATGTAGCCTCGCAATATAAGGAAGGTCCTCGCATGGCACCTAGTTCCCATGTGTTGTGTTGGGCTAATACCATGACAGAAGGTGTGGTATTAGCCATCCATGTCCAGTCACATAAAAAAAAACCTAGGGGTCCGTAAGATTTTGTAATTTTATTTTAATTTAATATACCATAAATTAACTTTTTGCATATTGTTTCCTTTACTTTTACTCTGGGACCTTGCTACTTGATAAAATTCATGATTCTAAGAAGTACTTTACGAGTGTCAAAATATGTTTGTTTTGTTAGTAAAGTATGTTTTGATCACGTTGACTTATAAACGATTTTTGTTTACAATTCCAAGGCTTGAGACTTGAGAATGTGTCAATATTTTCAACTTAAGGTGGACCATCCCGCTCAACTCCCCATACAAACGGGGATAGAAGATCACGCTTCTTGTCAAAGATCCCAAATTTTGCTCAAAATAGCTTTATTTGATCGAACTACATGTCTGATGACCGTTGGCATTGGAAAAATGTATTTGGTTTCTAAGTTATGGGAATCCGAAAGTTCGAATTTTTCGAATAACTTTGGAGGTGGATTACGCAATGAAAAAGTAAGAACATCTTAAAAAGATTAATCATCAGACATAGATTATTTAATTAAGATTTATAATCTATTTGGTTTTTGTTAGATTTTTTACTACAGCGGTCGTGGTTTAATTTTTAGCTATAAATCGTTATGTAATAAAAACTTTCGTAAATCTTATCAAATCATACACTATGCACATTGTCTTTTTTGTGGACATGTTGCATCTTCCTCATCACAGAGCCTGTCTTATTCTTTGAAACAGAGAAGGTCCCAGAGCGCAACAGCACGGTTTTGTACCATGCCCGCGAATGAGTTGGTCCCGCCAGGTTGGGCCACCTTAAATCTGCACATGTTCCTGAATTGAGGAATCTTGGCGAAAAATAATTACATTTATGATTTCAAAAGATTTTACTTCAATTATTAAATTAGAAAATTGTATTACTTATTTCTATGGTATGGATATTTTCAAGACCACAGCTTCCATTTTTACATTAACATTGATTTTTATCATAATTTAATTTTCGAAATATACAACCAATCAATTATATTGAATATTCACAGTGTACTTTTGTCGGTATATTTAGCACAGACAGTGTTTCATATGGACAAGCAGTCAAGCGTTAACGTATTCACGTGCCCTGCTGAGAGATCAAAGGTACTCAGAAAGACCAAATCCACCTCACGAAACCACGTTCAGCGAGGCACCATACCAACGGATTTGCGGACTATCGCTGAGCTATCAAGCTTATTTAAATTACGTTTGAAGACTCCCAGGTTAAAAGACAACCTCCGGCAGACAGTTCCATACTCTAGCGGTGCGGCAGAGAAATGATTCGTTTCGAACCCTAATGTCAACTACAAGGGGGTTCTCTGATTCTCTTCGGCAGCGTAGGTTGGATAGGGAGGAAAAATGGTATTTCAATGTACATTAAGGATGAGATAAATAGTCGTAACCGAAACTATGACTAACGGTAAGTAGTACTTTGTATCGTCACTTTACATTACTTTGAGATTACGTCCTTACAAAATGTGTTAAAGTGACGTCACAAAGTACTACTTTTCGTTAGTCTTAATTTCTGTTGGGACTATTTATCTCAGCCTAAGCCCCGGTTGCACGAAGAAACGGCCGAGTTAATCAATGTTCAAACGCGTCACTTTTAGTGATCCGCATAGAGCTCCTTCCATACTGTCCACACAAAGTGACGTGTTTGATCATATTTTGACGTTGATTATGATTTTTTGTCCTTTCGTGCATTCGGTCCTAAGTCACTCTGCACCTGTGCCATGTAACAGACGACGCGACGTTCGTATAGAAACGGAGACGAGTCGCGCGCCATGCGCCCGCGCAGCTCCGGTCGAGCTCAGTATTGCGCAGTCGCGCGCCGGTACTATCGACTCGGGCTGCCAATAAATATTCGTTTTACTGTTATCTACGAGCAACCTTCAGATAGAGAAACCCGTACCGGAGCGAACTTTTAAGGAAACCGGTATTGATACACGTGAACATAGACAAAATACGGAGACACGACGCTCGCTAATTCCTCGATTAATTTTGCGTCGAATTCGAGAGAGAGAACTGAAAAGTAATGGCTATTTAAGGAATATAATATTGTGATTACCATTTCACTAAAAAAACGTACTTAAAATGTTACGTTTTACTTTAAATTATTATGAGTAGTTAGCCAACGAATACATAATTCCCAAAATATTTTTTAGTTATTTTGGTGTCGTATTGGACCCAGGCAAGGTAAGGAATGGTATCTATATGTGTTTGGTCGAATACCTAGTACACAAGAATTATTATGTCGTGCAGTAATAGGAATGATTTCGTCGAATACTACTGACACATATATAATTTGGTCGAGTAGTAAGCCTTAGATCCTGATAATAATTGGGGTATCTGGTCAATAAATTTAACGTTTTACCACAAATATGTATGTAAACATCCAAGCCACCACTTGCCCATATAGTTGAGGATGTGAGAACGGTTCGAGACCTATGCTAAACTTTATGCCCCTTACTTACAAGTTCCTACCATGTAGGATTACTTACGATATAAAAGTAAAATCAGTAATGGTTACTAAAAGCAAAACTTAAGTGAATAATTAAACATATTTATAATTAGATACTTCTTCATTCAAGCTCTGCAAAATAAGAAATAATATCTTAGGAAATTACGGTCTGTTTATAAACCAATAAAATAAAAATTCAATACAAACATTATAATGAATAATAAATACAAAATTTCAAATAAATAAATAGATTCAGGAAGACTAAAAAACTAAATTTCAGTTCATGTTCATTCTACTCTTAACGTCTATATTTTCCATAACGTATCCTTGCAATATACGATAGATCCTGTGCCCGACTGTGCACCCGACGCTGCTGCCGACGGTACGCACCACCTCAAGTGCAGCGCGCTGCACGTCCGACTAGTCGTGTAATTGTAACCGCTCCTGGAATTCCGCGGGCCCCGCGCATTCCGGTGCGGCGACTGCAGCCGCTCCCCCCCCCCCCCTCCGCCCCGTCCCACCACCCCCGCTCCGCCGCCGCACTTGCACGCCACTGTAAATATACTTGGTTATTTTACGTGAAATATTAAGCAAGTTTTGCTATTTTAGCTAATAGAATTCAGCGGGTGGGTTTTGTGGCTCGTTATATAAATTTTGGTCAAACCAAATTAGATCTACGTATCATAACAGCTCTGTTTTCTATGCTAAAGTTCCCTATGTTACAGGAGGAAGTGTGAGTATATCTATATGCCTTTCTACCATCGCTTAACGGGGGACAGGCAGGGAATGCACCACAGAAATCGGAATATATAATTCCGATTTCTGTGGAATGCACCCATACACTGTCCACCCTCTCAAAATAAGAACGAACTGATTACTGGTTACCATGCTTTTGTATCTATTGGATCGGTCGGTGGGGTTGGTAAACCGTGGTTACATTGTAGGCATTTCCCCGAAAGTACAACCAGGAATCATTTGAAGATTTTGTGAAGAGCACCTGCCATCCAGCATGGTTTTCGCTGCGCCTTTCGCCAAAGTTCGAAAGTCCATGGGCATCATCGCGCATATCTCAGGTGATATCCTGGTGAACCCCATTTACCGCGCAAAAAAAAAACTCATACTTGTGTCATTAATTAATTTATTGAAAATTCTTTATTACGCCACAAAATACAATTAACAAGTTACAATTAAAGTACAGTGCAATTAAAATTTCATGCGTGGGGCGTAAATGCGGACATATCCTTCGAAGAGATTTCTTCCTATGCTATGATATTTTGACCACCTATATTTATAACATGGACAGCTAATACTACGCCCACCGTTATGATATTAGTCCAATACACCGCATCCTAAAGGAATTGGGTGCCATGCCAGAACGGCTACATAATACTGGATGCAAATGGGGCAGTGAAAATGAACCGTGTTTTCCATCCACTTTAATGTTGTAAAATAAAGAAGGTCCTGGCATGGTAGCTAGTTCCCATGTAGTGTGTTGAGTTAGTAGAAAAAAGAGTAGTGCTAGTATTGAAAAGTGAAAAAAATAGAAAATGAGAGCGAGAGATACAAAATGAAAGTGGCGGGAATTGAAGCCAAGACCTCTGGCATTAGTACTAAGGCCCTGCACCGTTCTATAAGTTCGTTCATTGTTAGTTTAGGTTAAGCTTTAGCTTGAAAGCAATTCGCTAGTAATACAGCTTGAGTGTCTTCAAAACTTTGTTTTTGTGTAAAATCATATTGAATATCCTCCCCTATTTACCCATACGAGTACATCACATGCATATAGGATAGGCTAGGCTTAAAATCAGCGACTAACATCTGTTAGTCACATGCTGCGTCTAGACCTTTTGTTGCACCTTGTTAATTTAATTTAGGCTATGTACGAGTATATACATGTAATTTTATTTATATTAATTAAGGTTTTTTCTTCTTTTGTATTAATGCTATAGTTTTAATCAGCTTATTGTGCATAGTTTGTAAATTTTTGTCACATGATTTTTCTAGATGCAATAATAAACGTTTCTTATTCTTATTCTTATTCTTATTCATATAGAGAGGTGAATTCAGTACACCTAAGTATGATTCCGTTGCGAGTGCCAGAAACTCGTGTTCCCGCAGGAGGCAGAGACCCCCGGGCTGCGAAGTTGTCTGCGTTCCCAAAAATCAATGATCGTTACTAGCTCCCCGGTCGCATAACTCCGCAATTTCTTACCGAAAATTCATAGTTTATGAATCGGGATCCCCGCAGGTGGAACGCTCGCCCGGGACCGACTCGTGGCTCGGCTCCCCGGAGCACCGGACGCCGCCACGAGACGGTCGGGAGACCACGCTCTCGTCAGTTTTGAGTCGACGCGCGCGTACCGAGCACCATAAAATATATTCGCGTATTTATCGGCCCCGGGGGTGCAGTAGGTCGCGGCACCATTCAATATTTCATTCGGCACAAATCGATGCGCGCGCATCGCGCCGCTCTAATCTGTATTTATGACGAAATCCTAGATTTTTACGAGTGCTATGTAGTTTGCGAGAATTTTATTGGGGTCCTTCTGACCCGTCAAGGCCTCGGATGCAGAAATCCGTAATAATAACGGTCATCAAAGATTGCAAAATCTTTGGAAAAAGTATTTCCGACGCGAGTTGTCTTACCCCTGTTTTCAACACATCCAGAGACCTGAAATCCGATAAGTAACTTTCGGTTACATTGTATATTTACATTGTGTAAACGAAAGGTAACTTTGGGATATTTGTAGCTGGAGATGGTGAAACCGGGCATTAGAGAACTGTTGACGCTCCCTACCCCAAGGTGCTATCTGGCATTGCCGAGGTACTTGTCAATCTTCTCATTGTCGTAACTGAAACTAAAACGAATGAAAGTAGTACTTTGGTACGTTAAGTAGTTCTTTGATTTCTATAACTATTACGTCGCTTATTCCAAGGAATGTCCAGCAGTGTATTCGTAAAGTAGTTCTTTTTACAGGGATCTTTCTTTAATTAATATGTCCTTGCTTTACGGTCGATTATGCACACACACACACACACACACATATCTCATTCCCTAGTTACTCTTACTTTAGTTAGTTTTCGTTTCTATTGCGATTATCTATCTTAGCCTGAATCACACCGCAATTGCACAAACATGCCTTTTGTAAATATTTTCTGTCATTCTTTCGTCACTTATTTACCAAACATGTAAAAATCTCATCTATCATTCACTCTTCGAGATGTTTCTTCTTGCGCTGCGTGGACGAGCACACGAAAAGATATAATCAATTATGAAATTAGGTTAAAATCTTTTTAATGCAGTTTTTAATGCAAAAAAAATTACATTAAATTCTACGACTTCAATTAATTATTAACAAAAGATAAAGTATTTCTTCAAAGACTGCGTGCACGGAGAGTAAAGCGATCCAAATTCTTATCAAATTCCGCATCGGGCTAGAGAACGTGACTTAATTGCTCTAATCCGTTAGTCCTTAACTCAAAAAAATGTACTTAAACAATTACGAAGTCGGCGCATGAGTCTCGGTCGGTGCGCTTGCGCAGCTCGAAACTTCACTTGAAGTTGTATCAGTCGCAGTAATTAGAAACATTAGTCTCAATTACTGAATAACTATAATGTTCCACCGAAACTGTTAAATAATAATAAATATTGCGAGACTCTTCCGGAGCTCCGTCTGCATCACCTTTTTTTTATAGTCAGGCCAGTGTGAATTGGAACAGATATGCATGTACAGTCATGCAATTTTATGTCGTTACAAAGGAACAAGAAAGAATCCTAATCGACGTCAATAAAGATATAAAAAACCGGCCGAGTGCGAGTCGGACTCGCACACGAAGGATTCCGTACCATCGTACAAGATTTGACGCAAAAAAATCACGTTTTTTGTATGGGACCTCCTTTTAATGTTTATATATTTTTTATTTTACCTATTTGTTGTTATAGCGACAAGATAAATACACACTCTGTGAAAATTTCAGCTGCCTACCTATTACGGTTCATGAGATACAGCCCTGTGACAGATGGACGAACGGACGGACAGCGGAGGTTTAGTAATAGGGTTCCATTTTCGCCCTTTTGCTACGGAACCCTAAAAATGCGATATTTTATTTATATTAGCAGACTTTTAAAAAACGACAGAATTGAAAACGTGGACAAATTTTACTGCCGCTTCGACCATCGTTCATTCAACGCGATGATGGTAACTAACTACCGTACAATTTCATTAAGGCAAATTTAACGATTTCATCTAGTTAAACCTTGGTTAGCCTAACCCAAAAATAGTTTATTACAAAAACTTACAGAATATTTTATTTAAAGTGAGACAAAAGCTACCACTTAGCCCCGGTTGCACGAAGAGACGGCTGAGTTGATCAATGTTCAAACACGTCACTTTTAGTGAACCGCATGGAGTTCCTTCCATAGTGTCAATAGAAAGTGACCTGTTTGATCATACTTTGACGATGATTTTGATTTTTTGTCCTTTCGTGCACTCGGCCCTTAGTAGTGTCGAACTTATTCATGCATTCAAATTTTTTTGTTCATTTAGATAAGGACTAAACGTGTCCATATGGTGTTAGGAGGTATGGTGCGAACGTCAATCACGTATTCTTTGGTTTATTTGGAGCAAAAAGGTAGATGACATTGTGTTGCACGGCTTTAAAAAAATTCGTCCTCCTCATATATCTTATGTGTACGTATTAACAAACATTTACGGAAGGACGATTTTTTAAGCAAGACCAGATATTTACCTTTTATCTCCAAATATAGCAATGAATACCCTGGTTATAGGTTACAATAAAGACAAAGTCAATTCAGGCCAATTTAATGCCAGGCAACTATGTAATGTCTACTGTAATTGTAGGCTGTTTTCCGACTTCAAATGAAAAGATCGTAAAATAAAAAGTAATTTTATGTGACTGGATATTACTATAGCTAATGCATAACCGAAAATACAAAAACATTATGACATATCTTATTCAAACCGATGCGATGGGCAGACTTTGCGCCTCTTATTTTATGGTCTTTGGTAAATTCTTTTTGTGGTGTAATAAAGAATATTCAATCAATCAATGAATTTAGTTAAAACATTTAAAGATGTTTTTAAAGTTCTACAACAAAAAATTGTTTTTCACAATTTTCCTCCGCATGGTTGAAAAGTAAGAGAGGAAACACCCTTTTCACCACTATGCCTATGCCTAATATAATATGAATTAAATACCCCACACGCCTTGGTGCACTGGTTCTTTTTTCATCCCTCAGTTACTTGTGTTGTGCCCCAATCGTATTTTTTGTTTTATCGTAATTTCCCTACACCATCGTTAAGCAGTTCTATGAAAGACATTCCTTGTAAAATTGGTATCGCAGTGCCTTTTTTTGAGAGTAAAGTGGCTGTGACATATGGACAGACGAACGGACGAACAGACGGAGAGTATCAAAGAATAAGGTTTCAGTTTGTGCCATTTGCCTACGGAACTTAGAACTTATGACTACAAAAATATTGATTGCGCTCTCATGGTACTCAAAAATATATTATTTACTTAGAAAAAAACGATCTCTTTGTGAATTCTCCTGTAACAAAGTTAAAAAAAAATAAAAAAATGCTTCTTCATGGGGTACACATCAAACGATATTTTCACAAATTAATTATAAGCTTAAGCTCGTAAGGCAAGTTTTTTTAATAAAAGAGATCGTAAATCGTTGTTCACGGCGAAATATTCGCGTAAACTTACATTTTTACTTTTAATTTTTCTTTACACGTTTGCGTAACTTGCAATAATCGGGAGAGCACTCGGTGGACGCCATGTAGAGTTACCAAATATTTAGATATTCAAAAAATTGTCCTTACACCTACTATGTGATTAGAAATTGCTTTACATTGTACATCAAAAGAATGATTTAAGTTACTTTACATAAAGGTAGTTATATTTTATTTATATGTGTATGAACACATAAAATAATTTTCAATAATTTACATTACGTTTGAATTTGCTTCAACTCTAATTATTTATTGAAACCCGTTACAACTTACCATTGTTTTTGGAAAATATTTAAAAAAAACGTCATGGTTAATGTTATGAAACTTTTCGTGCCTTTTTACGAGTATTTTTTTTAAAAAGGGCTAAAAAATATGCTATCTAAAATAAAATAAAAAACCTTTCTTGAAGAGAAATGGGAAAATGTTCATGATGACGATGTTTTATTTAATAATATTATCCTAATGGTTTTGGATTGTAAATCATTTTGATTAAATGGGGGTTTGATCCTCGTCAATTCGAGTCATCTAATTCTGTCCGGCCAAATCCACACTTATCCGGTTTGGTCAGATTCGATCTGATCCGATCCGAATTGATCCAATTCAATTGCTTTTAATGGATTTAAATTTGAAGCCAAAAGACGTTTACTTATATCTCCGACTACATCCCTGATGCAGCTTAGCCGATTATTTTATGTAAAGGGTACCCTGGAAGGTTTTTTTAGTAGACGTGGACGATGTGAGGAAATGTTGGTGATTGAACTTGAATATTAAGTAACGAGAACTATGGAGGGTGCATTAAGATGGTTCGGAAATGAAAAGCAATTGAGTAACAAAATAAAAAAGGAACACATTTCCACGCTTTAATGGAGTGGGTGAAACTATTTTCTCCGAACAATCGAGAAGAAGGCACCATGACCGGAGAGGTAGTAGCAGATATATTTGCATGAGCACTCGTGTTAAAGAAGAAATAGGAAAATATGCTTGTGTACAGAATAAGCGACAGAATTACGCCGAGAAACGTATGCACATGTTTATTTCATACATATTGTTCTCTAATTTTACTACATGGCTTTTTTATCGAAACACTATCTGCGGGTTGCGAGCTCTATGGTCTCAACCCTTTCGGCTCGGGGGGGGGGGGGCGAGTGAGGAGGGGGGGGGGGGCGCGGCGGCTTGCGCCGATAATGAAATCTGGGGTGAGGATAAAAAACGCTCTTAATTAAATGTTAGCAAAAGAAAATTTAATAAACGCCCGTACGCGACAACCTTATGTTTCCATTTGATATCAAGAGTCTTATACAATGGTCTACTTCCTCTGTTATTGAAATTTCCGGGTTAAGTTAAAATCGCCATATCAAAAGATGTTTTACTAATATATAGTTGAATGCAATAATAATAGCTATTAGAAAAAAAAAAAAAAGAACTCTTCCGAGTTTTATATGTTCCAAATAGTTAAAGCTAAAAATGTGGGTTTCAAACTTAATTCTTACCTGAAACTGACATGCAAAAGTAACATTAAGTGAAATTAAGATTAAAATGCTTTTAGAGCAACTTCAACAATAAATAATGAACATTATTCTCGTATAGTTTCTGACCTGGAATCAACTAATGCTTGACTACTACAATTCGGATATACAGAGCACGCGTCATTGTAAACATTGTATCAACAAAAAATTGTTTTAGTTATTAATGTCAAACTGCAAGTAAAACTTATCATTAGCACTGTAAGACCATTGTTTTGTCAAATAGTTAACATTGACTAAACAACCCCATTCGTGGGATCCATGCCGTCTTACTGGATGACTCATTTCAACCACGGACATGCATCGAGTGAGTGATGGCGAAAAAAGGTGAATAACAAATGCAAAATCACTTCTCTAAAGTCTAGTCTAGTGGCCCTAATAATCCCACACCACGTGAGGGAGGCAGACGCCACACGAAATTATACAAAACATTCAGAGCTATTTTAATAAACACTTAACAACAATAAAGTGCGATAACTCACACCGTTGCTGCGGTAACAAATATTCAGTTGGAGGCGGCGGCGGTACAGTCAGCAGCAAACTCTTGGTCCTATTCGGAAACAAATAGATTTTGAGAGCGTGATGAAGTTACTTATTATATAAAAATGATCCCTACGCTAAGAATAAACATCATCACGGATGCCATTTCTGGCTCCCGAGCATCGATTTACGGTGTGAGTGTATCCAGAGGTTGCCTATCGTCAACCTCGTTTCGTCCAATGATGTTTCTAGGCACGGACTGGCGAGTGTATTATTTGTTTTATTTATGGTATAAGTCTTGTGATTGCGCTGTTAGCTTTGAAGCATATTTATAGTTTCATGACAAGGCTTCCGTTTTTGCTTAAGTTTTTTAACAGTGGTTGACATAATAATAAAAGTATGCCTAGACTTGGCATGAACTTATTCGTTGAAGTAAAGATATCGATATTGCTGTGCTATTGCTTGATAGCCTTATACCACCGAAAAAAAGACAGTAGCGCAGCCACCGGGTATCGAACCAGCGCTTCCCAGTTTAGAAGCGTGGCCCTAAACCGCTAGGCCACGAAAGCCTACAGCAAATCACAAAAAAAAACATGTTAGTCTATAGCCAATAGAACAAAACCTTAGGAAATGATTAATTTAAACGGTATGAAAACAATATTTACACAGGCTTTTAGCCGTTAAATATTAACTGCAATTAGTATTTTATCTTAAAATAATACTAACTGACGTCACTTTACCAATTGTATACCTTTAGTGAAGGGTTTTTTCGAAGAATACGCACACGTTACTAGCCTTAGCAAAAATCATCTTGTCATTGTGATATTTTCTCCGAGTGTACAGACCACGTGCCAGGACCGAACGTATCATAGACTCATGAATAATATATCCCGCTCCAAATAATATACGATTAAGCTGAAGGAAAATGCACTTTCTTTGTCTTTTGTTTTTACCTTTATTTTTCATCAAGTGGAAAGTCAGTATAGGTTCCAGCAATTGTTACAATCAAACAAAGCTTTGATATATTTAGATAGATAAAGATTTATAAGTCAGAATGTATTTTTAATTATTTGTTTTTAAATATATGTTTTATAAAGTATTTTAAGTCATAATTGTTTAAACATTATTGCGTGATTGGTATAATGATTCGTTCGTATTAAAAATAATAAGTTTGGGTTCTTTAAGAGATTTCACAAAAATGCTTCTGTCAAGGAGACTAGGTTTTTTTAACATCGAATATTTCATGATGCACATGGGCACCGTAAACAACTAAACAAATGTTTTTTGCATTTCCGTTGCGAGTAAAAATTTTAATAAAAACACAACAGCTTGAAAACTTACAGATCCTTTAGGTTATTTAAAGTTTAAACTGTTACCTGTCATTATCCTGTTACACATTTCTAACTCCGATAAAATCAAATATTTGTAGTCTCAATTTTCAATTCAATGCCACACAATGTGGCGTTTATTTCACAAATATATGGTTATGTTAGCAAAATACAAGTTGATGGTACGCGCGAAACCCTGAGGTTTGTCTGCGCGTGACAGTATAGGGTAGGATCATACCAATAAAATATGGGAGAAATAGGTAATAACCGACTGTTTTTCGTGGGATTTCGGGTGCGCCTATCTTCTGTTATATTTTTATTATTAATATAATATAGATCCCGATGAATTCGCTTAACTTGCATATGGACCGTGTTTTTTTTTTGTGTTTTTTACTTATTTTAGCACCTAAAATTGCGCTTCGTATTGTGAAGTTATTACATATATGAGTTCTTATATTTTAAGTAAACGTTTAAACTGTTAAGTTATTAACCTATAACTGTATAATAGGTGGAACTGCATTGCTGTATTCAGTTTTTATCTTACCTAAAAATTCAACTTTTCTAAATATTCGCCTAAATCGTATGTAATATTTACCTGTGACTTTCTGCATTGCAAACGTATTCATTTCTCTTGCTGCATTAATTTGTCACGATAAACCTGTACGTGTCTGTTAGATCATCCTTAATCAATAAAGTAATGTAATTAGTATTTGGTTATTTAATTACTTTGCCATTATATCTCATATTTGCTATGGAAATTCATCTAAAGCAGGATCTGGACCTAAAAATGTTTTCGAATATAACAAAACTAATAATCATGCTTTAATTAATGTCTATGTCGTTGTATTACTTCAAACGAATACATGGTTATATAATTTAAAATGCCGCATATTAGCTAGATGCACAATAAGTTAACTGTAAAGTAAACGTTTTAGAAGACATGTGTCGACGCGACGGCGGCGTGTCGCGGACTTGTGATGCCGGCTCCGTCCGCGCCGGTGTGTAGTGAAACAACACTTAGCCCAATATTACCATAATGTATTCCGTACACGTGGACTCATTTTCGGGCTCCTTCGCGCCTAGAAGACTCCGGCGGCGGCGGCGGCGGTGGGGAGGTGGGGAGGTGTAGAGGGGGGCGGCAGGCCTCGCCGGTAGCCGCTCCCGTAAAACAGGGTTCACATGTCAACTCATAGACCCGATTGCAGGAAGAGACGTCTGATTGAATCAATGTTCAAACACGTCACATTTAGTTTATTGTTTATTCTTAATCCATAAGTAGTACACTGCACTCGGATTTGTCATATTGTATCATGAACTGGCAAGAAACTCCGCTAGTAATTTGTTCAACGTCCTCCTTTTCTATGTTAACAAAATAGTTCGCCACTGCTTACAGATACACAAGGTATGGATATGTCTTTGTGTTAATAACTTGTTTTTTGTACCTTTAACAGTTAGTATTTATCTACAAGGAAAACAGGTAAAAACAATAAATTAATATGAATTCACAAAAATCAATCATTCATGCCATGTGCATGACAAATATGAGTATTTTTGCAAAAACTATACCCGCCATCTGACAGGCCCCGCAAACAGCCCGAAAATCACGCTCTCGGATTAACTTAAAAAAAACCGACTAATTGCGAACCGGACTTGCACACGAAGAGTTTCGCACCATTATACAAGACCCAAAGAAATCACTTTTCTCGTATGGTGTCCCCTTTAATTTTTGTTTGTAATTGGTTTTTGTGTAATTTATGTTATTGAGACATCTTTAGAGGCATTTGGCTGAAATATTCTACCTACAAGAACCGCTAACAATTGCATCAATTCGTTTTTCACTTACTTGGTGATATTTATTACTTATTGGTATGTTCCTTTCAATTTATTTTATCACTTCTTACAAATTGTCTTTTATTAAATTTACATTATCCAAATGGTTTTAGTGCAGTAACATTTGCTGGTGGACTTTTTAAAACATCTACCTATTTCTTGAAATAGTATTTTGTTTCCCTTATGGCCTATGCCATGTAAGCCCTCGCCGACAGGTAGCATCGCCCTTGAAATAAAGGATAATACGCGGTGTATTAATATTCACTCCATCTTCCCGACGTAAAGGAAGTTAAATAGAGACACATTTGTATTCATTATCCCTTGAATCTACGTCGGTTAGTATGTGCAAGCGGTGTCGTATGCGCTGCCTCCGCCGCCGCCGCGCCGCCGTCGCGCCGCTGCAATATGTTGTACATAATGTACATTCACATACATACACAACCTTACACACAAACAAATACACCCTCACTCATGTACACCACTCACTCACCTCAAACATTAAATTATGTTTTTTTTTTTTACCTTTTCCTTATATTATTTTAATTTTAATTGCATTGTGAATAGTTGCTTTTCAATTCAGTTTTTGGTGGAAGGGTCAGGTTTTTAGGTACCATTTTTTTTTTTAATTGTAAACGGTGAAACTTTTTTATTGGCTCTGGATAATTTGTTTTATTTATAACGCAAATGTAAATATATAGCTGTTAAGTTTCCATAAATAACAAAAATAAAATAAAATAAAAAAACATCCGTAAATACTATAAAAATCTTCACGGCTGAAATAATAGAATGCACTCGTAATTCCAACATGAATAGTCCAAATGTTCATTGCTTCCCATCGATATGATCGAAAACTTACTTTGATGTGAAAAATGGGAGATTTATAAACAATCCTGGTTGGAACGGAACAATTTCAGTTTCAGTTTCAGTTTCTTTATTTCCTCCATTAGATGTATATTAAACACTCGGATTCGTCATTTTTTTTTTCCTGTCGGTTCGATTACTTCTGGCGAAGAAGAACCGACATGAAACTTCGTCAGGTTGGTCATTGCATTATTATTTTTTCCAGTGATACTTACAAACTAGTTTACAGTGATTGATTGATTACTACTGCTGAGTCGTATTCACTACGTATAATATTCACAACGTATAATCTTATTTTTTTCCAAAAAATTAAAACCATGCATAACGTATAATAGTCACAACGTATAATGTTATACGTTGTGCATGAATAAAGTTTAAAAATAAAATCAACTCTTTGCATCATGCATAACGTATAATAGTCACAACGTATAATATTCCTAACATGAATTCACAAAAAAAGAAAACCATGCAGAACGTATAATATGCCAAGAAGCACTGCATAAAGCGCCCTAATAACGATACATTTAAGGCTGAAATTGCTACGAATCGACATTTGTCAAAGAGTAACAATTGACTACAATTTCGAAAGGCCACCTTACTGTGATGATTTTAAGTCTGTAATTGCCTCAAATAAATTTATTTATTCTCAAAACGTTTGGACAACTGCATTTCAGCATGTCGTAGTCCACTTCATAATATCGTAATATGGTTGGCGACATTATTGTTACGGTAACTATGTTGCTGATATTATTTTAATGCATGAATGAAGTATGTACCTACGAAATGAATTTCCACAATTCCATCTACCGCTATCTAGCCGAGAGGCAGGCAGCCTAGTAAGCCTAGTGTGCGTGCTTAACACAGGCTGTGATGTCTGGTGACTAAGCCCCGGTTACACGAAGAGACGGCCGATTAAATCAATGTTCAAACACGTCACTTTTAGTGATCCGCATAGAGTTCCTTCCATACTGTCCACACAAAGTGACGTGTCTGATCATACTTTGACGTTGATTTTTTATTATTTCGTGCACTCGGCCCTAAGACTATAGGCTCGATGCGAGACATTTCTTATAAATTAATCTATTTCAGATTTTTAAAGCAGTGTTGCCAGGTATTCCTTTTTACCGAACTATTCGGCATTTCAGCCTGTTGTTTGCGGTTTATTATAAAAAAACACAGATCGAGTGGTTTAAGGTAACAAACGTGTCGAATGGTGCAACTAATAATTTTCGTGTACAAAATACCTTAACCAGGCAAAGTGCGGATTTTTTCCAATTTAATGCGGCTACCGTCGGCACCCATGTAAAACCGTTTGTCCCTTTCACAAGTAAACGCATTTTTTTATTGAAAATGCGGATTAAAACTACTAAGGCATTTTGTTCTACTTAAGCCCTATCTAGCCTGATTTTATGACCTCCAGCTACCTGAAATCCGATGGTTAACTTTCGGTTACATTGCGTATTTACATGGTGTACCTGAAAGATAACTTTGGTATTTTTATAGCTGGAAGTGTTGCAAACGGGCATTAGTGAACAGATTTGACTAATCGGTTGCACGCCAAAAGGTTAACTCTTGATATGGCATCTAAATACCTTCGGAAATGCTACATATACTCCACTGGAAGTGGTTCAATACTTACAAGCAGTTGTATCTGGAAATCATGTGAAGACAGCCTCCGCTGGAACGTATCTCGATCTTTCGTCCTAGTTCGGCGAAATTTTAGGATAACCATTACTCAATTAACCTTTCATTTGATCTTTGGATTTATACAGGTACATATATTTATTTAAATGGGGACGCATCATTAAGTCCAAAAAGCACAAGGTCAAAAACCCACACCGTCCAAAATACTTACGAATACGGATATTTTTAATTGGGTTAGGTTAGATTATATGCATTTTATAATACACACGAAAAATATATACTTTTGGACGTTCTGGGTTTTGGACCTTATGCTTTTTGGACTTCATGAAGGCGACACATTTAAATGATATATTTTTTATAATTTCAATATTTTATTGAACATAAGAATCTGTATGTATTTTTTACTGTACAGGTTAATTTTACAAGTGTGTCGTCATAGCCAAATCTGAAACTAGAAGAAATAGCGAAAACACTTTAAGGAGGCACGAGGCCGATTTTGATAAAACCTATAATTGCATTTTTAGATTCTTGAAATCACATTTTTTCTAGCCGGAAAAAATGCAGCCTTAGCCTATAGTGTCGCCTATAAGGAATAAATTCCGTGAAGTAATCTTATAAGTACGGCAAAGTGAATGAAAGTGTTGACTTTTAATTAACTGATTACACACACACTCACATACACTCTTACCTTTGTACACCCACACACCCACGCCTATTACATAACATAGTGCTTTGCTACCGTCTGCTAAGTTCAACGGAACGTTGTGCAGAATCGTATTCTTTTGCAGGATGTAGGAAATTTAATAATACAGTTATAGTTTTTATCAAAATCGGCCTAGTAACTACTTTCAGTATTTTTCGTTATTTCTTATAGTTTTGGATTTGGCCATGAAAGCACACTTGAAAAATTCACCTGTATAATATCAATATGGTAAAATATAAAAAAAAACAATTAGGTATAAGAATAAAAACAAACAAAAATTGAGAAATTAATCATATTTTGTTATCTGAGATATTGCCATAAAAGATAATTCATACAATAATTGAAATTATTTTTAGAGAAATAGATGTTCCTCGTAATCTAAATTAAATAAATACATGACAGAAAAAAAACAACAGGACAATTTTGGAAAGAGACAAACTTTTTTTAGAAACATTTCTATAATTATATAACAAATAAGTTTATTTACTAATTTTGATAAAATATAAGTATTATAGTTTTTGACAGGAATTTTGGATGCAAAGCAAATACATGTTCTGTATTGCCCTCCTTATTAAAAAGGAGGCACATATGTAGTTACCGACTTTTGAATAAGGAGGGCAGTGTAGGTACAGTAGGAGACAGATCAAAGTGTACATTTACACGCAAAGTATACATTCAAACCTTATCAAATATTACGAGCATAAAGAAACATCGTACAATTCAGACAACATTCAACTGGAAGTGGATTTGACTGTCTCCTACTACAAATTGTTTAGATTCTAAATTGTTCCTCAATATAATATATTTCTACTTAAACCCAATAAGCCCAAATTAAGGTGGGCACGTAAGCATTAGAAAATTCAAACGGTAGTTTACTAATCATTAGAAAACCACTATTTAATTTTACTTGATATTTGGTATCCAATATCAGATAACAAAAATCTGTGTTGGCATGTTAATTTTTTTCGATAAATGTATTCTACAAACCACAGAGAAAACAAGATGTCTATGAAGATTTTCTTTTCACTTCTATGGTTGACTTTTCAAAATAACAAAAATGAGCAGACACAGATCTTTGTTGCCTGATATAAGTTATAAAATATCAATGAAATTGGCAAATCGGTTTTCAAATATTAAGTCACCTACGTTTGTATTAGCAGCATAGCTTACGGCTCGCCGTAGCAAACAAAAACAGGTATTTGAATGACTCCTAAATGGAAGAACAATATTTTTATTTTAAAATATTATCATTGATTTTATTTTGTGTAAGAGAAATAAAAATGTAATAGTAAACTAATGGAAGCCACTGCGGTGCTTGCATGGAAATATTGACCTTAGGTCATAATTGGTAATAAGGGATTACACTTTTATTTGCATGGGTCAGATGTGCATTTTGACCTGGGCCACCCCATGTCAAAATGCACATCCGACCCATGCAAATATTCTTGGTTACAACATACAAAAATGAATGGACTTTGAGGCATATATTGATAAGGAATGGTATGTTGGTTTTTGAAAAGCATTAGGAAGTTTTACAACCATGAATAGTGCTATAAACAAGAAAATCGTAAAAGAGCCAACGTAGTGTCTCTGTTTCAGATGAGGTAAAAATGCTTTTGTATGTCGGGCTGTTAAGATCGGGCTGTTAAGAACGGCCGGTTTGAAAACCGCTATTCCAATTAAATTGATATTTAATATCTAATATCAGGCAACAAATATCTGTGTCTGCACGCATTAGTTTTTTTGAAAAATTCAAACCGATTGAAATGAAACCAAAAAGAAAATGTTCATACGAATTTAGTTTTATCTGTGGTTTGACCCAGAATACATTTACCGGGAAAACAAAGACATGCAAATTTTTTTAAAAATGTCAAATGTTCAAAAAGACAGACTCGCGAGTCAGAGAGCGAGTCAGAGAGCCATTAGTTTTATAATGAATTCGTGGCTTAAAATAGGCCTGTACACATCAGAGACTACAAACGTAGTTAACTAATCATAAATCTTCTTAAGCGGGGCTTACGCGAACAATTTTGAAGAAAGATAACTTTTGAAAAACCTGTCGATGTGATCAGTGTTGTGTGTAGGGACATCCCTAGCAATTACTTAAATATAAATGTGAGGGTAGTTGGTGAAACTGCACGAACTACTCGGTGGCGAAGGCGAGCTGCTTCAGTTCTCCCGTGACCACGATTGGATGCAACTCCTTTCGAAACGTCGGGTTTAAGAAAGGTATTTAAAAGTTATCTTTCTTCAAAATTGTTCGCGTAAGCCCCGCTTAAGAACATTAATAATGTAGTTAACTAATCATTTGAAAACCACTGTTCCAATTTACTTGACATTTGATATATATTAATAGGCCAAACATATCTATCTTTGTCTGCATGTCTACACAGTACATTTATTCACAGACAAAACAAAATGTGTATGAACATTATAATTTAGCTTTCATTCGATTCTGTTTATATTTATCAAAAGATATTTTTTTTCCGAAGCTGTACAATCGAAGTGCCCCACGTGACATGAAGCAAACGTTTATATGTCACATTGTATGAGACTGCTGCACCGCTTCACCAGGCCCGGCGCTGCAGGTCAGGACGGTACCACCTCCTCTCCAGCACTTCAGCTGCTTTGAAGAGATCCGGAAAAAAGTAGAAAGGACATATCAGGGCTTTGAAGTTTGTAATTTAGTAAATAAAGGGAATTATCGTAACGCATGAATTAAGGGATGCATGTCTGCAGATGTCCATACATACATAGACATAGGACAACTTAAATACATACACATATTCACATACAGGGTTCAAATGAATAAAGTAAAACTCAATGATAAAAAAAGCACATTCATATAATAAGCATATAACATGAAACATGTATGTCTGAAGATATTTTACTGAGATTATTTGTAATGAAGGAAAATAAAGAGATTCTAGTAATGGTAAACATGGTATGGTAAGATGTGCTGAGTTTGCCAAATCAGAATAAAGGGGGACGCATCATAAAGTCCAAAAAGCACAAGGTCCAAAACCCATACCGTCCAAAATACTGACGAATACAGATATTTTTAATTGGGTTAGGTTAGGTTAGTTCAGGTTAGGTCAGTTTAGGTTAGGTAAGGTTAGATTACATGCATTTTATAACACACATGAAAAATACATACTTTTGGACGCTCTGGGTTTTGGACTTTACGCTTTTGGACTTTATGAAGGCGACCCGAATAAAGAACACAAGAAACAACAACTCTCAACATGACCCGCTTAAAACATGAAAGATCATGTTCATAAAGTGAAGGTCCTGGCAGGGCACATAATTCCTTCGGAATTGCGATGTGTCAGGCTAATATCATAACAGAGGGTGTGGGATTCGCCATCCTTGTCATTATATAAAAAACTCCTAAGTACCTATTAAGATACACCTATTTAAACAGAAGCAGATGAACTTAAATAACCATGGTTTCAATAAGAGGTTAAACGTAGCCCTAGCTCAACAGAATCCAGTTCAATTAAGCCGTCTTCAAATTACATATAGTTCAATGTAGCCGCGCAGAAATAATATTCAGTTTAATGTTGGCGTGCTCAAATAACATAATTTCAATGCAAGAATGCTACTATCACATGCATCTCGATGTAGTAGTACTCAAATAAAATCCATCTCAATATTGGCGTTTTAAAATCAAATCTATTTCAATGTAGCTGCGTGCTCAATTAATATCCATCTCAATGTAATCGTACTCAAAGAAAATCTATCTCAATGTAGCCGTGCCTTAAAGAAAATCAGTTCAATGTAGCTGTGTGCTCGAATAACATCCATCTCAAAGTAATCGTACTCAAATAAAATCCATCTCAATGTAACCGTGCCTTAAATAAAATCAGTTCAATGTAGCTTTGTGCTCAAATAACACCCATCTCATCCATCTCAATGTAGCCGTGCCTTAAAGAAAATCAGTTCAATGTAGCTGTGTGCTCAATTAACATCCATCTCAATGTAATCGTACTCAAATAAAATCCATCTCAATGCAGCCGTGCTTAAAAGAAAACCAGTTCAATGTACCTGTGTGCTCAAATAACATCCATCTCAATGTAATTGCTCAAGTAACATCCATCTCAATATAATCGTACTCAAATAAAATCCATCTCAATGTAGCCGAGCTTAAAAGAAAATCAGTTCAATGTAGCTGTATGCTCAAATAACATCTATCTCAATGTAGCCGTGCTTAAAAGAAAACCAGTTCAATGTAGATGTGTGCTCAATTAACATCTATCTAAATGTAATTGTACCCAAATAATATCCATCTCAATGTAGCCGTGCCTTAAAGAAAATCAGTTCAATGTAGCTGTGTGCTCAAATAACATCCGTCTCAATGTAATCGTACTCAAATAAAATCCATCTCAATGTAGCCGTGCTTAAAAGAAAACCAGTTCAATGTAGATGTGTGCTCAATTAACATCTATCTAAATGTAATTGTACCCAAATAATATCCATCTCAATGTAGCCGTGCCTTAAAGAAAATCAGTTCAATGTAGCTGTGTGCTCAAATAACATCCATCTCAATGTTATCGTACTCAAATAAAATCCATCTCAATGTAGCCGAGCTTAAAAGAAAATCAGTTCAATGTAGCTGTATGCTCAAACAACATCTATCTCAATGTAGCCGTGCCTTAAAGAAAATCAGTTCAATGTAGCTGCGTGCTCAATTAATATCCATCTCAATGTAATCGTACTCAAATAAAATCCATCTCAATGTAGCCGTGCTTAAAAGAAAACCAGTTCAATGTAGCTGTGTGCTCAATTAATATCTATCTAAATGTAATCGTACCCAAATAATATCCATCTCAATGTAGCCGTGCCTTAAAGAAAATCAGTTCAATGTAGCTGTGTGCTCAAATAACATCCATCTCAATGTAATTGCTCAAGTAACATCCATCTCAATGTAATCGTACTCAAATAAAATCCATCTCAATGTAGCCGAGCTTAAAAGACAATCAGTTCAATGTAGCTGCGTGCTCAAATAACATCCATCTCAATGTAATCGTACTCAAATAAAATCCATCTCAATGTAGCCGAGCTTAAATGAAAATCAGTTCAATGTAGCTTTGTGCTCAAATAACACCCATCTCATCCATCTCAATGTAGACGTGCCTTAAAGAAAATCAGTTCAATATAGCTGTGTGCTCAATTAACATTCATCTCAATGTAATCGTACTCAAATAAAATCCATCTCAATGTAGTCGTGCTCAAAAGAAAACCAGTTCAATGTAGCTTTGTGATCAAATAATATCCATCTAAATGTAACCGTACCCAAATAATATCCATCTCAATGTAGCCGTCCCTTAAAAAAAATCAGTTCAATGTAGCTGTATGCTCAAATAACATCCATCTTACTGTAGCCGTGCCTTAAAGAAAATCAGTTCAATGTAGCTGAGTGCTCAAATAACATCTATCTCAATGTAATTTCTCAAATAACATACATCTCAATGTAATCGTACTGAAATAAAATCCATCTCAATGTAGCCGTGCTTAAAATCAATCCAGTTCAATGTAGCTGCGTGCTCAATTAATATCCATCTAAATGTAATCGTACCCAAATAATATCCATCTCAATGTAGCCGTCCCTTAAAAAAAATCAGTTCAATGAAAGCTGTATGCTCAAATAACATCCATCTCACTGTAGCCGTGCCTTAAAGAAAATCAGTTCAATGTAGCTGAGTGCTCAAATAACATATATCTCAATGTAATTGCTCAAATAACATACATCTCAATGTAATCGTACTGAAATAAAATCCATCTCAATGTAGCCGTGCTTAAAATCAATCCAGTTCAATGTAGCTGCGTGCTCAATTAATATCCATCTCAATGTAATCGTATTCAAATAAAATCCATCTCCATGTAGCCGTGCCTTAAAGAAAATCAGTTCAATGTAGCTGTGTGCTCGAATAACATCCATCTCAATCTAATCGTACTCAAATAAAATCCATCTCAATGTAGCCGTGCTTAAAATAAATCCAGTTCAATGTAGCTGCGTGCTCAATTAATATCCATCTCAATGTAATCGTACTCAAGTCAACCTATCTCAATGTAGCCGTGCTTTAAAGAAAATCAGTTCAATTTAGCTGAGTGCTCAAATAACATCTATCTCAATGTAATTGCTCAAATAACATACATCTCAATGTAATCGTACTCAAGTAAATCTATCTCAATGTAGCCGTGCCTTAAAGAAAATCAGTTCAATGTAGCTGTGTGCTCGAATAACATCCATCTCAATCTTATCGTACTCAAATAAAATCCATCTCAATGTAGCCGTGCTTAAAATAAATCCAGTTCAATGTAGCTGCGTGCTCAATTAATATCCATCTCAATGTAATCGTACTCAAGTCAACCTATCTCAATGTAGCCGTGCTTTAAAGAAAATCAGTTCAATGTAGCTGAGTGCTCAAATAACATCTATCTCAATGTAATTGCTCAGATAACATACATCTCAATGTAATCGTACTCAAATAATATCCATCTCAATGTAGCCGTGCTTAAAATTAATCCAGTTCAATGTAGCTGTGTGCTCGAATAACATCCATCTCAATGTAATCGTACTCAAATAAAATCCATCTCAATGTAGCCGTGCTTAAAATAAATCCAGTTCAATGTAGCTGCGTGCTCAATTAATATCCATCTCAATGTAATCGTACTCAAATAAAATCAATCTCAATGTAGCCGTGCTTAAAATAAATCCAGTTCAATGTAGCTGTGTGCTCAATTAACATTCATCTAAATGTAATCGTACCAAAATAATATCCATCTCAATGTAGTTGTACTCAAATAACATCCATCTCACTGTAGCCGTGCTTAAAATTAATCCAGTTCAATGTAGCTGCGTGCTCAATTAATATCCATCTCAATGTAATCGTACTCAAATAAATCCATCTCAACGTAGCCGTGCTTAAAATTAATCCAGTTCAATGTAGCTGCGTGCTCAATTGATATCCATCTCAATATAATCGTACTCCAATAAAATCCATCTCAATGTAATTGTACTGAAATAAAATCTATCCCAATGAAGCCGTGCTTAAAATAAATCCAGTTCAATGTAGCTGCGTACTCAATTAATATCTATCTCAATGTAATCGTACTCAAGTAAATCCATCTGAATGTAGCCGTGCTTAAAATTAATCCAGTTCAATGTAGCTGCCTGCTCAATTAATATCCATCTCAATGTAATCGTACTGAAATAAAATCCATCTCACTGTAGCCGTGCCTTAAAGAAAATCAGTTCAATGTAGCTGAGTGCTCAAATTACATCTATCCCAATGTAATTGCTCAAATAACACACATCTCAATGTAATCGTACTGAAATAAAATCCATCTCAATGTAGCCGTGCTTAAAAATCAATCCAGTTCAATGTAGCTGCGTGCTCAATTAATATCCATCTCAATCTAATCGTACTCAAATAAAATCCATCTCCATGTAGCCGTGCTTAAAATAAATCCAGTTCAATGTAGCTGCGTGCTCAATTAATATCCATCTCAATGTAATCGTACTCAAATAAAATCCATCTCCATTTAGCCGTGCCTTAAAGAAAATCAGTTCAATGTAGCTGTGTGCTCGAATAACATCCATCTCAATGTAATCGTACTCAGATAAAATCCATCTCAATGTAGCCGTGCTTAAAATTAATCCAGTTCAATGTAGCTGCGTGCTCAATTAATATCCATCTCAATGTAATCGTACTCAAGTAAATCTATCTCAATGTAGCCGTGCCTTAAAGAAAATCAGTTCAATGTAGCTGAGTGCTCAAATAACATCTATCTCAATGTAATTGCTCAAATAACATACATCTCAATGTAATCGTACTCAAATAAAATCCATCTCAATGTAGCCGTGCTTAAAATTAATCCAGTTCAATGTAGCTGCGTGCTCAATTAATATCCATCTCAATGTAATCATACTCAAATAAAATCCATCTCCATGTAGCCGTGCCTTAAAGAAAATCAGTTCAATGTAGCTGTGTGCTCGAATAACATCCTTCTCAATGTAGTCGTACTCCAATAAAATCCATCTCAATGTAATCGTACTGAAATAAAATCCATCTCAATGTAGCCGTGCTTAAAATCAATCCAGTTCAATGTAGCTGAGTGCTCAAATAACATCTATCTCAATGTAATTGCTCAGATAACATACATCTCAATGTAATCGTACTCAAATAAAATCCATCTCAATGTAGCCGTACTTAAAATCAATCCAGTTCAATGTAGCTGCGTGCTCAATTAATATCCATCTCAATGTAATCGTACTCAAATAAAATCAATCTCAATGTAGCCGTGCTTAAAATAAATCCAGTTCAATGTGTAGCTGTGTGCTCAATTAACATCCATCTTAATGTAATCGTACCAAAATAATATCCATCTCAATGTAGCCGTGCCTTAAAAAAATCAGTTCAATGTAGCTGTATGCTCAAATAAGATCCATCTCACTGTAGCCGTGCCTTAAAGAAAATCAGTTCAATGTAGCTGAATGCTCCAATAACATCTATCCCAATGTAATTGCTCAAATAACATACATCTCAATGTAATCGTACTGAAATAAAATCCATCTCAATTTAGCCGTGCTTAAAATCAATCCAGTTCAATGTAGCTGCGTGCTCAATTAATATCCATCTTAATGTAATCGTACTCAAATAAAATCCATCTCAATGTAGCCGTGCTTAAAATCAATCCAGTTCAATGTAGCTGCGTGCTCAATTAATATCCATCTCAATGTAATCGTACTGAAATAAAATCCATCTCACTGTAGCCGTGCCTTAAAGAAAATCAGTTCAATGTAGCTGAGTGCTCAAATTACATCTATCCCAATGTAATTGCTCAAATAACATACATCTCAATGTAATCGTACTGAAATAAAATCCATCTCAATGTAGCCGTGCTTAAAATCAATCCAGTTCAATGTAGCTGCGTGCTCAATTAATATCCATCTTAATGTAATCGTACTCAAATAAAATCCATCTCAATGTAGCCGTGCTTAAAATCAATCCAGTTCAATGTAGCAGCGTGCTCAATTAATATCCATCTCAATGTAATCGTACTCAAATAAAATCCATCTCCATGTAGCCGTGCCTTGAAGAAAATCAGTTCAATGTAGCTGTGTGCTCGAATAACATCCATCTCAATGTAATCGTACTCAAATAAAATCCATCTCAATGTAGCCGTGCTTAAAATTAATCCAGTTCAATGTAGCTGCGTGCTCAATTAATATCCATCTCAATGTAATCGTACTCAAGTAAATCTATCTCAATGTAGCCGTGCCTTAAAGAAAATCAGTTCAATGTAGCTGAGTGCTCAAAAACATCTATCTCAATGTAATTGCTCAAATAACATACATCTCAATGTAATCGTACTCAAATAAAATCCATCTCAATGTAGCCGTGCTTAAAATTAATCCAGTTCAATGTAGCTGCGTGCTCAATTAATATCCATCTCAATGTAATCATACTCAAATAAAATCCATCTCCATGTAGCCGTGCCTTAAAGAAAATCAGTTCAATGTAGCTGTGTGCTCGAATAACATCCATCTCAATGTAATCGTACTCCAATTAAATCCATCTCAATGTAATCGTACTGAAATAAAATCCATCTCAATGTAGCCGTGCTTAAAATCAATCCAGTTCAATGTAGCTGCATGCTCAATTAATATCCATCTCAATGTAATCGTACTCAAATAAAATCCATCTCCATGTAGCCGTGCGTTAAAGAAAATCAGTTCAATGTAGCTGTGTGCTCGAATAACATCCATCTCAATGTAATCGTACTCCAATAAAATCCATCTCAATGTAGCCGTGCTTAAAATAAATCCAGTTCAATGTAGCTGCGTGCTCAATTAATATCCATCTCAATGTAATCGTACTCAAGTAAATCTATCTCAATGTAGCCATGCCTTAAAGAAAATCAGTTCAATGTAGCTGAGTGCTCAAATAACATCTATCTCAATGTAATTGCTCAGATAACATACATCTCAATGTAATCGTACTCAAATAAAATCCATCTCAATGTAGCCGTGCTTAAAATCAATCCAGTTCAATGTAGCTGCGTGCTCAATTAATATCCATCTCAATGTAATCGTACTCAAATAAAATCAATCTCAATGTAGCCGTGCTTAAAATAAATCCAGTTCAATGTGTAGCTGTGTGCTCAATTAACATCCATCTTAATGTAATCGTACCAAAATAATATCCATCTCAATGTAGCCGTGCCTTAAAAAAATCAGTTCAATGTAGCTGTATGCTCAAATAAGATCCATCTCACTGTAGCCGTGCCTTAAAGAAAATCAGTTCAATGTAGCTGAATGCTCCAATAACATCTATCCCAATGTAATTGCTCAAATAACATACATCTCAATGTAATCGTACTGAAATAAAATCCATCTCAATGTAGCCGTGCTTAAAATCAATCCAGTTCAATGCAGCTGCGTGCTCAATTAATATCCATCTCAATGTAATCGTACTCAAATAAAATCCATCTCCATGTAGCCGTGCCTTAAAGAAAATCAGTTCAATGTAGCTGTGTGCTCGAATAACATCCATCTCAATGTAATCGTACTCCAATAAAATCCATCTCAATGTAATCGTACTGAAATAAAATCCATCTCAATGTAGCCGTGCTTAAAATCAATCCAGTTCAATGTAGCTGCATGCTCAATTAATATCCATCTCAATGTAATCGTACTCAAATAAAATCCATCTCCATGTAGCCGTGCCTTAAAGAAAATCAGTTCAATGTAGCTGTGTGCTCGAATAACATCCATCTCAATGTAATCGTACTCCAATAAAATCCATCTCAATGTAGCCGTGCTTAAAATAAATCCAGTTCAATGTAGCTGCGTGCTCAATTAATATCCATCTCAATGTAATCATACTCAAGTAAATCTATCTCAATGTAGCCATGCCTTAAAGAAAATCAGTTCAATGTAGCTGAGTGCTCAAATAACATCTATCTCAATGTAATTGCTCAGATAACATACATCTCAATGTAATCGTACTCAAATAAAATCCATCTCAATGTAGCCGTGCTTAAAATCAATCCAGTTCAATGTAGCTGCGTGCTCAATTAATATCCATCTCAATGTAATCGTACTCAAATAAAATCAATCTCAATGTAGCCGTGCTTAAAATAAATCCAGTTCAATGTGTAGCTGTGTGCTCAATTAACATCCATCTTAATGTAATCGTACCAAAATAATATCCATCTCAATGTAGCCGTGCCTTAAAAAAATCAGTTCAATGTAGCTGTATGCTCAAATAAGATCCATCTCACTGTAGCCGTGCCTTAAAGAAAATCAGTTCAATGTAGCTGAATGCTCCAATAACATCTATCCCAATGTAATTGCTCAAATAACATACATCTCAATGTAATCGTACTGAAATAAAATCCATCTCAATGTAGCCGTGCTTAAAATCAATCCAGTTCAATGTAGCTGCGTGCTCAATTAATATCCATCTCAATGTAATCGTACTCAAATAAAATCCATCTCCATGTAGCCGTGCCTTAAAGAAAATCAGTTCAATGTAGCTGTGTGCTCGAATAACATCCATCTCAATGTAATCGTACTCAAATAAAATCCATCTCAATGTAGCCGTGCTTAAAATTAATCCAGTTCAATGTAGCTGCGTGCTCAATTAATATCCATCTCAATGTAATCGTACTCAAGTCAATCTATCTCAATGTAGCCGTGCCTTAAAGAAAATCAGTTCAATGTAGCTGTGAGCTCAAATAACATCCATCTCAATGTAGTTGTACTCAAAAAATATCCATCTCAATGTAGCCGTGCCTTCAAGAAAATCAGTTCAATGTAGCTGTGTGCTCAAATAACATTCATCTCAATGCAATCGTACTCAAATAAAATCTATCTCAATGTAGCCGTGCTTAAAATTAATCCAGTTCAATGTAGCTGCGTGCTCAATTAATATCCATCTCAATGTAATCATACTCAAATAAAATCCATCTCCATGTAGCCGTGCCTTAAAGAAAATCAGTTCAATGTAGCTGTGTGCTCGAATAACATCCATCTCAATGTAATCGTACTCCAATAAAATCCATCTCAATGTAATCGCACTGAAATAAAATCCATCTCAATGTAGCCGTGCTTAAAATCAATCCAGTTCAATGTAGCTGTATGCTCAATTAATATCCATCTCAATGTAATCGTACTCAAATAAAATCCATCTTCATGTAGCCGTGCCTTAAAGAAAATCAGTTCAATGTAGCTGCGTGCTCAATTAATATCCATCTCAATGTAATCGTACTCAAGTAAATCTATCTCAATGTAGCCATGCCTTAAAGAAAATCAGTTCAATGTAGCTGAGTGCTCAAATAACATCTATCTCAATGTAATTGCTCAGATAACATACATCTCAATGTAATCGTACTCAAATAAAATCCATCTCAATATAGCCGTGCTTAAAATCAATCGAGTTCAATGTAGCTGCGTGCTCAAATAACATACATCTCAATGTAATCGTACTCAAATAAAATCCATCTCCATGTAGCCGTGCCTTAAAGAAAATCAGTTCAATGTAGCTGTGTGCTCGAATAACATCCATCTCAATGTAATCGTACTCAAATAAAATCCATCTCAATGTAGCCGTGCTTAAAATTAATCCAGTTCAATGTAGCTGCGTGCTCAATTAATATCCATCTCAATGTAATCGTACTCAAGTCAATCTATCTCAATGTAGCCGTGCCTTAAAGAAAATCAGTTCAATGTAGCTGTGAGCTCAAATAACATCCATCTCAATGTAGTTGTACTCAAAAAATATCCATCTCAATGTAGCCGTGCCTTCAAGAAAATCAGTTCAATGTAGCTGTGTGCTCAAATAACATTCATCTCAATGCAATCGTACTCAAATAAAATCTATCTCAATGTAGCCGTGCTTAAAATTAATCCAGTTCAATGTAGCTGCGTGCTCAAATAACATCTATCTCAATGTAATTGCTCAAATAACATACATCTCAATGTAATCGTACTGAAATAAAATCCATCTCAATGTAGCCGTGCTTAAAATCAATCCAGTTCAATGTAGCTGCGTGCTCAATTAATATCCATCTCAATGTAATCGTACTCAAATAAAATCCATCTCCATGTAGCCGTGCCTTAAAGAAAATCAGTTCAATGTAGCTGTGTGCTCGAATAACATCCATCTCAATGTAATCGTACTCAAATAAAATCCATCTCAATGTAGCCGTGCTTAAAATTAATCCAGTTCAATGTAGCTGCGTGCTCAATTAATATCCATCTCAATGTAATCGTACTCAAGTCAATCTATCTCAATGTAGCCGTGCCTTAAAGAAAATCAGTTCAATGTAGCTGTGAGCTCAAATAACATCCATCTCAATGTAGTTGTACTCAAAAAATATCCATCTCAATGTAGCCGTGCCTTCAAGAAAATCAGTTCAATGTAGCTGTGTGCTCAAATAACATTCATCTCAATGCAATCGTACTCAAATAAAATCTATCTCAATGTAGCCGTGCTTAAAATTAATCCAGTTCAATGTAGCTGCGTGCTCAATTAATATCCATCTCAATGTAATCATACTCAAATAAAATCCATCTCCATGTAGCCGTGCCTTAAAGAAAATCAGTTCAATGTAGCTGTGTGCTCGAATAACATCCATCTCAATGTAATCGTACTCCAATAAAATCCATCTCAATGTAATCGCACTGAAATAAAATCCATCTCAATGTAGCCGTGCTTAAAATCAATCCAGTTCAATGTAGCTGCATGCTCAATTAATATCCATCTCAATGTAATCGTACTCAAATAAAATCCATCTTCATGTAGCCGTGCCTTAAAGAAAATCAGTTCAATGTAGCTGCGTGCTCAATTAATATCCATCTCAATGTAATCGTACTCAAGTAAATCTATCTCAATGTAGCCATGCCTTAAAGAAAATCAGTTCAATGTAGCTGAGTGCTCAAATAACATCTATCTCAATGTAATTGCTCAGATAACATACATCTCAATGTAATCGTACTCAAATAAAATCCATCTCAATATAGCCGTGCTTAAAATCAATCCAGTTCAATGTAGCTGCGTGCTCAATTAATATCCATCTCAATGTAATCGTACTCAAATAAAATCAATCTCAATGTAGCCGTGCTTAAAATAAATCCAGTTCAATGTAGCTGCGTGCTCAATTAATATCCATCCCAATGTAATTGCTCAAATAACATACATCTCAATGTAATCGTACTGAAATAAAATCCATCTCAATGTAGCCGTGCTTAAAATCAATCGAGTTCAATGTAGCTGCGTGCTCAAATAACATACATCTCAATGTAATCGTACTCAAATAAAATCCATCTCCATGTAGCCGTGCCTTAAAGAAAATAAGTTCAATGTAGCTGTGTGCTCGAATAACATCCATCTCAATGTAATCGTACTCAAATAAAATCCATCTCAATGTAGCCGTGCTTAAAATAAATCCAGTTCAATGTAGCTGCGTGCTCAATTAATATCCATCTCAATGTAATCGTACTCAAATAAAATCCATCTTCATGTAGCCGTGCCTTAAAGAAAATCAGTTCAATGTAGCTGCGTGCTCAATTAATATCCATCTCAATGTAATCGTACTCAAGTAAATCTATCTCAATGTAGCCATGCCTTAAAGAAAATCAGTTCAATGTAGCTGAGTGCTCAAATAACATCTATCTCAAAGTAATTGCTCAGATAACATACATCTCAATGTAATCGTACTCAAATAAAATCCATCTCAATATAGCCGTGCTTAAAATCAATCCAGTTCAATGTAGCTGCGTGCTCAATTAATATCCATCTCAATGTAATCGTACTCAAATAAAATCAATCTCAATGTAGCCGTGCTTAAAATCAATCCAGTTCAATGTAGCTGCGTGCTCAATTAATATCCATCTCAATGTAATCGTACTCAAATAAAATCAATCTCAATGTAGCCGTGCTTAAAATAAATCCAGTTCAATGTAGCTGCGTGCTCAATTAATATCCATCTCAATGTAATCGTACTCAAATAATATCCATCTCAATGTAGCCGTGCCTTAAAAAAATCAGTTCAATGTAGCTGTATGCTCAAATAAGATCCATCTCACTGTAGCCGTGCCTTAAAGAAAATCAGTTCAATATAGCTGAGTGCTCAAATAACATCTATCCCAATGTAATTGCTCAAATAACATACATCTCAATGTAATCGTACTGAAATAAAATCCATCTCAATGTAGCCGTGCTTAAAATCAATCGAGTTCAATGTAGCTGCGTGCTCAATTAATATCCATCTCAATGTAATCGTACTCAAATAAAATCCATCTCCATGTAGCCGTGCCTTAAAGAAAATAAGTTCAATGTAGCTGTGTGCTCGAATAACATCCATCTCAATGTAATCGTATTCAAATAAAATCCATCTCAATGTAGCCGTGCTTAAAATAAATCCAGTTCAATGTAGCTGCGTGCTCAATTAATATCCATCTCAATGTAATCGTACTCAAGTCAATCTATCTCAATGTAGCCGTGCCTTAAAGAAAATCAGTTCAATGTAGCTGAGTGCTCAAATAACATCTATCTCAATGTAATTGCTCAGATAACATACATCTCAATGTAATCGTACTCAAATAAAATCCATCTCAATATAGCCGTGCTTAAAATCAATCCAGTTCAATGTAGCTGCGTGCTCAATTAATATCCATCTCAATGTAATCGTACTCAAATAAAATCAATCTCAATGTAGCCGTGCTTAAAATAAATCCAGTTCAATGTAGCTGCGTGCTCAATTAATATCCATCCCAATGTAATTGCTCAAATAACATACATCTCAATGTAATCGTACTGAAATAAAATCCATCTCAATGTAGCCGTGCTTAAAATCAATCGAGTTCAATGTAGCTGCGTGCTCAAATAACATACATCTCAATGTAATCGTACTCAAATAAAATCCATCTCCATGTAGCCGTGCCTTAAAGAAAATAAGTTCAATGTAGCTGTGTGCTCGAATAACATCCATCTCAATGTAATCGTACTCAAATAAAATCCATCTCAATGTAGCCGTGCTTAAAATAAATCCAGTTCAATGTAGCTGCGTGCTCAATTAATATCCATCTCAATGTAATCGTACTCAAATAAAATCCATCTTCATGTAGCCGTGCCTTAAAGAAAATCAGTTCAATGTAGCTGCGTGCTCAATTAATATCCATCTCAATGTAATCGTACTCAAGTAAATCTATCTCAATGTAGCCATGCCTTAAAGAAAATCAGTTCAATGTAGCTGAGTGCTCAAATAACATCTATCTCAAAGTAATTGCTCAGATAACATACATCTCAATGTAATCGTACTCAAATAAAATCCATCTCAATATAGCCGTGCTTAAAATCAATCCAGTTCAATGTAGCTGCGTGCTCAATTAATATCCATCTCAATGTAATCGTACTCAAATAAAATCAATCTCAATGTAGCCGTGCTTAAAATAAATCCAGTTCAATGTAGCTGCGTGCTCAATTAATATCCATCTCAATGTAATCGTACTCAAATAAAATCCATCTCAAAAAAGCCGTGCTTAAAAGAAAATCAGTTCAATGTAGCTGTGAGCTCAAATAACATCCATCTCAATGTAGTCGTACTCAAAAAATATCCATCTCAATGTAGCCGTGCCTTAAAGAAAATCAGTTCAATGTAGCTGAGTGCTCAAATAACATCTATCTCAATGTAATTGCTCAAATAACATACATCTCAATGTAATCGTACTGAAATAAAATCCATCTCAATGTAGCCGTGCTTAAAATCAATCCAGTTCAATGTAGCTGCGTGCTCAATTAATATCCATCTCAATGTAATCGTACTCAAATAAAATCCATCTCCATGTAGCCGTGCCTTAAAGAAAATCAGTTCAATGTAGCTGTGTGCTCGAATAACATCCATCTCAATGTAATCGTACTCAAATAAAATCCATCTCAATGTAGCCGTGCTTAAAATTAATCCAGTTCAATGTAGCTGCGTGCTCAATTAATATCCATCTCAATGTAATCGTACTCAAGTCAATCTATCTCAATGTAGCCGTGCCTTAAAGAAAATCAGTTCAATGTAGCTGTGAGCTCAAATAACATCCATCTCAATGTAGTTGTACTCAAAAAATATCCATCTCAATGTAGCCGTGCCTTCAAGAAAATCAGTTCAATGTAGCTGTGTGCTCAAATAACATTCATCTCAATGCAATCGTACTCAAATAAAATCTATCTCAATGTAGCCGTGCTTAAAATTAATCCAGTTCAATGTAGCTGCGTGCTCAATTAATATCCATCTCAATGTAATCATACTCAAATAAAATCCATCTCCATGTAGCCGTGCCTTAAAGAAAATCAGTTCAATGTAGCTGTGTGCTCGAATAACATCCATCTCAATGTAATCGTACTCCAATAAAATCCATCTCAATGTAATCGCACTGAAATAAAATCCATCTCAATGTAGCCGTGCTTAAAATCAATCCAGTTCAATGTAGCTGCGTGCTCAATTAATATCCATCTCAATGTAATCGTACTCAAGTAAATCTATCTCAATGTAGCCATGCCTTAAAGAAAATCAGTTCAATGTAGCTGAGTGCTCAAATAACATCTATCTCAATGTAATCGTACTCAAGTAAATCTATCTCAATGTAGCCATGCCTTAAAGAAAATCAGTTCAATGTAGCTGAGTGCTCAAATAACATCTATCTCAAAGTAATTGCTCAGATAACATACATCTCAATGTAATCGTACTCAAATAAAATCCATCTCAATGTAGCCGTGCTTAAAATCAATCCAGTTCAATGTAGCTGCGTGCTCAATTAATATCCATCTCAATGTAATCGTACTCAAATAAAATCAATCTCAATGTAGCCGTGCTTAAAATCAATCCAGTTCAATGTAGCTGCGTGCTCAATTAATATCCATCTCAATGTAATCGTACTCAAATAAAATCAATCTCAATGTAGCCGTGCTTAAAATAAATCCAGTTCAATGTAGCTGCGTGCTCAATTAATATCCATCTCAATGTAATCGTACTCAAATAATATCCATCTCAATGTAGCCGTGCCTTAAAAAAATCAGTTCAATGTAGCTGTATGCTCAAATAAGATCCATCTCACTGTAGCCGTGCCTTAAAGAAAATCAGTTCAATATAGCTGAGTGCTCAAATAACATCTATCCCAATGTAATTGCTCAAATAACATACATCTCAATGAAATCGTACTGAAATAAAATCCATCTCAATGTAGCCGTGCTTAAAATCAATCGAGTTCAATGTAGCTGCGTGCTCAATTAATATCCATCTCAATGTAATCGTACTCAAATAAAATCCATCTCCATGTAGCCGTGCCTTAAAGAAAATAAGTTCAATGTAGCTGTGTGCTCGAATAACATCCATCTCAATGTAATCGTACTCAAATAAAATCCATCTCAATGTAGCCGTGCTTAAAATAAATCCAGTTCAATGTAGCTGCGTGCTCAATTAATATCCATCTCAATGTAATCGTACTCAAGTCAATCTATCTCAATGTAGCCGTGCCTTAAAGAAAATCAGTTCAATGTAGCTGAGTGCTCAAATAACATCTATCTCAATGTAATTGCTCAGATAACATACATCTCAATGTAATCGTACTGAAATAAAATCCATCTCAATGTAGCCGTGCTTAAAATTAATCCAGTTCAATGTAGCTGCGTGCTCAATTAATATCCATCTCAATGTAATCGTACTCAAATAAAATCCATCTCAACAAAGCCGTGCTTAAAAGAAAATCAGTTCAATGTAGCTGTGAGCTCAAATAACATCCATCTCAATGTAGTCGTACTCAAAAAATATCCATCTCAATGTAGCCGTGCCTTCAAGAAAATCAGTTCAATGTAGCTGTGTGCTCAAATAACATTCATCTCAATGCAATCGTACTCAAATAAAATCCATCTCAATGTGGCTGTGCTTAAAAGAAAATCAGTTCAATGTAGCTGTGTGCTCAATTAGAATCCATCTCAATGTAATCGTACTCAAATAGAATCCATATCAATGTAACCGTGCCTTAAAAAAATCAGTTCAATGTAGCTGTGTGCTCAATCAGAATCCATCTCGATATAGCCGTGCCTTAAGGAAAATCAGTTCAATGTAGCTGTGTGCTCAATTAATATCCATCTCAATGTAATCGTACTCAAGTCAATCTATATCAATGTAGCCGTGCCTTAAAGAAAATCAGTTCAATGTAGCTGAGTGCTCAAATAACATCTATCTCAATGTAATTGCTCAAATAACATACATCTCAATGTAATCGTACTCAAATAAAATCCATCTCAACGTAGCCGTGCTTAAAAGAAAACCAGTTCAATGTAGCTGTGAGTTCAAATAACATCCATCTCAATGTTATCGTACTCAAATAAAATCTAACTCAATGTAGCCATGCCTTAAAGAAAATCAGTTCAATGTAGCTGTGTGCTCAAATAACATCCATCTCAATGTAATCGTACTCAAATAAAATCTATCTCAATGTAGCCGTGCTTAAAAGAAAATCAGTTCAATGTAGCTGTTCATTAATGACATCCTGTTCAATGTAGCTGTGAACAAATAACATCCTTGTCATTGAAGCTGTGTGCTCAAATAACATCCATCTCAATGCAGCTATGCTCAAAATATATCCATCTCTACGTAGCCGTGTTTAAAAGAAAACTAGTTCAATGTAGCTGTGCATTAATAATATCCAGTTCAACATACCCATGATAAAAAAACACCCATTTTAATTTTGCCGTGATCAAATAAAATCCAGTTCAATGTAGCCATTCTCAAATAACATACACTGAAAATAGATGGACTCAAATAGTACAGTTAAAATAGATGGGACTCCATTAACAGCTCGTAAAATAGGGAGTTCAATCTAATCCATCCCCAAACATACAATTTAATGTAGCAATGATCAAAGAACATCCAGTTCAATATAGTGCTCTATTAGGATACAATGTTTGTTGGCAGAGTAGTCAGGTTTACAAACCAAGCGGTTCAGTGCTGAGGAAGATGTAGCCTGTGCTCGAATAACATCTTTGGAATATATTGTAGCTGGAAACCGATTCCACTATAATATTCCATTGTTCAAATATGAAAGTTCAATCTCGATAGCTCAGCAATAGTCCGCAAAACAAAACATGTACCACGGCTACATGTTCCTTGCTAAGTATAAGCGTGGATAGAAACACGTACATGTGGCACAATGTATTTCTGTTCGATTAATTAAAAAAAATGAGTCGACCTGTAATCGTGTAGAGCCAGCCTGTGATGTATTCCAGTAGAATATCCAGATAAGTTTTGAAACAGTTCTTCTTTTCTGTGATTTTGTAACTAGCTAAATTTTAAAAGAATAAAAAAACAGGTTCGTCACCCAGCATGATAATTCCGAAATTGCCGGAACCATCTTGTCCCCTCCACCTGTGAATTGCAACACATTAGTATTGTTAATATACATACAGCACAGTAAGGCTGGAGTGCACCATCGCTGGTTAACGTTAATGACTTTATTAAGATATGTCTGTCCTTAGTTAATGAGATATGAAGAAAGAAGACGGATACATCTTACACATTAACGGTAGCCAGAGATGCTGCACTGAAGCCTAAGTATAAATAATGCAAAAATGCAAGCGCAATATAAAAATGTCCTGGCATGCCACCTAATTTTAATGTGGTGTAGAGGGCTATGTCATGAATGCAGGTATGGTATGAGCCATAAATATCTATTCAGGCAGAATTCGTGGGAATAACTCGAGCTACAGAGGAAATAAAAAAACAGATATGAATGATCTCAGACAGCACATCTGTATTAAATAACAAATTTAACTCGGGCCTAATTCTAGAATGTTATTGCGCCCTAGAATAAGTAGCGAGAAACAATCATGTAACTCTGCAGTAAATAAGAGGACACAGTGGCTCCTTAGGCAATAACGCTGCAGACGAAATGGCCTAAAAAGGACCCAGTACTGTATAACGGATCCAGAACCGATAGAGACTATACCCCTCATTCAATTCAAAAACTGGCTACAGGATAGAACTAAGATGCTTCATACTACCGGATGGAAATGCTTGGTAGGCTGCAGGCAGGCCAGAGGTCGTCCCATCCCTCAATAAGCACTTCACGCACAAGCTATTGCATCTGAAAAGGAATGATCAACGCACAATGGTGGGAACGATAATAAAACATTATTCGCTCAACAAACACCTCGACAGTTTGGGGGGTTACTGACAGCCCTCTATGTGGTGGCTGCATAGACACAACGGAAAGAACCTCCCATGTACTGTTGGAGTGTGGATCCCTAACAGAGGCCTATGAGAATTTAAAGGGTATGCTGCACTTCTGGGATCAGCTGGGATAGCTCACAGAGTCTCTTTTGTTACGCACAATGGCCTCCCTGTGTTACGTGCATTTCCCGACGTCTCGAAGTGCAACCAACATTCGACGAGAGTATGATATTGGCGGTGGCATTGGCATCTGTCACCGAACGCGTCCACAGGTTGCGGATAGTGTACGGGCCCTCAGATATGAGGTCTAACTGTCCGCGACTGTGTGCGGACAATTTGGCGGTCATTCTCGAAGGGTGCTGGGGCTCTCATGGCTGGGTCTCTATAAAATTGCACTAAACTATAGATCAAAACAAAGTCGGGAACTGGAGCGGGTGTCTTCTCCCGAGATGCGAACATTAACATCTCAACAACCCTAGGCGCCTTTAACACCATATTTTAGGCAGAATGTGTGGGAATAACTCGAGCCGCAGAGGCAATCAAAACCAGAAAGATGCATGACTATCAGATTAGAATTATCTCAGATAGCGCATCTGTACTAAATGTACTGTTAATTTCATGTGTTTAAAATTTTCTGTTTGAAAATTTTATTTCTATGTTGAAATACTTAAATTATTTATTTATCTTAAATACTATTTACTATGCTGTATGGCCAAAAAAGTAAATAAAGGATTTGATTTGATTTGATTTGATTTGATTAAACGCACTGAAAAACAACAAAGTTATCTCGGGCTTAATTCTAGAATGTCATTGCGCCCTAGACGAAGTAGCGAAAAACAATCATGTAACTCTGCAGTGGATAAGAGAACACAGTGGCTCTGTGGGGAATGACGCTGCAGATGAAATGGCCAAAAGAGGATCCAGTACAGTACTAACGGGCCCAGAACCGATAGTGCGTGCCTATACAACTTAGTCAATTTAAAAAGATGCTTCACAATACAGGATGGAAACACCTGGTAGATTGCAGGAAGGCTAGAGAGGTCATCTCATCCCTCAATAAGCGACTCACGCACAAGCTTTTGCATCTGAATAGAAATGATCCACGCACAATGGCGGAAACAATGACAGGACATGGTTTACTCAACAAACACCTCCTTAACCTGGGGGTAACGGACAGCCCTCTTTGTCGTGGCTGCATGGAGACAACGGAAACAACCGCCCATGTACTGTTGGAGTGCAAGAGTGTGACCGACCAACGGGCGCAGACTCTGGGAGCACTGGGATCCCTTACAGAGGCGTGTGGGAATGTAAAGGGTATGCTGGGCTTCCGGGACGAGCTTGGATGGCTCAAATAGTCACTTTTGTTACGCAGAATGGCCTCTCTGTGAAGAAGACTTAGCGCGGAAAATATTTTGCCCAACTAACTTACTAACTAACAAGGATGGGACCTCAAGCGCCTGAACGAATGTGGCTATACAACTGTGGTGCACGCCGATGACATCACGATTTTGATCAGCGGCAAATCAGAAAAAACTACTTTGTAATATTATGAGATCAGCCCTAAGAATCGTGGAAGACCGGTGTGGATAGAACAGACTCTTAAATCCAAACAAGACAGAACTAGTTCTGAACAAGAGAAAGTTAGCAGACATGGACCTGCCGAGGTACTTTGGTACAAAATTAGAAATCTCAACTGAAGTCAAATACCTGGGAGTAATCCTTGAGGGTAAGCTGAACTAGAACAAACACTTTGACGTGTTTATTTTGTATATAGAAGGTGTGAATATCTTTCTGGCAATACAAGAGAATGCTAGGGAAGAGCAGGGGCCTAAAACCCCCTATAACACGCTTGCTGCATACTGCTGTAATCCGCGCAATTATAGCATATGGAGCAATAGCATTGTGGCCAATAACAGATCTGATCACCGTGAAGGCTAAATTACAAAGTTTCCAACGCCTCGCATGTGTAGCCACGACAGGCTACATGCGTACAACCCCCACGCAGGCACTGGGAGTCATGTTCAACCTGCAACCCTTACACCTACACGTACAGCAGGAAGCAGCCATGTCAGCTTTCAAGCTAAGAGCTGCAGGATTGTGGAAACAAAGCTATCGAACTCCACATACACGGATCATGGAAGAGGCCTTGAAGGACCAACCCATGCTCGCAGCAATAAGTGACAGAATTCCTATAAACCACATCTTTGTGAAACACTATGACATCCAACTAATTGAAGGAGACACTGACCAATCTGGGGTGAAGGAAATTAGAATCTATACAGATAGATCAATGACAGAGAAAGGAACTGGGGCAGGTGCCTTCTTCCGGGATGTGAACATCAACATCTCAACAACCCTAGGCGCTCTCAACTCCATATTCCAGGCAGAATGCATGGGCATTATCAAGGTGGCAGAACCAAAAAAAACAGAAATATGTGTGACTACCAGATTAAAAACAGAGTGTGCGTTCTATATGCACTAAAAAACAGAAAAGTAAACTAGGGGCTGTACTGAACGTGTAGGAGTAATAATATAATCATTATGCCCTGGAATAAGTTGCAAAAAACAAACCGAACAATTCTACAATGGATATAGGGACACAGTGGTTCACTGGTAGACGAACTGGCCAAAAGAGGACCCAGCACAGTACCGACAGGTCCAGAACCCATTGTACCTTTACCCTTCAGCCAAATTAAAAACTGGTTTCAGGAAAGAACAAAGATGCAATACAATACCGCATGAAAAGTTCTGGTAGACTGCAGGCAGGCCAGAGAGGTCATCCCCTCCCTCAGTAAGCGCGTCACGCATAAACTATTACATATGAAAAGGATTGATAGAATGTTTTCCTAAGCCAAGTTAAAAATAAGGCAACACAGCAAAGCATAGAAGCTCTTACCGCTACAGCAAAAGACCATTACTTCGCTTTGGAAAGCAACCAAGCACCTCAAACATCCACAAGTTGCAACTGCCCTCCTACAGCAAGCAGGCGGCCAATGGGCGAGAAGTGACAAAGAAAAAGAAAAAGTCGATGCATTCTCTTCCGGGGCATATACAAACTAAACCAAAGTGATGACTCGAACTTTGTTGTGATGATCAAAAGTGATGATTAAAGTGATTTTGAGATGTTGCTAGACATATAATTTGGCAGACAGGTGAAATCGTAGAAAGTCAATGGAGACAGTTAATGTAACTAAAGGGCGAGCGAAAGGGGTAACGTGGTTTATTTTATATTCTGTGTCCTCTTGTTGCAGTGTCAAAGTCAAATTTGGCATGCGATCTATGGCTGCCGCTGACGGCGCTCACGGCCTAGCCATGAGCACCGCACTTGAACGATGATGTCATCGTCATGTCATACCTATTACATAATATTATAAAATTTAATATATTTTAAATGTTATGCAATACTGCGTTTCAGAGCATTGTCAGCGCAATTCAGTCCAACTGTATCCACATTCAGCGTTTGAGCGCAATTCGGAGCAAAACCTAGATGAAGGTATTCTAATAACCGTAGCCACAACAAAGAAACTGTTGAGTCATCCATCAAATAGATCCGCATAAAGCCCCAGGTTTTGACCTTATAACTGCAAAGGTGCTGAAAGAATTGCCAAAAAAAGAAATTGTATTTTTCAATAGCATTACAAGAGTCTCTCATTTTCCGAGTACTACCCTAGCCCCTACTAGGCCCGGGTTGGTACCATCGCTTTGGATGTAAAGATGGTCGAAACTTCAATGACAAATTGTCCGTGTTTTCCATCAAGTTCAATGTAGCCTACTAATAAATAAAAATAATGGCGTCAAGAAGGCAGTCCAGGGCTAATATGATGGTGGGTGGTAGTAGGCATCCATGTCCAGTAAAAATGTGTTTTCCTCTCGATTTTCAGTTAGCTGAAAATCGAAGCTTACCCCGAACTCCAGCTGGAAGTCCTAAGTTATAATGCAATCAAACATACAAGCAGAAGTTCCACAAAACTTGACTTTGTTTAAAAAATATCAAAATCTGATTTCCCAACATATGCAGACATCCTTAATTAGACAATAATGTCCGTGTTTGCGTTGTCGTATATCTATGAGCAGAATTGTGTACTATAAAACGTTGTAAAGATAAATCTGAAATTATGCAATTAACACTATATTAATGACTGATACTGCTGCCAGCTGGAGATGAATACCTCTATTACAAATTGTCTAAATATCCAATAGTCACTAAGCATATCGAATGGTCAAAGAGTGTGTGAGTTGGTTGAGTGGTAAATGTACAGGAGTTCAGAAATTCAGTTCAGGTTCACATACCAGCACCCAACCCAGCGTCTCCCAATACAGCCATCCTGATGTCAGTATTCCATTTCAAACCTCCATTTAACCCTGTTAATGCGGATACATAAAATATCCTTCTTTCATCCGGTTTCACAAAGACACAAAGGCTGTTTTTTTAACTGCCAGTGTTCTTTGCCCCTGGGCCAATGCTATTTAAACTCCTTACTCCTTGTAACAGATGCTGATCCACTGTGATTGTGGAGCGTCTACCAACAAGATTTTTTTTTTTTATAGTACGGTGGTTTTGCCTTGCTCACTTTTTCATCAGCCATAACCCGGCCCAACATCTCTGTACAATTTGGTACTAACCTGTAAAAACGTGGAGCAAGAACCCATACGCAGCAGCGGTCAAACGGTTTACCGTCATCATCGATCATCATGCATCCTGAGCGGGTAACTGCACCGGCAGCGCCTCCGAACCGCGCTGGTTACCTCTCGGCGATGGCAGTTCTACAACCAGGAGGCCATGAAACAGATTCCATAAGAAACCTATTTTACTTTCACTCCACGAACAACATAAATAATTATTGTAAATACATAATGGCAAAAAAACCTATAATTCTATATTTTTCTACTTGTCTTCTTCCCATACAGTCTTGGCTAGGCTACCCCAAGGATAACTCATTTAAATTTTTGGAGTGGAGGGTGTGGGTCATGTTGCACTGAAACGATTGGTTAGAGTCCAACTTAAAGTTGTCACACCAAAACAATACAATAAAGGAGAAATCCTTGCATACCACCTAAGTTTCTTTCGAATATGAACTTGTACCTCTTTTGTCAGTTAAATTAAGATTTTTTTTTCGTAATATTGCACATTCAATAAATCAATTGAGAGTTACGTCTGTAGGTTTTGTTTCTTTTGATAACTTATCTTAAATCCATTACATAAGCTTCTAAAGATTTGTATAAAAATGTTTAAGAGCCTATACATATATATATAAGAGTTTAGTTATCAAAAAAATCAAAATGTAGAGACGTAGCTCTCAGTTGGTTTTTTTTTAATGTGCAAAATTTCAGAAAAATATTTATTAATTTGACTAAGGAATTATGACGAGCCATTGTATGGACCTCGATCATCTCATTATCCTCCTAACCATCAATTTAATTTTGAAATTTTATTGAATTTTCAATTTGAGTATATTGGGCACGCTTCTTGTGTCACAATATGTTCCAAAACTCCATAAAATATGCATTACTTGCAATTTATACTTTATGTGCATATTTTCTGAAAATAGGGCTTAGAATATTTGATAAAACAGAATTTAGTAAGTATCAAAATGTACATTTACCTTGATAACATATCGGTAATCACAAAAGTTAGATTTCACCCTGCTGTTATTTTGAGTGAGCTGAATGGCTAAAAACAGAAACAGTTCTAATTAGTATATGTAGGGTCAGGTGAATTTCCTCAGGATGTTTTCCTTCACTGTTAACGACAAAATGATGATTAAATAATTTTTAGGTTAAAAAAAATCTGTAAGCTTCGAAAATGCAATAAGGTTATTTACATACCACACATGCTAAACGGATTTATTTTTACCTTTACATTTATTAACAACTAAGGAAATGAAGGCTAAATTCTTTCCTAAAGGAACCCTGCAAGATTGCTCCACTTCAAGGTATGTATGGTGATTTAGACGTCACGACAATATCCAGCAATTTCCGGCAACCCATGTTATCGGCGACCATTGACCATTAGTGGAGCAATTTGTTGGTGATGGACGATGTTACTCTTGTTGCCGTAGTTGCTGGAAAAGCTTTGATAATAATGCATGTTAAATAAAAGAATGTGGGTGCTTCCGCATCATGAAAAATAAGTGTAAATATTACTGCCTGTGTAGAAAAATAAGCTTACATGGGTCGTTCTACGGTATTTGATTTAAGAGAGTATTCAATCATATCGTTTGTGTTTTAAATATTAGAATGTCCAAAAAAATTATATAAGTAGAAATCTATGTATTGTTTAACCTACACATACACTTGAAAAATAATAAAATTTATTTCCGAAAAAAAATAAAGTCACGATTATGTCACTACTCTGGCTCGTCTTTTCATCAGATTGCTTGAGAAAAAGTTCAGTAAATTCAAAACGTTCAACTTGTTCCTGTCTAAGCCTAATTATTTTTAACTGTTATTAATTCCCTTATTGATTTTCTAAACAATAATACACGAAAAATAACATTTTAGTCGATTTTTTTTCGTTTTTATAAGCGTCCTTTGGTTACACGTCTCTTCCTCTGGCATTTTTCCGAATTTAAAAACTCCCGCAAAAACGTTGAAAACGATAGCTTTTGACAGGTTAGCAATACTGGCTTGTCGTGAAGTTAGCAGCAGACTACGAAATGTGTTCTGTTTGACAGTGTAAATCTCAGTCAGCCGCATGTTGCTTAGAAGTGAGGTTATGTCTTGGTGAAGGTGGTCTTTCTTCTGGTAAGCATAAATAAATCAATACAAAAATGTCGCTTTTACAGTGATAACCTATCAAGACATTTGGATTCTTTATTTACATAAACTAATTGCTAAAACGATTTGAGTAGTATTGTAGGGTTCGTTATTGGTGGTGTGGGTGGTGCGTGTAGAAGGTGGTGAGTGAGGATGTAAAGGTTTTGTCTCCTCCACGGCGACTTGCTAGATATCTAAGAAATGCAGGTGACGTGTAGAGCATTCCTCAATCTCGATGCCTCGGGTCGCTCAGTCGGAAGCTCAGGGTGCAGGGTCGAAGCTACGGAAGAAAACACGTACAAACCCTACCTAATCTATGCATCTGCTTTGAGAGGACTTTTGAGGAAATATTCAAACACACAGCATGAAGGTGAAGTGATGTTTATTGAAGTTTATCATTGCACAAACAGAAGTGTATAACTGTTAGGCTTATGCGACATACCGATGAAGCTCTAGTCCTACCGCCGGTCTCGTTTGTAGGGTCTTCGTCCCGCTCCTCAGCTGAAACTGGAACTGGTCGGACGGCGACAGGCTCCCTGCTCCAACTCCGCTCTCATCAACTGGCTGACTCCAAACATCACCGGAATAAACTGCACAGCCTCTACACTTGGTCTCTTATGAGAACCTGGTCAAAGAGTCATAATGTCTTTCACGGGCCGCGTGAACTGACTCGTACACCACCTGGTGTCGAGGACACGGCGGACACTCGCGGGAGGACTTCCCTCAGGGTGCAGCTGCGTCGAAGGCCAGAGGCGAGACCCTCACACCATTCCGATTGGTGGGGATTCCTTCAAGATGGCGCTGCAAAAACGCGCGGAAGGCTCTCAACGGAGCTCTGGTCTGTACGGGCGCGGGAGTCGAACTGAACCCAATATTTTCATTTTCAGTTCAGTGATATTCTCCTGTTTTTATTTTTATTTTTCCGGAATCTTCCAAACTTGTCACGTTCCCATGGCAACGTTTCGAAATTTGAGACTCCTAGTGTGTCCTCTCTTGATTGGCTTTTTCATATTTTTCTTTCTTCATCCATAGACAGTTGTCTATGGGCAACCTATATTTTACTTGCCGCGGAAATAAAGACAATACTAAATATAACATCCTACATATATCCCTATTTTCAGTTTAAAAAAAAATAATGAAAAAAAAAGAAAGAAAACACCCTATCATAGAATTATAACTTTAACAAAGTGTTATCATATACATTTTAAATCCAATCAAAGCTATCTAATCCTAATCCCTTAAAATTTTACAATATTAACAATTTTTTTTTTATTTTTTTTTTTGGGATTTCAAAATTAAATTCTCTTTACGATTATGCATCAGAATGTTTTATAAACCTACTAAACTTTCATTCTTAATTAATCATCTAAGTGTACTTAGAGTAAGGCTTTGACAAACAGCAAAAGTATAATCTGTTTAAAGTTTCAGTTGCTTACTGCAAATAAAGTTTTATCAATGCAAAAATTTTCTAATTATTTGAACGAAAGCTGCTTAAGTTGGAACAATGCAAAATTTTCCTAATTCTTTGAACAAACATAGCTGGAAGTGAATTTATGCTCGAATTGAAAATTTCGAACAAGTTTGTATTAAATCTTTAACAGAATTTAAAAAGAATATCTTGATCACAAGGAAAAAACATTCACTAACTTTATATAGAATATCCAAAACATAAAAAAAAAAATCGACTATGTTTTCAGGGAAGCACATCATAATATTAAAAATTTAAAAAAAAAATTAAATAAAAAATAGTTCGACTACCCCCCAGATTTTGTTAAGTTTCAAACAAGAAGTTGTTCTAATAAACAGCTGAGCTCATTAAAATTCAAAAACTGAAAGTTTTCAGACCGAAAATCTCAGCGATAATTGAATGCAGTTATAATTACCGATAGGTACTTAATGACTCTTCATATTTACTAGTAAGTAAATTTTCAAATTACAGAGAATAACCCATTAGACTTTATAACATTCGGACTTTAAAATTCTCAGCGAAAATCCCATATCTTAACAATTAATAATTTTTTTTTTACTAATTGACAATATTTAAAAATAATGAAATGAAGATGAATGAAAGTAGAATTAAATTCAAATTCAATGCCAAAGTGGCTTATTACTTGCGCATTCGCGCATCTAATAAATTAAGTCAATATAAATATCTCTTTTAAACTTCAAAGAGATCTGTCTGTGTTTTCCATCCAATCAGTTCAGAATGGTTGACCATTCAGTATAGCTATAGAGACATTAAAAAAGTTAAAAAGAATGGTTCGATTTAATGAAATTAAAATAGTAAAATTATTTAAATTATTCTTTGAAAAGAAAATCGAACCATTAGTACAGTACAATATATTGGGCTGTTGAAATTAAACAAGGATTCAATTTTAATGATACATACCTTATGTATGGATCAAAAAAAATGTTTTTCTTAATCATTTAGTAAAAAGTAGATCAACAGTATAATCCAATATATTGGTTTATAGGCAATTCAGTTAGTAATATTGTTATCATAAATTCCGTCTTTTTTTTTTTTTTTACTAATTGTCAATATTTTTTTTTAATAATTTTTTTTTTTACTAATTGACAATATTTAATTTTTTTTAATACTTTTTTTTTTACTAATTGTCAATATATATTTTTTTTTAATTATTTTTTTTTTTTTTACTAATTGACAATATTTAATTTTTTTTTTATACTTTCATTTTTTTACTAATTGGCAATTTTTTTTTTATTCTGATTTTTTTTTTATTACTGAACTGAATTATATATATATCTATATATATATGTCTTCGGCGAGTAAGCTTCGACGAGTTATTTCCGACGAGTTGACACCGACACTTCGGCGAGTAGGCTTCGACGAGTTGTTCCCGACGAGTTGACACCGACACTTCGGCGATCGAACATCAGTGGAAGCTATCCGTCAAGTTCAAGCTATAGTGTTTCCTAATATCCGGAATAAATCCTACCTATCAGTGCTCTTAAATGTTTGCGTTGATCAAACATTCGATTCACAAATACTGAATGATTCTTCTCCATCAGACCTTATAGTGAATCGAAAATTATGAACACAATTGTTATCCATATCTCTCTCGTTTGTCATTTGACAAAATAATAAAATTCGCCCTTCGCTAAGATGCGTTCCTATTGTTAGTTTAGAATTCACTACCTAACACTCCTACAGTGAGATGTCAAGTATTATTTAAATATGTCCTTCCTAATGATGTCTCCAATGACATTATTTAAATTCCAGAAAATAATCATTTTCCTGAAATGTTCATTACATAATTCACTTCCTAAAGAGGCTGTAAAAATATTGAAAAATTTGCCAGGTGCAAATCCTATCATTTAAGTGAGTGAAATTTCCCTAGATTCAAGTATACGTCGTCTTTCGTGTCCCTAATTCTTCACGCTTTCATACTTGGTAAATATTCACTCATATTTACTTTATTTATATTATCCCCCTTTATTCACGTTACCTAACATATATTCATTATATAGACTAGATTAGACGACCTCCTTTTTCCTAAGAAGTGTACGCCAAAAAAGAGTGAGCAAATAGCCACCCAAAATAGAACAAATTTGAGTACAAGAATGTATTCAATATGTATTTAAGTAATACATTCTAGACAAGTTAATGTAAACCTCCCTTTATTCACGTTACCTAACGTTTATTTTATCATCATATATTAATCATTTTATCATTTATATCATCAATTATTATCCCCATTATTCATGTTAACACACGTATATTCATTATATAGACTAGTTTAGACGACCTCCTTTTTCCTAAGAAGTGTACGCAAAAAAAAGAGTGAGCAAATAGCCACCCAAAATAGAGCAAATTTGAGTACAAGACTGTACTCAATATGTCTAGACAAGTTAATGTAAACCTCCCTTTCTCTAAGGAGAGTTCACTATGGAGCAAGCTGCTTCCCCAAAAAATTTTGAGTATAAGAGAGTACTCAATATGTATTTTAATCCATACATTATAGTCAAGAATAACGTAAAACCCTTTTTTCTTAAAGAGTATTTATACACAAGGTTAAGCACAGAGCTTACACAAACTAGATTAAATTAGCATCCAACTAATTACTCAATATTTAACTAAATCTAAACTAATATAATCTAAACTACACGAGCTATACAAAAAGCACTACGTTAAAGCAGCCAAATGAAATATACATTACACCCTTATTTTGGAACGTTTAAAGGGAAACTATTGTATAGTTTAATTAGGTTTTTATAATATCGCTGACATGAATTATACCCACGCTTGTTCCGTCAACATTCCCTAAATATAAGTATTTTTTTGAGTTTTGTTTTATAACGATTGACTTAATAAACGTGGAGATAGTTTATTTGAAAAAAAAACTTTGCTCCATCATATAGTACCTATAATCAAATAAATCTCAATTAAAGCATGAAGTCCTAAGAACCTCCTGGCATATCAGTTTGATAATAAAATATTTTGTTTATAATCCCCGTTTATATTTATTTTAATCAAGTTATAGCACAATCAGTTCAAGTTCAGTTAAGACATGAAGTCTTAAAATCAAACTGGCATGGCACCTTGTTTGTAAAATATTTTGTGTATAGTCACCATTCGTGCTTGTTTCATATGTATCGAATAAGTATCTCATTAACCATACACAATATGATTCGTGACAAACAGCAATACACAGTTGAGATATCCCACCTTTGTTTACATTAAACGTATAAACGAATAGCCCAAACTATTCGACGAGTAATAAGCGGACGTTCGATTCGATTAATAAGTTTGTAGAAAATAATATATTTTTAGTACATGGGGTCCCTCACACGTTGATTAGTGACAACGGCACTCCATTCGTCTCTAAAGAATTCAATGATCTGTTAAAGAAGTACAATGTTCCTAAAATTTTTCGAAATTGTGTTTACTTCCCACAGAATAATGTTGTGGAAAGACATAATCGTACTATTGAAACAGCTATTGCATCCTATGTAGAAGCTGATCATCGTAATTGGACGAAACATTTGGTCCAAATCCAAACGGCAATCAACAGTCATGTCAGTATAGCGCATGGTTACTCCCCTCATATGTTGATGACAGGTAGAGAAATAATACTAGATGGTAGATTTCATCGATTTGCCAATTTTAGTTCTCTGGATGAATTATCTATAGAAGGACGGGATGAATGGTCAACAAAGTTGAAATCGCTAGCTAATATCTTTAATAATGTTCAAACACATCTAACGAGCGCATATCAATCAAATGCGAAAAGATACAACTTAAGGCGTTCAGTAATACACTTTAAAGAAGGCGACATAGTCTGGCGTCGATCTCATGTGCAATCTGATGAAGCTCTAGTCCTACCGCCGGTCTCGTTTGTAGGGTCTTCGTCCCGCTCCTCAGATGAAACTGGAACTGGTCGGACGGCTACAGGCTCCCTGCTCCAACTCCGCTCTCATCAACTGGTAATAAGCGGACGTCAAACGACATACGCTGTCATTCTTTGTTATCAATTCAATGTCAATAGATATTTGGCATGTAAATACGCATCGGCTCAAAGTGAATAGTAAATATTTTATGTATCATAAAGTAAATTAAAGACCACGCAATTAAATTAAAACGCATAAACGATATTTGCCGAACTAAATTCCTAAAATTAATAAGTCGCAGGAGAAAGGAAAAGTGCAAACGCAAAAATTCACCGATCGCGGTACATAATCACGAAGGCAAATGTGATATGTACTAAATATAAATTACATAGTACGTATATACGCGGGGTGAAATAAAGTCACCAAATTTAGACGAGATGGTAATATAGGATGGAAAAATCAAATATTTTCTCAAATCCTCCGATCACACAGATGCATAGGAATATTTTTTTATAGATTGAGCGCCAGATGTAGGGTTCGTTATTGGTGGTGTGGGTGGTGCGTGTAGAAGGTGGTGAGTGAGGATGTAAAGGTTTTGTCTCCTCCACGGCGACTTGCTAGATATCTAAGAAATGCAGGTGACGTGTAGAGCATTCCTCAATCTCGATGCCTCGGGTCGCTCAGTCGGAAGCTCAGGGTGCAGGGTCGAAGCTACGGAAGAAAACACGTACAAACCCTACCTAATCTATGCATCTGCTTTGAGAGGACTTTTGAGGAAATATTCAAACACACAGCATGAAGGTGAAGTGATGTTTATTGAAGTTTATCATTGCACAAACAGAAGTGTATAACTGTTAGGCTTATGCGACATACCGATGAAGCTCTAGTCCTACCGCCGGTCTCGTTTGTAGGGTCTTCGTCCCGCTCCTCAGCTGAAACTGGAACTGGTCGGACGGCGACAGGCTCCCTGCTCCAACTCCGCTCTCATCAACTGGCTGACTCCAAACATCACCGGAATAAACTGCACAGCCTCTACACTTGGTCTCTTATGAGAACCTGGTCAAAGAGTCATAATGTCTTTCACGGGCCGCGTGAACTGACTCGTACACCACCTGGTGTCGAGGACACGGCGGACACTCGCGGGAGGACTTCCCTCAGGGTGCAGCTGCGTCGAAGGCCAGAGGCGAGACCCTCACACCATTCCGATTGGTGGGGATTCCTTCAAGATGGCGCTGCAAAAACGCGCGGAAGGCTCTCAACGGAGCTCTGGTCTGTACGGGCGCGGGAGTCGAACTGAACCCAATATTTTCATTTTCAGTTCAGTGATATTCTCCTGTTTTTATTTTTATTTTTCCGGAATCTTCCAAACTTGTCACGTTCCCATGGCAACGTTTCGAAATTTGAGACTCCTAGTGTGTCCTCTCTTGATTGGCTTTTTCATATTTTTCTTTCTTCATCCATAGACAGTTGTCTATGGGCAACCTATATTTTACTTGCCGCGGAAATAAAGACAATACTAAATATAACATCCTACAGTATGTTTGGTGATATTTCGTGATTTGTGTAAATCTGTCACTCCTCTGGCGTCTCTCCTGTGGCTTTGTTTGTGCCAGAGAGACAATTTCGCCAGGGGAGGGACAACTATAATAATGTGACTCGTTTTTATTTTGTGTATGCATACATTTTATTACTATTAACATTTTGTTATAGGTAAAACGATAGACAAGGAATATAGCGAAAACAAAAAAAAACAAACTCGTGAAGAAAGGTTAGAAAAGAAGAGAATAGCTGAACGATTGCGGTATCAGCGCCTAAAAATGATCCTGTTAAGCATGCTCAATTACAGGAAAAGGAAAGGAAGTGCAACCTAAATAAGAAGAAAAAGCGAACGGCTAAATCAATAAAAAATATGACCCCCAGAGAACAACGTGCGATAAGAAAGGTATGGGCCGAAAAAAATAGAAAGCAAAGGGCTCGTATTGATCTCCAAAATCCATCTGTTGCTCCTGCTACACCACCTTGCTCTGATGAAGAAATGCCGCCACTACAGCCAGTAGATAACAGAATTGAGGCAGCCAGAAAGCGATCCGAAAGACAACGTAGAACTAGAAACCGCTTAATATTAAAACAACAAGAAGAAATAGAAAGACTGAAAAAGGAAGTTAGATGTTATAAGAAAAAAATGTTTAGGTTTAAAAAAAATAAAGAAAATCTTACACCGAATACAAGTTACAAAATGGTCGAAAAGATGGATGCGAATCAAGTAAAAAAAAGGTTACTTTTTGGGGAGGTTCTTAAAGAGCAATTGAAAGAAAACTTGAAAAGTGTAAAATCTGACAAGGAAAACAAGTTGTTTAGAAGAGTTGTGAGTGGCAAAATAACAAAAAAATTCAATGTTTTTGATAATATGAACATTAAAGCTACGCGACCCGGTAGAGAGAGCTTGTTGGACCTAAGCCGAAAGAGAAGAATTGATAAAACCAGTGAAGAAACAAAACAACAAGTTGTTAATTTTCTAGAAGAAGACTGTAACAGTAGATTGTGTCCCGGTAAAAGAGATTGTATAACTAGAAAGAAAGAAAGAAAACAGAAGAGACTGCTACTGGACAACATGAAAAATTTACATAAAAAGTTCCTTGTTTCAAAAGAAAAGAAAATCAGCTACTCACTTTTTTGTAAATTGCGACCATTTTGGATAGTGGAACCACATGTCAACGAGTGTGACACGTGCCTTTGCACTATCCATGAAACATGGACCTAACGCTACAAAGTTTAAGCCAAGCAAACATTTTGTCCACAAGTAATCACCAGATGCTGCTCGTAAACCTATGTTGTGACCGATACAACGAGCAATGTTTGTCAAGAAATTGTACAGATTGTAATCGCCATACCCTGACATGCAAAGAGTTTGATAATTCAACCTTAATCAAACACAAAAAATGGATTGCTGCTGTCGAAGAAATTGAAGATCCAAAAACAAAAAAATCGTCTCGGACGCAACTAAGCCTGCACACGGTCGTGGTGTACACAAAAGAATCCACAGATTGCTTCTGCACCATATCAACGAATCTAAACCACAATGTTTCAGCGATAATGGCTCACCTACAACCTGTGCTGCACTCGCTGCCGTTCACTATTGAAAATGTACATTTCTTAAGTGATGGTCCCGTGACGCAGTATCGTAATAAGTACATGTTCTTTTTCCTGGCCTGTTTGTTGCAGAACATCTATCCAAATATATGTTACTACACTTGGAACTACCACGAGGCAGGTCATGGCAAGGGAGCCCCTGACGGTGTAGGGGCTGTGTGCAAGAGAACTGCCGATAAACTAGTCGCAACTGGTAAAGATATTTCGTCCATCACTGATTTTGCTAAAGCAATTGAGAACAACTGCGACGGCATAAAAACGTTCATAATTACCGATAACGATATTCAACTAACAGCGGCACTCATTGAAGGCAAGAAATCATGTATAAAACCATTTTCCGGTACCTTAAAAGTTCATCAAGTGCAAGGCACTACACTGATGCCAAATAGAATCACAATGAAAAGTTTAAGCTGTTTCTGTTCTGAGAATTGTTCGCATTACAACCTTGGAAAAATGATGTATCCACTTGATCATGGCGGTCGTCTGAGCGTGGCTGATGTCTATTCTGATTCAGACAGAGATGTTCCAGGCCCTTCTAAATTTACATACAAAGATGGCGATTATGTCTTGGTCAAATTCAAACAAAAGAAATCGGAATATCGGTATGTGGGTATGTGCTGTGGAAGTGAAGATGACGACGGAGAAATACTTATCCAATTCCTTAAAGTATGCGATGCTAATGCAACTGTGTTCAAAGTAAATGACGAAGACAAGGGATTAGTACCAATAGAAGATTTACTTCCAAAACTCCCTCAACCTAGTCTAGTAGTCAGCGGCGAGAGAGTGTTTCTAAAGTTTAAGAAATCGGTTGATATTTTCGAGCAATGAATGTAATTTTAACACAGAAATGATAATATACCACTTGTGTTCCTGATTGTGATTAGTGTCTTGCCAGAATTTGTCATTTTGATATAGTTTCATAACATAAATTGTTATTATAATTTTGTTTTATGCTAGAATTTGTCGTATTGTTTTGGTTCCATGACAGAAATTGTCATTTTTTATTTATTTTAACTAACAAAAATTGTAATTTAGTTTCGGAAAATTGATAATTTCACTGCTAGTAAACGTTTTTTAAAACAATATGTTGTCAAATTTAACTATTTTAAACTATTGTTAAAGACCAAAGTCACTCCTCTGGCCAAATTGTCACTACTCTGTCACTTTGTCACTCCTCTGCGCACTATTTTCCTCTGGCATCCATAAAATGTGCAAAATATGCAAACTATCTGGCCCGGTTTTGGAACATACACATTTTGTTGTTAAGAACACATGTAATTGATATCAACACTTAAATTAAAAAAAAAATTGCGAAAAAAAAATCTTATCTGAACTGAAATACCGAAGAACTACCCACATATTTTTTTGTTCAAAAACTACCAAGATGTATCAATGCGTGATTTTGAACAAATTTGTATTCACCGACCCAATTTCAGTTAAAACCAACCTTTCAATAACCTTAAGATATCAGGTTTCAGAGCCGGTAGTCTCAGTTCTCACCAAAATTGGCGTTTACGTAACTCCGAAGTTAGTTTATACAAGATATTCTGTGTTTTACTAATTCAAGCTGTCAAAGTCAAACTCAGACTTCCAATTTGTATGAAAACACGGAGTCTACGTAAACGGCAACGGCGACGTATTTACGGCAACGTTGAGTAAGCTGTCAAATCCAACTCAGACTCGCAAATGTTAGTTCGCTTAACGACCACTGCGCGCGCGCGCTTTTCATTTTCTCCATACATTTGAAAACGCCAGTCGATCGGTTTGGCGTAAACGCCAATTTAGGTGACAACTGAGACTACCGGCTCAGGTCATTTACCTAAACATATGTTAAGTGAATCTACATAGTTTAAGATTATTTTTCTAAGGTCACAAAACGTGACATTTGGGTTCCGACAGGTTGAAAATATCATCATAAGAAGCGGCAAAGGAATAAGTTGTTTGTGGTTCAGATTCCACACTTAACTTCTTATTTCTTAAGAACGGCCCGTAAGCTATGCTCCCCATACAAACGTAGTTTACTAATCATTTGGAAACCGCTATTCCAATTAAATTTATATTTAATATCCAATATCAGGTAACAAATATCTGTGTCTGCATGCTTTTGTTTTTTTGAAAAATGCAAACTGAATTAAATGAAAGCAAAAAGAAAATTTTCATACAAGTTTTGATTTCTCTCTGGTTTGACCCAGAATAAATTTATCGAAAAAACAAAGACATGCAGACATGGATATTTGTAGCCTAATATTAGGTACCAAATTTCAAGTAAGTTGGAACAGTGATTTTCAAATTATTAGTAAACTACGTTTGTATGGGAGGCGAAATTTTCTGATGCTTACGGACTGACCATAGGTGCTAAAATCCTGCTCGCGTTAATGATACCATCACATTAAAGGAAATATGTCTGTTTTCCATACAGTTCAATGTAGCCCTGTCATAAAAGGAATGAACTGGCATGATACCTAGTTCATGTAGGTTGTAGTCTAAATAATGACGATAAAATGATGTGTGGTATTAACCATGCAAGTACGGGTCCATCTACGGTCGGGTTCGTTTTGGGCACGTGGCGTGCCTGTTTCCGCTGACCGGTCTTCAGGCGGGGCGTCCTGGCGCGATCCTCGCGCGGTATTCGGCCTATGTATCTTCAGCGCCTTTGGTCGACATTTTCTCACAATCCCCATGCGCAGCACGAACAAACACTATATTCTCCGGACTGAACTGAATTAACGCTCGCACTAGGCAAGCTAGCAAACCTCTGCTGACAAAATGCGACACAAAACACAAACTTCTACTTATTTTCATTATAATAAGAACAACCGAAAGCAATTCACAAAGATGGACGCCATCTGACGCCATCTCCTTGTACGGGCACAGACTATAAGGGGTGGTACGGGGTTCTCATTTACCACAGACTTAAAGAAACTATACACATTTTCGGGAAACTGGCACTGCGTTCCGAAATGCGTACATTGCGGAGAATTCACAATATACGCGTATCCGACCGTTCCGAATTGCTTATATATTCACTCCCGTGAACGTCATTTTGACATTAGGGACGTGACTATAGACCGCACACAGATCGTACAAAGTGTTCACGGTTTAGAGAATGTGCACCGCGTACGCTGTCAAATGGTTGTCATCGAGCTGTCATTAAGCGTGTTTATCTGATAGTATGCACTTGTATTCTGAAATAACGATGGCCTTTCGCCGTTTATTAGTCCAGTTAGACAATTCTAGGCCTGAAATAACCACTCTCGAGACTTACAAGGCATTATGAGGTAGCTCTGACAGATATGTCTGCTCAAATTCGTTCCGATTTGATAACGTGCAATTCGGAACACCAAATATTCATTGTATTCGCTTTCTCTGCGGTATTTGCAATGTACGCAATTCGGAATGCAGGGTGTGTATTAATGACTAGTCCATAGACTTTCAGTCGTATATAGAGTAATCTGTAAAAAAATCCAAAAAACCAACCATCCAAATTGCGACTTAGACCGGACGTAATCCGCGTATTAAAGTTTGTCCGCCCACTCTGAATATGGTGTTTGTGTTCTAATAGAGAAGAACACAAGTTTGTGATTATTGTTTAAAACCTTTGTACAATGCGATTCAAATAAGAATAGGAAAATATCACCACCATTTTCAATGTCAAACTGCTAAAGCCCTCACTTCACTTCACAAACTTCAGTACTTTACCGCGGTGTTGCCGCGTACTTTCCCTCGCGAATTCGAGTGAAGTTAGTCACGAGCTCCGTCCCATTCTTATTTGAATCGCGTTGTAAACCCAAGGCATAATTATAAGGAAACATTATTTTTTATTTAGTTTGGTTATACACAGTGATTTTGTAAATACAAGCAGTTGAAATTGAACGTAATTTTGAACGTGCGCATGAGTTGGGAATAGCACGGTGACGTCATTCTGAAAGTCAGTGATCCCGCAAGCCAGCCCGCAGTGCAAGCACGGAAATTTTGCAACTTGCAGCTGCGATTGCAATTAGAATACAAACTGTCAGTTTTACGAATTTTTTGTACATTTTGAGCTGTGGAATCGTAGTTTAAGTGAGTAAAAAGGAGTGATTCCGAGCGTTTCTGAACCGTTCTTGGTCAGCGAAAACGGCTGAGGAGGTAGGTACATGGAACTGGGAACTGTAGTCATGAGATTTTCACCTGTGAGTCCTCGGTGAGTCACAACGCTTTCGAAGTTATGAAATGACAGCCATTATTCACCCTAGTATTGTCTCGTTCTAATTATTCTAATTTTCGCTTTCCTGAGTAGATATGCTGTCATTCTGTTAGCAAAACGCTATTTATTGCTCCTTGCACAGAATGGCTCGGAGCACTTTGCCCGAACGCAGCCACAGTTCCGGACACATGTAATCATTGGTTATTCTGTGACGCGACAGACAACGTAGGAGAACTAATTCCGCTAGAATGAAGAACATATTTGAATACATATTTAGTTACATACAAGATCCAATAGAAAACATGTACCTACACTTCATATTACGAATGAAAAGGCTGTATAGCGAGAGGTTTTGCCTTTCCGTATGGATAAAAGTTACATAAAAAACCAAGATAATGACAGCCGTCTGAACTGACAGCTCACAGCTCTTTTTCATGTTTTTTTACACAAATAATTTGTTTGTTGTTGTTGGTCTTTTGTGGATCGGAGACGACGATGCAGCTATTCTGGATCATATGGTCGTGCTATGCTAACCCTTGTTGCCCGAGCTTCTCGGCAGGTAACAAGCTTAGGTGATCGCTGACCTGGCGGCGGAGATGCCAGGCAGGCGCTGCGCTCTAAAACATCACATTACAGTCCTAGGTCCCTAGTCCTATCATTACAGTACTAGGGACTGAGAGCTCTCGTGACGGCGGACGTCCTCCAGTAAAGTGTCGGCGCGCGAGCTTCACTGAAGGCCAACGCGAACTCTTCCGCACCGAGGCTGCTCCAACACGAAAGATATTTGTTACGGCTGCTTATTGATACTCGACCAACTTTTGAAGATTGCTGGATGGATAGAACAAAATATGGATCTGCTAAGAGCTTAACATTGAAATATTGTTGTTTTTATTATTCATATTAGTTATTTTTCATATTAATCCATCATATTTATGGATTTGTGTGTTTATCCACTAGTTAAATTGTTGCCAAATGGCAAGCATAAACCCTGCATTGTAATGTAATATTTACATGTTTCGATGTGATGTAATGATTGTACACCATAGCAATAACCGGCTCCGGCGGGACCATATCGAAAAGTTTTTATTATGAAAAGTATTAAGCCTATGTCACTATTCAGCCTATCAACAATCTTTACAAAAAATCACTGTTCCTTTGATACATTGCTACTCTAAAGAGTGACAAACCAGCAAACAAGGTGTGTTTGCTGTAATTGATAATATTAGTAGGATTAATCTGATATCTCTAATGTAGTATACATAATAATTTTCCAGCACTAATGACTTCAATGTGGTTGAAAAGTAGAAATTTAAATAGTATCATGTTTCTTCTAGTTGAAACCTGGAAATGCAACAAAATTAAAGTGGCTCATTGTACTAGTTCTCCGTTCTTAAGAAATAGCTGGGTATCGGGGATAGTTTTAGTGGACCTTAAGTAATATTTTGAAGTGGATGAGCTGTGTATTTTTTTTTGTAATTGAATTTGTGCTACCACGGTATAAAGGCCGCTAACTCTATGGAACAAACTGCTTTTAAACCACTCTTATTTATAACAATTTGAGGTTTCGGGCTCGCTCGGATCAGTTTTGTTCAATCACCCTTGCGGAGCCTGGTTCAATGTTACCCTGACCCCCGATTAATGCGTTGCATTTTTCTTCTAATCAGATTAGTATTTCCAAGAATAGCGCATTTAAAAAATAAACTCTTTAGATTTATTATATCATTAGTACATATATATATTTCAGTGCATCGATAATAAATAATAAAAGCAAAATATCATTGTTTTATTTCAATGCTTACAATGTTTATTGCAATAAACACATGCTTTTTACAACCTGTTTATAGTTGGCTGCAAACCTTTCAGAGCTGCTAGAGGTTTACATTCGAACATATTTTAAAATGGTTATTTTCACTGAAAAAATGTCCAGGAAAGTATAGAAAGGAGAAGGAACAGCGGAGGGATTAAACCGTACGTCAAGTTACTCAGATTTTCCTTTGTACATGTGTTACATTTATTTTTTTAACCTGACATGGATGGCTAATACCACAAAACTACCGTTATGATATTGGCCCAATATACCACATTCCCCAAGGAATTAGGTGCCATGCCAGGACCTTCCCTTTAAGAGCACGGCTACATTGGACTGGTTGGAGAACACAGTAAATTTTTCATTGCCGCTTCAATCATCTTTTCATCAAATGCGATGGTACCAAGCCGGGCGGGCTTAAACCCAACCACCTAGTAGGGGAAGGGGACTTACAGTTTTACACGGGTTCCGAACCATGGAACAGCTCGAATTCGTGACGAAATGCATTTATCCAACTCAGAATGAGAAAGAAAGTGGGGCATGCTAGGATTTGAACCCAGACCTTTGGTTTGCTAGGCAAGTCCCGCGCCACTAGGCTACGAGCCGCTCATTCTTATGTAATTCGAATGCTCAGTTAGGAGTAAATCACGGCCTCGTCCTTTCTACATGGTGTATTATTAGGTATACCTAAGTACATTTAACCACTCTCATAACTAATTTAGTTCGTCAAATCATGGAGACAAGTGTTTCGTGAATGCTGGCATCCCAACTTTTTTGGTAGAATCTGTAACAACCATATTAATACTCATGTTAATACCATAGAATAAGTTAATGTTAATACAGTGCATGGATGGCTCCATTATCCTTCATTAGATACCTAATTCAGTAAGTATTAATCTGAGCGGGATAGACCTCACCACAAAAACACCTTGAATGAATTAGTTTGTACCAAAAATCACATTTCTATTAAACTAGAATATTAATCCAATTAATCCAGGTGCACAGCCTAGGCCTTTAACCCATGCTCAGGCGCTATGGGGTGCTTTTCATGGTTTAATGCAGTTCTTAACCTGGGGTCCATGGATCCCTTGGGGGTCCGTGGCATCAGTGCTGGAGGTCTGTGGCATCTGAGCTGAGGGTGCATGTTTCATATGATGAAAATAAATACTGGTGTGATCAAAATTTTTTTTACGTATATTTCCTTTTTTAATGTTAATAAATAAAACATTTTTTTTTTTCAAAATGCCTTGTTTTCTTTACCTTTGAGTGAGTTGGAAGGGGTTCGTAACAATTTTTTAATTCCGCAAGGGGTCCATGACTACAAAAAGGTTAAGAACATTATTATTATTATTATGGCATTGTTCAGACAATGCGGTCACACTCGGTTCTGATGGTGCACAGCCCAAATATCAGAAAGGATAAAGAGAAATGGTTAACGTCACTGACGTTGCACAATTACCAAAACTTCTAATAGCTGTTATCAGGCAAAGAAAGAAAAAACCAAAATATATGTTACCGACAATGTGTATCTGGTATTTTATAGAATACCTAAGCATTATATACAATGCCTAAAACATTCAGGTAATGTTTGAAATAACACATTACCTAGGCATGATATACAATACCAAATGCACGCCAGGAAATGTGTATATTAGATGAGGGCAAGGAAGGTAATAACTTGCGGGGCGGGGCAGTGAACGCGTTGGTAGTTACCTAAACAAAACGAATTTATAGGTAGATAGCTAGCATTTTTGTTTTAAGTTAGGTTAGATACTTTACTAATTTATAACATCTAAGGGAGTCTGAGGTTGTTGCCTGACACCGTATTGCATGCATTGGCGGTGGTTCCATAGGTATTCTATACAATCCCTAGGCTTTTTGCACAATACCTAGGTAAAGTATGGGTGTTAATGGAGGGATGGTCCAAACGTTCTTTATTTATTTCATTAACTAGATATTGTATAGAAATCCTGGCAGGAGTATACACATTGCCTTACAACATATACACAAAATTCTACATTTGTAAGCAATTTGATGTTGGATTCCAAGTTTGAGCATGGGTTTAGCAGAAAAGATTCGTTGTGAACCGATTTTTTGGTAAGCGAAATCGAACCAGGAAGGTGCACAGAACTGTCTTTAGCCAAAATACAATTTATTGCTCTTTGCTACCTTCGTGCTTACCAAGCAGGCAGCCCAAACACTAGCTAAATATCAGTTTTCCTTGAGCTGGCCGATATGGAAATAAAAATTGCTGTGCTCATATTTAACTTTACATTAAATAGGGTTTCCTAGTAATCACCTTCCTAGCGACTAACTGGATGGACAGTGAGAGGGTGATTAGTTCATTTCGGAATTTTGAATGATGAAAACTGAAATGCGGGCCTGACATGAAACTGTTAGGTTATGTTTCATTTACAGAGAATGCGTCTTCTATAAATAAGACTATTCAAGGCAATATTTTTAAATGGCTATGAAACCAACACATTTGACTTTAAGTATGGAGAAAGTAAGCGTAAAGAAAAACATTTAATATAGAGTTTAATGTGGGATCTGAACCATGAACGATGAATACCGTCAGCATAAATGCGGGTCCACGGTATTATTTTTATGTGGCGGAACCCACACAGTACCATTATTTTATTTGTTCCCGCTCCTGCGTGATGAGTGGGACGGAGTTTTTATTTGTATTTTAAGTACCAATCTACACATAAAACTGTTTTATATTCCGGGCAGTTATTAAATTAAATCAAGTCTTTGGTAACAATGAACTAGAAAGTAGGTTTTCAAATGCCTAGCAGTTGGTGTTCAGACCAGTGAGTGGGTATGTAGTCAAACTGCTAGGCACTTGAGATCACCTGAGGTTTGAAATACAGCAATGCTAAAATGATTTCCGGGTTTGAGATCAATAAGTTTCAATGTTTCACACTCAATCTGAAGCTACGATAAGAACGTAACTATAGGTATTTATAATAAATAAAACTCATACCTTTTTGCTTTGGAGATGTTATCGCTTTTAGTTAAACCTGAAGCCCTGAGGAAAATAATTGTAGAGGAGCACAGCATACCCTTGAAAATGCTGTGAAACAGCAGCGTTCAGAGTGGGCAGCCTACCTTTAATACGCGGATTATGTCCGTATACTATCGCATTTTTTATGGTTAGTCCGGTGATAGGACGCGTATTCAAGTTTAACCGTTCACTCATGACTGATAAAGAAAAAAGGATTGCTAACAGGGATATTTCCGACGTTTTCTAAATAATGCACTTGACAAACAATCTCAAGATGTAAACAACAACCGCTAAGTTCTTTATATTCTTTGATGGTTGCTTTGTTTCGGCTGTCAAATGAAGGGCATTCAAAACGTGTCAATAATTATGCAACATTGAATAAGATCGTCGCAGCAATTTCGGTCTTGTTACTATGCTTAATAAGGAACTCTTTCACTTATGGTTTCATTCATACCACTATGGGCTATTCGCACAATACTCTGACAGAATAATATCGCGCTCACAAAATTGAGACGGTCGAAAAGTCGCGTGCGAGTATAATCTTTAAATCTATAGGAATAAGGGCGCTTATCGTATGAAATATTTTTGCATTATATGATATGCATGGTTTTCTTTTTTTGTTAAATAAAGATCATAACATTATACGTTGTGACTATTATACGTTGTGCATGGAGAAATAAGTAATTTAATTTTTTGGACTTCTTCATGCACTACGTATAAGATTATACGTTCTGCCGATTATACGTTGTGCATGGTTTTAAAATTTTGTTAAAATATGACATTATACGATCTGCATATTATACGTTATGCCGTTCCCCCCTACTGCTCACAAAGAACATTATTATAAGAACATTATATACATTGGTGAGGAGCAAACTCTTGACTACTATAATGACATCTTATTCTAAATTAATAGTAATTATGATCTAAATTATTCAGGTGTAAAAAGCCATCGTCATTTTTGATGCAAGGTAATATCAAATTAAATATAAGTTAGTAAATAAACAAATTCATACTACAATGTAGTACCCATGTCAGAGAAAATAATAATAATAGAAAATAATGTATTATTTATATAAATATTAGACAAACTTCGCACAAATCTCGTCGGCAAGCAAGGAGCACTCAAAATTGGCGTATAATTACGGAATGAAATCGCCATTGAGGCCGCGATGAAAAATGACTGCAAACCGAAATCAGTAAAACCTACAGAGTTCCGGCGCATTATCCTCTATTATGCGTCTGTCCGTGGGGCGTGATTGATGACGCCGTGCGGCTCGGCTGCATGCGAAGCGTTGCGTCATTGTTCACCGACGGAGACGTCAGAAGATTCGCCACGCGGGGGTGGGGGTGGGGGGGGTCACACTTTACAGCGCACTCCTGGGGTTTAGGGCCAAATTGTGCAACAAAAGCCGGCTTATCGATTGGGATGACGTGATTGGAATCAGTGTGTTGATTTTGGAAACCATTCGCAGCAAAACTATTTTATCACGTTAACATGGTCACTGGGGTAAATGTTACGAACCATAAATCATTTTAGATTAAGATGGAATGGTCACATCCACATAATAGAGACGTCTGTATGCTAGAGAAGACGGTATGATTGACTGAGTGAATTCACGTAAGATGAACTAATCACGTGACATGTCTAAGAACAAAATTTTACGTACCGCATTGGATGAAACTATGGTAGGCAATATACATTTAACAGTGTTTCCCATTCAGTTTAATGTAACCATGCTCACTCAGGGAAAGTCCTGGCATGGCACCTAATCCCTTCTAGAATGCGAATAGGGCTTATATCATGACGGTGGTTGGGCATAAAAAATGGAAGACTTGATCCCGTCCTACACGTCCAGAATCACCCACCAGAGAATATGTCGCCATAGCAACCAAGTTGCAATAACGTTCATGTGGAGTAAATAGTGGACTGTATTTTTTTTTATGTGACTGGACATGGATGGCTTATACCACACCTTCTGTCATGGTATTAGCCTAACACACCACATGGGAACTAGGTGCCATGCCAGGACCTTCCTTATATTGCACGGCTACATTGAACTGGATGGAAAACACGGACAATTTTCATTGCCGCTTCGACCATCGTTCATCCAATGCGATGGTACCGACCCGGGCGGGATTAACCCTACCACCTAGTATGTAAAGAAGGGGACCTACAGTTTAACGTGGAATCCGAACCACGGCCAGCCTCTCTCAACGGTCGAATGGTCACCCATCCAAGACCAGACCGGACCCAGCGTTGCTTAACTTCGGAGAGCGATCGCCGAAGTGTCGCGCCACTGGGCCACTGAGGCTGACAACATATACAACAATACAATATATACATTTATGAGAAAAAAAATTACCATGGATCGCTGGGTGAAACGATGGGAAGTAAATAAACCGGAAATCAGGTAGGATGAAGGGACTCACCAGCACGGCGGTGATCCTGGTCTTCCCTGATCTCTTGGCGGCGCGGTCTTCTCCTGGAGGCTGTCTGGAACTGCTCAGGGCTGCAGAGCACTAGCACTAGGTAGCCAAAATCACGGATTTTGGTTGCAAAGACTATGCGCCATGAATGCTGAAAGTCGACTAATTACAGCAATATTTTCCGCGCTTCAGTAGCGTCGATTTGACGCGTCACAAGATCACCACAAAATGCACCATATGCGGTGGTCCCAAGGTTTATTTGGAAATGGGTGGTAAATGGGATGGGAAGTTATGCATGGATTAGCGTAAAATCTAACAGTTCAATTTATATTGTAATTAGAATTTATGGACTGCGAGCAATAAAATAACAGAACTTAACTATATCTAATAACCTTATTAGTTGTTACACACAATAAATAAATAAAATGTTTATCCTACAAACTGATAGGTCGGAAAATGTTGATACCTATAGTATTAAAGGCCAAGACTAACAAGGGACGTGCACCTCCGTTAGGAGTGCCCTATAACTCACGTGTTCCCTAAAATGGTCCCGACAAAACGTTATTTAGTGGTTAGATGTAAAACAAATGCCTCAAGACATGCGCTACGCGCGGCGTGATAAATGATTTGGCGCTCGCCTCCGAATTCATATGCGGCACAATATTGCGGACCTAATGCCTTCAGCGTAACGTCCCACTGCAGAGGGACTTACGGGAGGGTTGGCTTATTTGGCTAGTTTTTAAGAAAGAAAGAAAATACGTTTATTTTTTCCCAACACACAATTTGGACAATTACAAAATTTTACATACACATTTGTGGAGAAAAAAAAGGAGCCAGCTCAGCATTTTGTGCTGCAGGTCCCTCTTGATGAGTGAACTATAGCGCTGATTTTACACACTTACGTCCAACATCAACTAACCTACTTTTAGGGCTCCGTTCATAAAAAAAGAACCCTTCAAGAATTAGTCAACCTCAATGGCCCAGTGGCGCGACACTTTGGCGATCGCTCTCCGAAGTTAAGCAACGCTGGGTCCGGTCTGGTCTTGGATGGGTGACCATTCGACCGTTGAGAGAGGCTGGCCGTGGTTCGGATTCCACGTTAAACTGTAGGTCCCCTTCCTTACTTACTAGGTGGTAGGGTTAATCCCGCCCGGGTTGGTACCATCGCATTGGATGAACGATGGTCGAAGCGGCAATGAAAATTGTCCGTGTTTTCCGTCCAGTTCAATGTAGCCGTGCAATATAAGGAAGGTCCTGGCATGGCTCCTAGTTCCCAAGTGGTGTGTTGGGCTAATACCATGACAGAAAGTGTAATATTAGCCATCCATGTTCAGTCACATAAAAAAAAGAACCAGGTCGTTGGCTGTCCGTATGTCTGTCCAAACCGCTTTTTTTAGGAATGCTTGGAGGTATTATTATGAAATTCTTAGGGTCAAGGTCCCTTGGGCATGTAAAAATCAAGATCCTAAGTCAACGTACGTAAAATAGGCTCATTTTCTTCATGTTAAGCGCGGCATATGGAATACGTTAGGACCTCTATAAGACATGCCCGACGACGCCCATGGACTTTCGAAGTCTCAAGAGGGCTGCGAAATGCCAGCAGGCCAGGTGCTTCTTCACTAAATACCATAATAACATGATGCTAAATACAAACAAACATTGAAGTGATCGTTTGAGTTATGTATGATGGTGAATGAGAATTTGTAATCTAATATCTTTATACCAACCATGTTTGTTGCATGTTAATGCATGCACGTTGACTTTAAATTTTTTAAAATAAATTGACAACGTAATTTCGCTATTGCACAGTAATGAACGTGGTGAAGTTTATCATTACTTGTAAATATTAATTCAAGTTTAATCCGATCAGAAATGTTTCCGTTTCTAAGATCGAAGCATTCTGCTTACTCATCGATCAAATCGCGCAGAACACACAACAACTATTGTTTCTTAAATGTCATGCTCTCATGAGGCGAGCGTTGCAGCTGCCCGCTCGCAGGACATCCGACCATGTCCTGCCCCGAATTTTTTTACCAGTTTTTGTACAAAACAACATGCCCCGATTATAAAATTGTAACGCGGATATCAAACCCTACGGTCACCGCGTACACCTGGGCGGAGGACTTTTCGGGCGCATTCAAATATCACCTTTAATAAAATCAGATGAGTTGGAAAATGTATATTATTAAATTAAAAAATCCCATGTGACTCAACTCTACATTTTTAGTAGGGAAAAAACGTTTCTATGACGCATCGAAATAACGATACAAATTCTATTGAAACCCTCGCGGACTTTAAGGTTCGATTTCCCGACAGATAAGTATGCAAGTGCAGTGTCTAGCAGAGCAGGAACTGCAATGTATAGAAATGCCCTGACCCCGGGTCGCGCGATGCCACGCGTTGCATCACCGGTACACTGAACTTGTCAATACATACATGTTCAAATGCATTTTAATGTTTGAGTAACTGTAAACTATACAATTACTTAAGATTATCTAAGAAAGGTTATTCTACCCAAAGTGTTACATATCTTTTAATTTAATACATTCTCTCTTCTCGTAATAAATAAAAAATATTAAAAAAAATTAAGTGTTAAAATGAAGGAGAGGTCCAAGCATAGATACTAAAAATTATTAAATAAATAATTCTTAAAAAATCGAAGGTCGAAGGTTTATGAATCAAAAGAGAAATTTTTCAATATTTTTTTCTAAGACAATTACTTACTGCTACGAGAGGGAGTTCTACTGCGAAAGTTTTGCGACCTTTTCTTAAAAATAAAATAAAATTTAAATTTAAATTGTATTTTAGATATTGCTAGAAAGTTCTCATGCCTAGGGTAGGCCACAAGTCCTTGATTGTCACTTGTTCGTCCATATGTTAAGCATAAAAAGTTCTGAACGAATTCCTGTACATATACCCCAAAATTAACATTTTCTGATCGCGGTGCATTTTGATCAGCCCGTGAGAGCATTATTTGCATAAAGTCAAAACGGGCCCCCCGCACCGGCGAACTTGTTGTTGTGACTGTACTTGACGGGAACGTGTTTTGGAAATAGGGGTCGGCTGTGCATTGTGCGGCACCGAGGCGGCACTTACTGACCGACGCCGCTACGCTGCAATTGATGTTTTTTTATGAATCGAACGAAATAATGGTCAGATTGATTAGCTAGCTAGGCGTCTTCTGTCACAGGAGCTGCAATACTGCAGAGGTTCGAAGAAAACTAATTCTTACGTTTGATCGAAAGGCTTGCTAGTTGTTCAGCGGGCGCTACATGGCGCGATTCTATCAATAGTTGGAAAAATAGGGATTGTAACCTAAGGCGGTTCAACCCGGCGGGACTAACTCAATCGCGGGTACGGTACAAAACCGTGCTGTTGCGCTCTAGGACCTTCTCTGTTTCAAAGAAAAACACAGGCTCCGTGATGAGCAAGATGCAACATGTCCACAAAAAAGACAATGTGCATAGTGTATGATTTGGTAAGATTTACGAAAATTTTAATTACTAGACGACTTATAGCTAAAATTAAACCACGACCACTGTATTCAAAAATCTAACAAAAACCAAATAGATTATAAATCTTGATTAAATTAGCTATGTCTGATGATTTAATCTTTTTAAGATGTTTTTACTTTATCATTGCGTAATCTACCTCCAAAGTTATTGTATAAAACGCGCGAAAAATCCGAACTTTCGGACCTTATAACTTAGAAACCAAACACAATTTTACAATGCCAACGGTCATCAGACCCGTTTGTATGGAGAGTTGATCGGGATGGGCCACCTTAATGCATTAGCATTATTTTACAAATTTAAAATTTCGGAAATCTCATGAATGACATTCTGTTGCTTTTAATCGCTTGCTAAGAACATTACAATACATTCAGGAAATAAAAACCGGCCAAGTACCTACAAGTCGGACTCGCACACGAAGGGTTGATTTAACGGGTTTTTGTAATTTTCATATTTTTTTATTTTACATATTTGAATAATACCCACTCTGTGAAACTTTCAGCAGCCTATCTATTACGGTTCATGAGATACAGCCCTGTGACTTTTCTCGGATTAATTCGTTCACCACAAATTATACATTAATAATTATCTCCTAAAATGAAGCTGGTTGGTAAACAATGTTTCCATACTAAAGCTATTTTTTTCCTATGTGTCGGAAGCGAACTGATCCTGAAAACCTTTGATAGAAGATACCACACCTAATAACATATGACATTTAAACTAAACATAATGTCAATTTCTATTGATTTGATAAGCTTATTACTAGTAAAGATATTACTAAACGTATCTACCCACATTTTACACACAACACCCTGAACACACTTTGACTGCGTCAAATAATTTCAACACTTTGTATACACACGCTTATACATACACGTCACAAACACCCAAAATACTCCGTATGCAAAAATCGTCCTTGAGCAATACATTTAAATATTAAACATTTTAATTAATTCTAATGTATTCACGGCGTATTCACTTTCAAAATATGTATTATTAATTTACAAAGCGCAAACCGGAAACGAATGCGGACTTTTGGAAAAAAAAGAAACTGCAAGTCTGGGCACGCGCAGGGCTCAACAGGTGGATAGATGGCGCGGCGCATCTCATTAGCATCTCATATGCGATCGCCGTCATTTGCATTGGCCGCCAGTCCTTCAGTGCGTCGACGCAGGCGCAGCTACCCATTCCAACTTATTGTATGATTTAAGGTTCTATAATTTTAGAAACAAAATCTTATTTTACTGGTTACATATTTTCGTACCTAATTTAAAAGTGTTCTAGGCCTGGCTATATCAATTGTTTTTATTGTTTAAATTGTTGTTAATTCTAAATCAATAAAACTTTTCAATAATGACCCGATGGATCCGGGTACCGCAGCTATTGATCTATGGGTTCCGGTACTTAAATATAATATAATTGGTCCCAATGATTTTTTTCCGTCCATGTCGTAAGGCCGACTTGGAGATTTGTCACCCGTAATAAGTGTCGATTAAAATCAGCACTCGGTGAAAACCAGGCTTAGACAAATGATTAAATCCAACAGACTGTCCACAACCATGTCTCAAATAAATGTGGAAATTTCGAAAATAAATTTATTACTTGCTTTACATATTTCACTTTACTTTAAGAATAAGTATTGTAATGATAGAACTATCATGTGTAATGTGATGCAACTATGATACGACTATGTCTACATCTGTTTGGAGCTGGAGGCCTCCAAATTCTGGTATATGACTCTCACGGCACAGAGCTTTATCAAGTTCACATAAAGTTGATTAGCTAATCACAGCCCACAGATGACAAAAATACTGCGTCATGTACAGCGGCAGTTTTGGGTCCGAAGCACCTCGTCGAGGACTCCCCGTGTTCGAATAGTTGCAATGGTGAAATGGAGGAATCTTTGCAGTGAGTGGAGTTCACAGACAAGTGGGAGAACGTAGGTTATGAAATAAAAATTACATTATAACAATAATACTGAAAAAAATAAATTTTACGAAAAATACATTTTTAATGTGCATGTTTACATTTAGGTAAATTTAAATATCTTAATTCAGAAACGGTTGATGGTTTTCGTGTCGACGCGACGGCTACGTTCGGAAGCCGCGCCGCGCCGGCTACGAGTGCTTGGTTCATCAGGGGCCCACCCAGGGCCGTGTAGTGGCCGATGAGAGAGACAGATCCGAAGAGGTCTATAATGCAATTACTTGAAACTTCATTTATATTTGCCAACAGGTTTCTGCACGGATGCAGACACAGGGGCGACTGCAACGAACTTATTCGTATGTAGCGTCGGGAAAAACATATCGAATTGTAACACTAAATCAGTTCATGTCGATAATTGTTTAGCACAATATCAGGGACAAATGGTACTGCATACTCAAGGTAAGGTATGATAAATGGAGTTTCACCATGTTTCGCCCACAGTTTTCTGTTATCCGTCGGTTGGGACTACAGCTGTGGGTGTGCAATGGGGCAATTCCGCGAATCAGGGCAGTGGTATTTCAATCCTGGTTCATCTAGATGTAAGGTCGTATAGTATATGGATCCTTAAAAAGACCCTCAGCACGGTGGAAATAAATAAGCGATTCGGCGGTTCGCTGCTTAATGGCGCGGGGACTTACCTTGCTCACCAGAGCTCATGGGTTCAAATCCCCGCCCCGCTCACGTAACCATTTTTTTCTCTTTTTGAGTTGGACAAGTGCATTTCCTCACGAGTGCGAGCGATTCCATGGTGCGAGATCCATGTGAAATTGTAAGTCCCCTTCCCATAAAAGGTGATAGTATTATCATCGCATTGGATGAAAGAATGATGGAAACTGCAATGAAAAATTTTCAGTTTTTTCAATCCAGCTCAATGTATCCGTGCTCATGAAGGGAAGATCCTGGCCAGGCACCTAACTCCTACGGCAATACTACGGCTTATATTATGACGGTATAATAAAGCAGTAATATCTTAACCGTTCAAATCATAGGAATTATAAAGCAATCTACTCCATATCTTTTCTATTCTAAATACATGAAGAATTTATAATTACGAGTATGCATACCTTATTTCATGTCCTAAATTCTTAAGTCACTCGGTATATCAGCATAATTTACCATGATATATATTTTGGTAACTGTAAGGAGTTTTGCAGACCATACAAGTAAAAGCGGCGTGCACCCACACCGAAACCAACTGCGGTCGGTGTGACCACCCCCCCCCCACACCACCCCTTGTCACCCTCCACACCCCACACTGTAAACTGTAAAGATTCGTTTAGTTAATATACCGCAATATGGAAACGCGACCGCCGATGTCGATGGGGGACAATCATTTGATTAGATCATTAGGAAAAGGGAGCTTTTAAAACAAACCTTAATGTAAGCTTTTCGTTCGTGGTAAGATTTATACTATTAAGTACTAGAATATCTACCCAATGCTTGTGAAGACGGAAAAGACCAGATAATAGTAATATACTGCCATATCTTATTTGTAATTTTTAATGTTGCTAGGATTTTATTAAGTAACCTTAAGAAATAATTTGTAAAGATAATAATTCGAGGTTGGATAACCATTCGCAGGTCTTTAAATTCTGCCAACTGATCTATTACCTTAAACCTGTATTCAGCCTGACGTTATATTAGTTTTAAAAGATAGAAAGTCGTATTCATAGTGAACCTGTCAAAACTTAGTATGGGATTAGCGCCAGAGTAACCATACAAAAACCGCAATCATCCACGCACTAAAGTTAGTCAGCCCACTCTAAATACGATAGGTAGTGTCTCGGATTAAATCTGACACATTACGATTATTCTTGCCTCCGAAATGATTTCCCGTTTTTGTCTGACACCTACTTAGACTACAAAGCGAGTCAATAAACATAGGTCCTCGGTTATTTCCGATTTGTGTCACCAATCACCAAAAAACACAGGCTGCTGCTGTGGGAGATTCAGATAGATGAGAGAACTTCCATATAAAGAACCCTCTAATCACACGTTGTACTTGATTTTGTTTTATTCGATTATAAATCATGGTTTTTAGTTTGATACATTCGTGATTTACGTGTATTTGGAGTTCCTCTTTCGATACTGCCAGCTTTAATACAATTTACAATAATTCACTCACACATATCGAACAATGAAACACGTACATGTTAACTTCAACAAGAACAACATCACCCGAAACATTACAAACCGCCATTAATCTCGAGCTCGCCTAATGTCGTCGACGTTTAGAATTTAATATGAGCTTTATTAAACTATCCAACTAATTCGGTTCTGTAAACCCACACATCCGCGGTATCGAGACCTCGGTTAACTTAGCTTATGTGGAACGCGGAGCCGCTCAAAGCGACCAAGCTCGGCGGTGCTATTCTACAATTTGCACCGAGCGAATCGAGGATTGTGGTTTAGTTTGGGAGACCTGCGGAGGGTTTCTGCAAAGTTCGGCGGCCAACAGAGTGTGGTAACATCTGCCTTTATTTACGTTTTGGATACAAAACTGTGGCACAATGGGCGCGGTGAATCGGACGAACTCTACAATGGGAGGTTGTCCCCTCTCCGCTGTTGCCGCTGCCCCCTCCGCGCAGCTCCCGTACGTACAGTTTGGGATACAAGCAAGAGAACAATATTATTTTCACGGTATTGATGCCATAACTGGGACAAAACAATATTTCTTAATCTTCAATACTCGGTCACTTAATTAGCTTTTAATAATTTAGTAAGTAATGTATGTGCGGTGTGTACAGTACATAATTAATTATTTTTTTACGTTTATTAAGATATACATTAGCTCAACCCCCCTGATACTAAGTTCTAGAGACTTTTGAGTATCTGTCAAACCGTTGAAGATAAAACACCTCTCAGTAGCCCAGTAGCGCGACTCTCTGAGCGCGGTTGGGTTCTAGATAGGCGATCGTATTCGACCTTTAGAACTGTAGGTACTGTAGGTACTGTTCCTAACTTAGTAGGTGGTAAAGTTTGTCCCGTCCGGATTGGTACCATCGCCTTAAATAAACGATGGTCGAAGCGGCAATTAAAATTGTCCGAGTTTTTCATCCAGTTCAATGTAGCCTAGCAATACAAGGAAGGTCCTGGCATGGCTCAAGCGGCTCGTAGCCTAGTGGCGCAGGGACTTGTCTAGCGTACCAGAGGTCTGGGATCAAATCCTCGCCCCGACATGCACAACTTTCTTTCTCTTTCTAAGTTCGATAAGTTCATTTCGCCACGAATGCGAGCAGCTCAATGGTTCAGAATACATGTAAAACTGTAGGTCCCCTTCCCCTAGAAGGTGGTATGGTTTAAGCCCGCCTAGGTGGTACCATCGCATTGGATGTGTTTTTCATCCAGTTCAATGTAGCCGTGCTCATAAAGGGAAGGTCATGGCATGGCACCTAAATACTTCGGGAATGTGGTGTATTGGGATAACATCATAACGATAGTTATGTGGTATTAGTAATCCATGTCAGATAGCATAAAAAAATTAAAGAGGGTTCGAATGTCTACGCGAAAAATGAAACTGCTGTCAGTCAAAATCACACCGAAACTGTACAACTCGCCCCGCGGCCGTCCGACCCTAATCCCCTATTTACCGCGGAGTCAAACTCCGCCGCATATGTGCCGGGCTGCCGACATATGGCTTTTAATTTGGACCGACAAATTCGAGATAAGTTCAGCACTCCGCGACCGCAGCCCTCCGCGCCTGACAAATTGCTCTTTAAGAGATTGCCGTCGATACAGACTGTCCAATCCATTACGAACAAATGGCGATATTTAAACCGCAGCCGTAATATTAAACGAGTGCGCGCTGTTGAGTTATAGGCCCTACCTCACTCGCTAAATACGACGCTTCGCTAATCGAAGATCATTATCGGGCGGATTCGATCGCATGTATGACTGAATACACCGCTGACCACCTCAGTGGGCTCTTCGATAATTCTCGTCTATTGAAAGCTTCGTGTGTCGAATTTGGAATATCAAATTGTTTGATAACCGTCGGCCGGGGCTCGGCGTAGTCACGACGATTAGCCCTTAGGCGGTTTATCGACGGCAGACCGAACCGCGGACACTGCCCACCTCTCTGAGGTCACCCGTGAAGGTAAGGCGTGCCTCCGGGCGAGGCGCGAGCGCAAACCGTCCGCACCTTCGTCGTAGAAGATCCTAAAGGTGCCCGTACACGGACAATTTTTGAGGAAATTAATTGCTGGGCAACTGTTGCCAAACATATGGAGCAATATAGAGCAATCCCAATACAGATTCAGCAATTATCCCAGCGATATGGAGCGATATTGCTCCACATCGCTCCATACTTTTCGTGTCGCCGGTGAGTTGTTTATAGAATTGCCACGTATCCTCGGTACTTGCTCGCCACATGCGGGCAAATAATTGCTCCGTGAATGGTTCCATACTTGTCCATAAAGCGGCTCATAGCCTAGTGGCGCGGGGACTAGACTAGCTTACAGGAGGTCTGGGTTCAAATCCTCACCCCGTTCACGCAGCACTTTCTTTCTCATTCTGAGTTCGATAAGTGCATTTCGTCACGAATGCGAGTTACTCCATGGTTCGGAATACATGTAAAACTGTAGGTCCCCTTCCGCTACTAGGTGGTAGGGTGTAAGCCCGCCCGGGTTGGTACCATCGCATTGGATAAAAATATGGTCGAAGCGACAATGAAAAGTTGTCCGTGTTTCCCATCCAGTTCAATGTAGCCGTGCTCATAAAGGGAAGGTCATGTCATGGCACCTAATTCCTTCGGGAATGTGGTGTATTGGGCTAATATCATGACGGTAGTTGTGTGGTATTAGCCACCCATGTCAAGTTGCATTAAAAAAAACTATGTTGCCGGAGATTGCTGGATGTTGTCGTGACGACCAAATCGTCAGAGATTGCTGCAAGTTGAGCATCTTTAGTTGCCCGTGGGCGGGTACCTTCAGATTTTCGATCAAACATTCGGTGCCTTCGATAAAGGATCACCGGATCCTTTTCCTTTCATCCTTTTGAAACCCATTAACATAATATAATATTTCATCCGTCTATGAACTTATCGACTTTTACTTTCGGAATGTTCAACTTTCACCTCTAAGGTTTCTCGGCACACGTGTCGCGACGTCTGGGGCGGGAGATGACGATCGCTGCTGGGACAATGCCTCTCCGGCGCGCCACAATGGCGGCGAAGCGCGTGGGTGCGCGGGCGCATTGTGCACGCCGCTAAATGCGATCTCGTTCGAGTTTCGAGGGTCTTTGTCCATTGTGTGAGCGGAGGGTGGCACCGCACCGTGTGTGACACATTTATATTTGGGCGAGCTTTTTTACGGAGCCCATTGTATTGAAAATTAGAATGTCGTCTTTTTCACGTTAGCCGATACCATCTTTAGATTTCACCATTCAGTGTACTCTCGATATCCCGTCTAGGTCACATTGTGTGACGTCTCGACTGGAGGCATCGCCTCATCTATTCATAATCGAATCTTCACAACAACATCGCTTCTTTTGACGACCATAAAAACTTACATCCTCAGTCGTTATGCCTCATCTGAATAGTGATAGTGACACACAAATGATAACAACGACGTCTCCGTTGAAGCAACTTTTGGAGAAGTTTCAACCTTAAGGTATCGTCGAACCAACAGATAAAACGATAGCAGGATAGTCCAACGGCTATCCCCTCGAATTATAAAGGAAACACGTTACAAATTCCACGCAGTCTCCACTGGACCGGCGTAAACTCGATCGGATTTGATCGGAGATCGACCGTTGTACATCTAATACCAGTCCCGAGACGCCCCGACATGAATGGCCTGCGTACACGAAGCGGTTACAATTTTATCAGCTGATTATAAAAATTCCTTTCATCTCTCGCATGATGAATGAGATGTAACGAAAGCTCGCATCGGACCGGCGGCGGACAAAAAGATTTGTGTTTTTTTTTGGGGCCCCCACTGTCCTGTCGTTTTGCGTTGTGTCGATGGGCGCAGCATCCAGTTCTTGCGCATGGATCTCGACAATAATGGGCGCCGTTTTAGAGGGAAAACTAGTTTTTTAGTGGCTCGTAATGTGGACGCTCGGCCTCGCAACGGCTCTGGACTGGTTGCCGGTTGACGGTAAAACATTTAGGCTTAACGTCGGCTGTTTATCTATCGGATCGGACCGGCTCTGCGCAGGCGCAGCCGACTCCAGCTGCCGCCACTGACAAGCTGGTGACACTCGCTTGACCTACTTATGGTACACTCGATCGACATCTGACAATTTAAGTCCCAATCGATACAGTCGGTTGTTTTCATCATTTGTTTCCTATTAAATAGGTGACCAGATTAAAACAATAAAAATATAAAGAGTATAATAATAGAGAAAAATAAAATACCACATAACTAAATACTAGACAGTCCCTAAGATCCAAATGTAATGTGCTGGGATATAAAATGACTCGCGTATCTAATGGAATATGCTAATACAGATGTGAACTATTATAAAGCGTGAAATTTACATAAAACTTCTAACGGATTCTCAGTTAAACCCGTTTTGAAGAAATCTCGCGATAGCTGTCGTGTTCTATGAGAAATTATCGGCAATAACGAGTTCCCGATTCAGAATGGATCCAGATTGGAGGGAATTCCACATTGTGAGATGTGTTCTTATTGAATTCGGAGGTTGTGTTAGTGAAATTATAATAACGGTCAAACTTAATCTTTAGTTGTAACTTCTTCAAAGTTATATGAATCGTATTTTATTTGAATTTACATCGAAGAGGATACACGAGGGGAGCTAGACAAGTTTTCATCTTTAAGAGCAGTAATAACTTTCTTTCACAGGCATGTGTTTGTGTCCGCCCTTTGCTCTAACCTGGCGATTATAGGACCGAATCAAAATGGGTCGCCTTCATAAAGTCCAAAAAGCATAAGGTCCAAAACCCAGAACGACCAAAAGTATGTATTTTTCGTGTGTATTATAAAATGCACCTAACCTAACCTAACTCAATTAAAAATATCCGTATTCATAAGTATTTTGGACGGTATGGGTTTTGGAACTTGTGCTTTTTGGACTTTATGATGCGTGCCCTTGACGCGCATCAAAATAATACATTAGAACACATTTAACAAATCAAATCAAATGTAGACAATTATTCCACATCACCAACTCGCGGAAAACAGGATAAATAAATTGAGTAAACATCTAATTATCGTAAATTTATTGACAACTAAACACAAGCGATCGACCTTTAGAGCTACGGTATCGAGTTACACTACATAGGAACACACTAGCGGCACGCGGTGACCTCGGCACATAACTCGTAGAAAACACGACACGTTTTTAGATACAAACTGCTATAATCGAGCAGGTGATCTCAGATGTGAGCCTCGATAGCGGGTGTAGGTGTATACTTCTCGTTCGCACGACTCCCCGCATGGGAGCGAGCGGGTACTTACGTGAGTAACAAGGCTGGAGTGCGACTATAGTGGTCAGTTCGTGTTCTCACCAAAATTGCCGTTTACGGAACTACGAACTTACGTAAAAACGTCAAACCCCATACAACTTTTTACTACTTTCTCTGTGGTTTTACTTCTTCAAGCTGTCAAATCAAAGTCGGACTCGCAAATGTTAGTTCGTCTAACGTCCACTGCGCACGCTTTTCAATTTCTTCATACATTCGAAAACGCCAGTCGATCGGTGTGACGTAAACGCCAATTTAGGTGACAACTGGGACTAGAGGCTCTGGTCTAGTATCGTCTTCTGAATAAAAAACAAAATCATAGGTGCGCCCACCGAGAAAGCAAAGACGAAAGCGGCTACCGAAAATCATCAGTAGTGGCAGCTTTTAGTGATATTAATTTTATATTCGTGTTTATTGTGTATTACTAGCTGTACCCGACCCCGCTCGGGTCGATGTAATTTCGGAATGATTATTTCCTGGATATTAAATGCGTTTCCCATATTTTCATCCCCTTTGAGTTTTATTTTCACCACAAAAGTTAGCCCATGTCCTTTTCCAAGATTCAGACTATCTCTATAGCGAAATTCATCAAATTGGGTCAGACAGACAGACAGACATACTTTCGCATTTATACTATTTGTATGGATTTGTTACCATATACTGCACTCAGATTTGTTATCTTTTTTCATTGGCCAGTTCGACAATCATAGTAAAGGAGAACTTTCAAGGAACTTCGCTGGAAACTGTCACTGCTTGCAGTCATACGAGTTATTTGTACTTGTTTGCGTAAATGTTCGTTCAGAGCCGGTAGTCTAAGTTGTCACCTAAATTGGCGTTACGGCAAACCGATCGACTGGCGTTTTCAAATGTATGGAGAAATTGAAGAGCTCGCGCAGCGGGCGTTAAGCGAACTAACATTTGCGAGTCCGAGCTTGATTTGACAGCTTACTCAACGTTGCCGTAAATACGTCGACGTTGCCGGTTACGTCCACTCCGCGTTTTCATACAAATCGGAAGTCCGCGTTTGACTTTGACAGCTTGAAGAAGTAAAACCACAGAATATCTAGTAAAAACTTGTATGGAGTTTGGAGAAAACGCCAGTCGATCGGTTTGCCGTAAACGCCAATTTCGGTGAGAACTCAGACTGCCCACTCAGTTCGCTTACATATCGATTGTTCGTTCCGTGCAGTTCATACGTGTCGGTGGAGCTCGAGAGCATCAGGAATGAGCAAATTCTTAAGCGAACTGTCTGACCGGCGCTTCTGTTCACTGTTTTAGCACAGATAAAATGCAGTCATTTTTGGTAAAGAATTTCTTATGACTATTCATGTATTACGGTAAGTATCTATTAATAAGCCAGAACAGTATTCAACAGATTTAACAGTACTGCTTGACGAAAATGACTCGTATGACGGATCAGATGATTTTGAAACGGTTATCTTAACTGATTGAACATTACAGCATCGATCACCGTGATTACTGCCGAATATAAATTAGGCGTGCAACTTTCCAGTTTCAAGAGCTACAAGAACTTTAACAAATCGGAAAGTACCTTTTCACTGAATATACGACGTAAGTAAGAATATAAAAAAAACCTATAGCTAGAAGCATTTTTCATACAGTTAGGGAAACAGTAAGAGAAAACAGGTATTGGACACAATTAAAAAAATAATTAAATGATACAGTAACATTGAATGTTTATGGCTAACTGTTTTCACTCAGTTAGAGTAACCAATTTACTTATTTGACTCTATTTTTGGAATTACAGTTAGAATCACTGATTATTTTTTTCGGTGCATGTATGTGCATGTGTTTCTGTCGGTGTTCTCGTATCATGCAATTTATTTTGCAATATTATTAGTTCGTACCCTTTTGATTTCAGGTGAGTTTCATTATTCAAAAACAATTTGTGTTAATACAAAAAAAACACAATTTTCCGATATTATTAAAATAATGATTATGCGATAATAAAATCCAATAAGCTGCAATTTCTGCTACCTTACATCGACAATGCTTTCGGATGATGGAACAAAGCCAAACCATTGATGTAAGTGCACTTATACATCAGAAATATCGCGTTACCATTGTCTGCCGCAGAAAATATCGCCATTCTTCGACGGCACAATTATTTTTGGAAATTCCGTTAAAATGTTCACAAGCGGGGTGCGACCCTCCCTCCCCACCCCGCCCCGCCCCCCCGCCGCAAGCGCATCCCTTTCGAGTCAAGTGATGAGCAAGTCCCAGATGAGAGACAATACGTGTGACCCCCCGATGTCTGCAGCCGGCGTCATCTCCCGTCCAGGTGACGGTGATCTCGTGCCGGCGTCCGCACGAATATCGACCGTCCCGACCACGCCATAGAGATCGGATCGGAATGACAGGTAAACTGTAGAGACTATAAAGAAATATCTGGGAGATCGGGGCAAATCTCACGGGGACTTTGAGGATAGCGTTAAAATCGATCTAACGTCGTCTTCCCAAGAGTTTAATTTTTTCTTCTTTCTTGCGTGAGAGATAGGACCTTTGTATACTGAAAACTACGTCTGTGAACTATAACAAGTTCACGAAGTGTTCAACGGTTCGTAAGTTCTACAAAAACCAAGATTCTCTTTGCTGTTAAAGATTTAGGTAGACAAATACTTTATGATGCATCGGACAGCTACAAAAACAATCACAGCTTTAATTCAATATCAAGTGGATGTAATGTGTGACAAGTCAATTAATAATGTGAGTTCGTAGACGCGATCCTTCGAAGAGCAACAATTGCAAAAAATGTTAATTTATGCAAAGGGGAAGCTAACGCAAAAAATATAAATAAAGATTAAGCACCTGACGCGGCGTGTCTGTGCGCGTGCGCCACAGAAGAATGTATCTTGCGCAGGTAGAATCTCTTATTTGTTGTGTGGCTGCATTCATAATTTTGTCCTCATTTGCGATATCAATGAACTCGTTGCAACGAAATTGTGTAACTGGCTCAAAAATGTGTTTGCATCGTAATGAAGCTTTTAAGTTGAAAATAAGGCGTAATTAGTCTATGGTGGCGAATGTCTTTGAAGAATCAATGGAATTTTTGGGTTCCGTTCTTCAAAAGTTTGTTTGTCAAAACGTACAGACTTTTTCCCAGGAACGTGCAGATAAGTTAAATTGAAATTAATATAATCCTTAGGTATACTTAAGAATTTGATTTGAGAAGAAGGAGACTGTAAAAAAAGGATCTAAGTGAACACGATTACAAAATACAGCTTATTTTAAAAACTCATAAATAAATAAAAATATATATTGTGTACTTCCCATTGGCCTAGAATCATAAATTCGGAAAGAAGCAAGGTATCACAGTAAAATGAAAGGAGAAAAACCTTAAAATTGATAATTAAATCGTAAAAGTATCTGGACGAGCTGTCCACATGTTTATACGAAACCCTCTGTGCGTGAGTCAGGCTCGTACTTGCCGGTTTTTTTAATAATGTTTGCTTTTTAGATCGAAATTTTGTCAATGTAAAAATGAAGACATTTTTTTATAAATCCGTTAGTTGAACCAAAAATGTATTAGAATTCAAACCCATGTGAACTCAGAAGTTCATTAAAAGGCATGACTATCGATAATCTTCCGTACCTATTGACAATGTTAAGCCGTACAAAGAAACCGAAACATTCGCAAAATAATAGCTTCTATTGTCAGTTTTCAAAATATGTCTCTTGTAAGCTGTTCGTCATGTTTATAGAACAATATCAGCAATATTGCAAAAAACTGTTAATTATACTTTCATAAGGTTACCAAGGTACAAAGGGCAAGAATAACAATTAGCCTCCTGCCGGTGTCGCGACCAATGCTTGGGGGTATTTTTTCACACCTTTGTGCAAAACTATTTTTTTACTATTGGCGGTAAAAATAAAAAAAAAATTGCCAACGAAACAATGAGCTTATGACTGTGTTATTATGGATAGCTTTTTCTTGGATACAGCCATTTTAATATTTTGGTTAGAGTTCACACGACTCAGTACTTCTTGATGCAGTAAAAAAATTACACAATATTTTATTTTTATATTCAGTCGGCCAGAACTTTTTAATCCTTTCATAATTTTATTTAGCGCACATCAGGCATTTTCACTCGTAAATTTCGGAATGTGATACGCATTAAAAGCATTAAATACTTCCTAGTATGCATTAAACAGCAAGTAAGCAAGTACGGGAGCGTTCGAAATGTATTCATATGGTTGCAGCGTAGCCACGTGTTAGTGTAAATACACTAACTGTAACTAGTTCGCATACGAATTTGGGACCTAAGCGAACTGTAAGCGAGCCACCGTATCGGTGCTTGTATTTTCATTAAGGGGGCGTCCATCAATTACGTGAGGAGTTTAGGGGGGGTGGGGTTTAGCCGAATCTTATTTAATCTCATGTGGTCGTCTCGGCAAATATAACGTATTTTATGTACTGTTTCGTACTTAAAAAAATTGATTTAAATACGAAAATTTCATTAATTAAGTAAAACTTGTTTCTCCCAAAATATAGAAGTAAATCCTTATCTTTTAAAATACCTATTCGAATAAATTCAACGCAATCAAACCTAATTCACATTATTTACATTAAGAATACGCATTTTGTAAATCTCACTTGAGATTGGGAGGATAAGGGTGGGTCGAGCCAAATCTAACGAAATCGTAGGAGGGTAAAAAATCGCCTAAAACGCCTCACGTAATTATTGGAAGTCCCCTACAAGTGGCTACGCTGCCGCCATATAAATGAGTTTCGATCGCCATTTACTTGCTTCCTTACTATCATTCAACTTTGACTCCAAAAATTGCATTCGTAAAAAGTGATAGTTGTTAAAACAGTTCGTCCGGTTCTTCAAATTCGTTGCGTCCATCATAACAATAGGCTTTCTTGCACGTTACACATGGAATTTTGCTCTATTGTTCACTTACATAATTAACAGAGGTGAACAACAGCGCGGTTGCGTCGCCGCCAGCAATCACTTGCAACTCGAACCCTAAGTAATTATGCAACTTGAACATGCATTTCATCCAAATTTCCTAACCTGCGACACGTCGAAATATTCGTTGCCCTGCCATGTTTACTCTCCAAACTCACGACTTTCATTAACGCGTGGTTTTTTGTTCACCATTTTTTATCCTCTCCCCTTCATTTTAAGGAAACAGTAAAAAACTGGATCATTGTCGAACTTCCCAAAACGTGCCAATTAGTTGGTTTGCCAGGATTAAAAATCCGCAAATGCTTTGAGTTCATTTTTTTATGTTGGCGAATTTTGTATTATGTGTTTACACAAATTTGTGAGAATGTCTTCGTAACTTTTAATCGCACATGTCAGATGCCTAAAACCCAGCTAGCATGGAAAGGATCGAAATTCATACGTATGGCGACAGAGTAACCACAATTTAGTGGAAAACGTCTAACTTTAGCTAGTTCGCTTACGAGTTCGAACGTTCGTTGCAATTAGTAGCGTCCCGTGAAGTTCTTACGTATTCTTTTGTGTTATTACGAGCATTCGTAGTAAGCTGTTGTTAGTAGTAAGTGATCAGCTTACTACTAATCAGTTACTGATTAGCTTACTACTAATCAGTTACTGATTAGCTTACTACTAAGCACTATTAAACCAACGGCGCCTAAGCCCCGGTTGCACGAAGAGACGGCCGAGTTAATCAATGTTCAAACACGTCACTCTTAGTGATCCACATAGAGTTCCTTCCATACTGTCCACACAAAGTGACGTGTTTGATCATACTTTGACGTTGATTTTGATTTTTTGTCCGTTCGTGCACTCGGCCCTAAGTCTGTCGAAAAATACTCGGTTACATCCTGACTTCTGTCATATCTAACCCCTTTTGTGCACTCCTCACGTGATTGACCCAGTAATAATAAGGCAAGTACAAATACTCGTAGTATTGGACTAAATCATAAAATGGTTCCTTGCCAAGATTTTCTTATAACCATGTTTGCATAAAAGTGGTTATTGAGAAAACGAAAAATGCTAAAAGATAGTTTATCAGACATCTCTTACCTCCGAGGAATGATACCTATTTATTTGAGTTGATAAGGCGATCACGGCATGCACACAAAAACGCTTGTTATTTAAAAAAAGGGCTACTTTCAAGCACATTTGATAGCCACATGTCGTTAACATCATACTGGGCCACGCTTGCTACAAGCCGGCAAAATTAAAAAAAAAGTTGTGCTTGACCTCAACTTAAATTAATCGAGCTATCGAATTTGATGCAGAACATTTTTTTTCCCAAGTTGTTAATTTTAAATTTCGCCTATAGTAAGCCAGCGAAACTTGTAGAACTTAAAGACCCTAGTATTTTAGGATTCCGTACCGAAAGGGTGCCAAGGGAACCCTATTACTAAGCCTCCGCTGTCCATCCGTCCGTCCGTCCGTCCATCTGTCACAGGGCTGTATCTCAGTAACCGTAACAGATAGACAGCTGACATTTTCTCAAAGTATGTATTTATTTTGCTGCTTTAAGAACAAATAGGTAAAATAAAAATAAAATTAAAATTAAAGGTGGCCCCAGACAAAAAACGTGTCTTTTACGATAGTACGGAACCCGTCGTGTGCGAGTCCGACCAGCACTTGGCCGGTTTTTTGTCAATATTTGACTGTCTCAATACAGTTAATAACAATGAATGTTGTGTAGGAAGCGGGCCCGGGCTCCCCCAGGCCAGCAGGCAGCACGCAGCACGCAGCGGGCCCACCTTTGAACCGTCCCGGTGCGCTCCACTGCAACCACGGTATTGTCCTCATCCCCTCCGCGATCTGCGCGCGCGCACCGCCGCTGTCTCTCGACGGTATGCTGTCACAGCTGAGTACTGTTCAACTACCGTATAGGTGGTTTTTGCAAGGCGTGCCTTTACAGAGACTGTATATCAAACTGGACTACTTTTATTCTGCTGCTCCATGGTTCAGAATCCATGTAGAACTGTAGGTCTGAGCGGCTCGTAGCCTAGTGGCGCGGGGACTAGACTAGCATACCAGAGGTCTGGGTTCAAATCCTCGCCCCGTTCATTAACCACTTTCTTTCTCATTTTGAGTTAGATAAGTGCATTTCGTCACGAATGCTAGCTGCTCCATGGTTCGGAATCCATGTAAAACTGTAGGTCCCCTTCCCCTACTAGGGTTTAAGTCCCTCCAGGTTTGGTACCATCGCATTGCATAAAAATATGATCGAAGCGGCAATGAAAAATTTTCCGTGTTTTCCATCCAGTTCAATGTAGCCGTGCTCATAAAGGGAAGGCCTTGGCATAGCCCCTAAATCCTTCGGAAATGTGGTGTGTTGGGCTAATATCATAACGGTAGTTGTGTGGTATTATAGCCATCCATGTCAGGTTCCATAAAAAATAAAAATGGACAGTAAACGGCACAGTTCATGACACATTGAGCACACACCATGTAGCCAATTGGAGCTGACCATACTTCACTATCAGCGACCGTTCACAAGCAGCCCTCGCCATTTTTGTTATGTGCTGAAGTAATAGTGACTAACTCAATCACTACATAATCACTTGCTCGGTAAATATTATACTTTATTATCCTTACAAAAAAATATGCTTTCTCTACATCAATAGCAATTTTGGTTTTTTACAGCTTTAGAAATGTTGAATACATCCCACTATTTGATAAGTTCAGATTGGACAATTATATGCTATGTTTATATCCCATGTTTTTTTTTATTTTGATCAGTATTGCCTGAATGTTTTCTTTTAGTTCTAGCTAAAAAGAACCCATATTTTCAATAGACCCATTGAAGTACTTTTTACATCATTGTGACCCAATTCATAGCTATTTTACAAAACATTATATGCTTGCATTTTTTGCATAAAATTACAATATTCGCAAAGTTCACATTTTAAATACATAACAATAAGACCGTTAAGAGGAATCGAAAGTGAAATGCCAACGAGATTAAATAAAGTTTGGAATGCCGCAAAACCAAGATATTTTTAAAATGTCATTCAAAGTCCATAACAATAGCGGACAGGGAACAAAACCGAACGGTATTCGAAAAAAGGCAATCGAAATATATTTCGGAACCAGATTTCGCAAATCCCGTTTAGTCGCAGTCAAAAGATGTCTGTTTTCGCTTCTATCGGTTGTTTGTTTGTTTTTTTTTTTCTTTTTTGTCAGTAGAAATGTGGACACGCGTACTATTTTCGCATTGCCTTTTGTGTTCGTCTGATCGGAATGACATTTGACAGACGCTGTGTGCAATTGCGCAATTCAAGTTATATCTTGCCTCAGGTCTAAATATCTTGACAAATAAATATACTGAGAAACATTTCCTTAAGCGACGCGGCTTACTTTAAATGCATAGCAAAACGATGCAGCATTACGTCCTTAGTAAATGCTGGAAAAAGATAAACAAAATCATCAAAAATATGGCCATCAAAAGTATGACCTACAGTCTTATGGATACGGTACCTCCATACTGACGATAGTTCAAAAGCGTTCCTATTTTTAAAAAACTCACACACCTATACTTTTACATGCACACCAAACTCTACTACGTAAAGGGTAATAGAGCAGGACCAAGGTATAAGGAAATGCATCATGCGAAAAAGTGACAAATAGATTCATCTAATCGCGGAAGAATGAAATGAGACAAAAATTTCCTTAAATTGAATTAGTTATAGCATGAGAAAAAGGGATGGTGACATTTGTGACATCTGGTCGTAGATATAGTGCAAAATTATTTAAAGTGATAAATTATATTAATCCTAATCCATCATGACACATCAACGATGCGCGCATCCTAAGCACTTTGAGCAGAATGGCGCGTCAAAACTAAATGAAAAATGAAAGTGAAAACGGCAGGGTTGCCAAAATTGATCACGAAAATAAATAACAATATATTGTATTGTGCATTAAAATATTAAGGTTCCTATTTAGTGATAGTGGTCAGAACAAATAGTACCATGATTGTATAGTTAACAAGGCATCAAATAATCTTTTCGCGAATTTGCAAGCGGGAAAATGAAAAAAATATTAATGGATTCATTCATTAAACCATCGTTATTCTGAGTAAAAATCATCGATATTAAGGATAAATTAATAAAGTCGAATATACACAATTTGTAAATATTGAAATCATAAAATAAAATAAACACAAAGAGGTAATCATTAATGTATTGCAAGTATGGGTCAAACATTGCAAAACAAATAATATTGATTATTCTTGAATTGTCCATGTTTGCATTTTATGCATTTAAAAATTTCGTTCAATGCGTTTTAGATGCTAAAAAATAGTCCAAATAATAGTCAGTACAGTGTTATGTAAAACCTGTTGATGATTATTACCGTTCGCCGTAAATGTGTGATGGTATTTTGATAAACCACTAAGTTCTTTTTTTTTATTTTATTTTTATTTCCTTTAAATAGGTTCAGTTTATTACGCTTTTGTCCTTTTGTGGCGGCTTTAATTCCCGGATTGGTTTTATGTATATGATAAAGTTTTACATTTACATATTTTTCGATAATAGCCCTAAGAAGATGGAGTCTATGATTAAATGTAGCAGGTTGAAGGAATGAATACTCATTCAATGACAAAAGGACATTTGAGCCAAGAAACGACTTGAGAATTTTAATCTTTATGGAAACGAGCTGTCTGTCACATGTAAAATTTTGACCATTTTCAAGGATGTACCTTTTTATCACAGCCTCAGAACTAAGACATATTATACAAACATCCTAAACGACATTATAAAAAATAATAAACAGTACGTAGACTATTGTTTTTTGGCAGCCCTAATTGTTTTTAAAATAAAATTTAGTTCAATATATAATACTGAAATGAAAACAAAAATAAAAATCGAACTGACAATTTAAGTTTGCTTGTGCCAACCCTGTTTGCGCCTTTACAACACATAAAAGGTTTCAGGTTAACTAAACTAAAAATATACTGAATATGCTTGCACTTATACGTGGAATGTGATTCCATTGCTCTTGTTGTCCTTTATGGCGTTATTTCCATATTTTTCAACAACACAAGACGACATTTTGTTGATACTTTGAAATCTCGCCCAACTGAATTCATCACTGACGTCTGACACCGACTGAGAGCATATCGGCTGACTGAGCTTACTTTTGACGGACCGTAAAATTTGTTTAGTCCCCTATCTATTCCTTTTTCATCTAAGCCTACAGTGGGTTAAATATATACTTCCATGTAGGATAGCGTAGTGTATATATTCTTTGATATAGGTACGTTTCTTTGACGATATCTTGACTTGGACTCCTACTTACTAGAAGAAATGATGCGAACGATTGTGGTTCCTGTTGTAAAAAATAAAATGGGAGACCTCTCTACCCTGAAACATTATAGACCCATATCTCTCGCAACGGTCTTGGCGAAGTTATTTGAGAGTTTATTACAGCCGATACTTCTTGCGCACATAGACGTCGATAGCTTGCAATTTGGTTTTCGTGCCGGTGCGTCTACAGGAATGGCCATAATGACGCTGAAGCAAATTGTCAATCATTATAAAGACAGGAAGAGATCGGTTTACGCATGTTTTCTCGATCGTAGCCGGGCATTTGATACTGTAAATTACAATGTCCTATGGAAAAAGATGCGTGAATCGAGCATTCCTACAGAACTAATCGGTATCATAGGTACTGGTACGGGAACCAGACAAACACAGTGAAATGCGGTTCATCCATGTCCGATGTTTTTCGACTGAACTATGGAGTTAGACAGGGCGGTCTAACTTCGCCTGACCTATTTAACTTTTATATAAATGATCTTATCGTGGAGCTCAGAGGTGCAAATGTTGGGTGTCACATTGCAGGTGACTGCATGAACAACATAAGTTATGCCGATGACATGGTGCTGCTGTGCCCCACGATAAGTGGTTTAAGAAAACTTCTGGGCATTTGTGAGCGATATGCTAATTAGCACGGACACAGGTATAACGCCGCCAAAACGGAGGTGCTTGTTTTCCGCCATGGTAGGGGCCCGGAGACCGTCCCGCCGGTATATCTTTATGGCTGTCCACTGAGCGTTGTTGATAAGTTTAAGTATTTATTTTATTTATTTATTTATTTATTAAGGCGAGCTCACAGTGCATTTACACAACAATAGAAAAATAATATAAATGAAAATAACACCAATTACGAGCTCACACAGCTGGAAGAAACATAAAATAAAAACGTAAGAATTACAGTAGCACGATCTAGTATAAACGAAAGAAAATACATTAGTTATCTCATACAGTTGGAAGAAACAAATAATAAAAAAGTGAGAATAACAGCTGCACGATCAAACATGAAGCACAAAATTAACATATTAGGTTAGTAGCAGAAATTATAATCAAACAGTTAAACAGTTAAAGCAGACAAAATTTGGACAATGTGAATTACACAAAAAAAAAAAATGTAAGCAGCAGCCTAAATCTGGAGAAAAGCTTGAATGTATTTGTTTTTTATGGAAGCAGGCTTAGAGGTGAAAAGGTCGATATCGTCCTGGACCTCGTTATACAGGTGACTGGTACGCCAGAAGAAGGAATTTTGTTTGTATTTCGTATGAACTAGTGGTAGGTGTAAAAGTGAACTGGTTCTAGTCATATGTGAGGGGACGTGGAGGTGTATGCGCTCGAGTAGTTCAGGACAATCAATGTCGCCATTGGCTATTTTGATAAGAAAAGTGAGGTCGAGCATTTCTCTCCTAGTGTCTAACGGAAGTATCTTATAGTGTTTACAGGCGTCTAAAGTGGATGTGAAACTTGGCTGTGTGCGAAACACAAGATGCTTGAGAAATCTTTGCTGAACGCGCTCAAGTCGGTATTTATAAATTTCATACCTTGGGTTCCAAACCTGGGAGGCATATTCCAGATGGCTTCTGACATAAGAGAAGTAAAGAGTTAGGAGTGTCTTAGGATTAACAAAACTTTTGGATATTCGTAGTATGAATCCCAACGCTTTACTAGCCTATAGGTCATATTGTAACTGACAAGTTGCACGATGATCTGGTAATTGAACGACAGCGGCGCTCACTAGCGGTCATGGTGAATATGCTGTCGAGACGGTTTGCTCGGTGCTCCCGCGAAGTTAAAATTCTGTTGTTCAAAACCTACTGCCAGTCACTGTACACGTGTCAGTTGTGGACTGACTACACCCAACGAACATACAATGCCCTGCGAGTGCAGTACAATAATGCATTTCGCTATCTGCTTCGTCTGCCCAGGTACTGCAGCGCCTCGAGTATGTTCGCAGAGGAGAGGGTGGACAGTTTTTCTGCTGTTATCCGAAAGCGAGTAGCTGGTTTCCGTGACCTTTTATTCAAGACTGATAACCAGACTGCAGTTATTGCTATGGAGGATGGGGCCGGAAGGATATTTAAATTTTGGTCTCACCTTCCTTTTTTCATGCATCGGTGACGGCAGTCGGGGTAGTTGATTTTTTTTCTTTATTTTGTTTTCTGTTTTTAAAAATTATATTTAAATTTGTTGTATTGTTAAAATGTTATCTTGTCGTGTATATAGACTTCTGGTCTGAAATAAAGAATGAGTATTATTATTATTATTAAGTAAAGGTGAGTAAAAAGAACCATGGTGGTTCAACATGGGTGCATGTGCTAAGCGAAAAAAATCCAAATACTTTGGCCCATAAACGGATTGGCATATGTGTGGATAACGTGATATTTATTAATCCGCGGGCAATCACCGCTAGATAATATAGATAGATAACATAGACACCGTTAGATAATTTTGTGTTTTTAGCATTTTTCTCGATGGATTTCGCACCTGGAACAAATATTGCCTTGCTGCTCACGATAAGTAAGATAACCGATAAAACATCGAGTTTGTTTATTCATAACAAAAAAGAGAAGCAAGCATCCTATGCGCCTCATTAAATGAACGAAACATGCAAATTAGTCGGCACGCACTTCAAAAAATCGTACGCGGCCAAAACACGCGGCAGTGCGCAGGCGCATGGCACTCCGCACGGTAATTGGATTCATCGTAAAATCAAAATATCAAGGAAAATTGTAATGCTTACTGGCAACACCGCGGGCAGTCGCGTGCTGCCCTGTGAGCATGATCAGCTTACAGAATGTGTTTTCACTGATTTCAAACATCAATTCATTTCATTTACCAAATTTTAAAGAAGTCTTTTTCCAGGCATTCATAGCTAATATCAGACCTAATCTCATGATATTGGCCTAACATACCACACAGGATCTATGTGCCATACCAGAACATTTCTCATAACGAACAGGAAAGATAGTGATTAAATTTGACGTTTAGTTGCATCTCGTACTCTAACTGTCAAACGACTTTTTATTCGGTGAAGTGAACTGAAATTTACCAGTTGGCATGGTACGTAATGCAAAGAAATTTCAGGTTTAATCACACTTTTGCCTGTTCACCTGCAATTCACATAGCTATTTATCTACCATGGTAACCCCTTGACTATTTTCTTTCGATCCTTCTAATTCCACCCGAAAGGGATCATTAGCTGGCGCCCATGGCTCCTTTTAACACATTTGTTAACACGTCGACGACCCTCCAACTCGAAAGGAGTTGATATATTTAATCATCAGTACCAACATTCCTCCATCACCTTTTAAGTATCTCTCAAAGCGAAACAACCCGGAAATACATCATTCACTATCGATATTCCTCGAATTTAAACCAACCGATCGTGTAAATGCTTTATTTATAGATTGCCAAGGTGCAACTTGGGGTCTTTCAACCAAGGTGTGAAGAATCACCTGGTTTTCGCAGCCCTCGTGAAAACTGTAAGGTCCCATGGGCGTGGGCACCTCCTTGAAGGCCTTGCGTACTCCATATGACGTGTTATCAATAAAAAAATGCCCTGATATAGTTAATAGTTAGTTAATAAAATTATACATTGCCGCCTACAGAAGAACGAAATTTTGTGTAGTAGGCCGCATTAGGAATAGCCCATAAAAATACATTAAAAAACAATGGTGAACGCACGCTGTACTGTTTATCGTATGTTGTAAAATATGATTAGTTGAGATAAAATATCTTTCTATATATTTAATCAATGTTTATAGCCATGCGTCTATAAACTGAATGTTTCTGTATTTTCTATTTAAATCAGCTCAATGTGGTATTGTAATTGTTGTTATTGTTTGGATGGGACACCATAATGCCATGAGATTATTTCTTCCTGAACCTCTTAAACTGAAAAACAATATTCCTATGTATTTATGATTGTTTATATAACACTATGAGCACGACATTGTCTGTAAAAGCACCGACAATGTGTCAGTTGAAATGACATTAGCGAATCGCGCACTGCACGCAGGCTGTCACGAAACTGGATGGTCGGACTAGCCGAGCGGTTAACAAAAAGCGCATGCGCTGTTGAGAGTTTTGGCATGCCAATTATGCGGCTCGCACGCGCCGGCGCGGACCCGAACTTAAAAAACCGAAAGGGTTATCCGAACCATTTTTTAAAAGCCCCGACTTAAATAATAATGGAGTAACACGCAGGAGTATTCCCAAAATGCAGTCTCCGGATCTCGTTCGGGAATTCTTTGGGTCCGAAATTCGGCCATCTTTTTTCGGGTGGACCATTGTTTCGGGGTCCGTTTCGCCACTCGTTGACCCTGTTCTATTGTTGCGGAGTGTAAAGATCATTCTATAAAGTTGTGGATTTTATTTCAGAATGGCTTTCTTTTCTTATAAAATTATTATTTATTGAAGGACATATAAAGTCAATGCCGTAACGGCGCCATTTCCTAAGTTTGTAAGATCAAATCCAGCCCAGTTATTTAATATTGATATAATAAGTTATAATATGGGTGATATAAGGTGGTTCTTATATTATATTTAAAGATTATTGTGTCCACAAGTTACTGATAGCTTTGTATTTAATTTGATAATAACATAATTAAATCATATAATAATAAAAATTATAAAAAAAATTGAGATATTCATACCAATTTTCTTGCTGTTGGGAACACTGGAATATTACTACCTGCATTTGTAGGCTTGTGAGTAAAGCTAAGGTGATCCATTACAATAATCGTCCAAGCTATTAATGTTCCTGAGCCGCAGACGACCCTATTTATATTGACCGATTGTCGTTAAAATTGTGTTTAGCCTACCTCCGGCTATGTGACAAGCTCTATTATATTATTAGGACCGTTTTGGTAATGATAGGGGTGAAAACCTTCGAAAAGCACCTCGAGCTACCTTCCCCCCGCGCCCCCCGCCGCCCGCGCCCGCCCGCGCCCGCCCGCGCCCGCCCGCGCCCGCCCGCGCCCGCCCGCGCCAGCCCGCGCCCGCCCGCGCCCGCTCTCGCCCCGCCTGCGCCCGCGCCGCCGCCGCGCCGCTCCGGGCGACTCATCATAAAACAGATGTTTTTTTAACAAAAAGGACAGACACTTCATTATACGCTTGAGTTATTTAACGTTTGTTTTTTTTAGTCATCCGATTTTGCATTCCTCGTTTTTTTCGGGTTCGAAATGATCTGGCTGTGGAATCGGTAAAAAGGCGACTAAATCTGACATTGTTCACGGATGTTATATAAATTACTGATATAATATTCTTCAATTTGTTAATATAGAACAAAACGTAGAGTTTATTGTTGATGGTGTGCGACTCTGCCTTAAACAAAGTCAAAATGATGTTTCGTAATCCTGAAAACTTTTATTTAAAAATGTATACGACAATATTAATAATGAAAAGTGAAGTGAGGAGGAAAAGAAAATCTTCAGTTTGTTTTTAAAACCATATAAACCAAACCTCGATAAGCATCTCTCGGTGTTCCCATGGATCACTTGAGTTTGGCAATAAATTCTAGAAAATTATTTCATTTTCATTACACTGAACTAATAAACTTTGGGTGATTTTACTTGCCATGGTACCTACCTGACGCTTTTATAGATAGGTCGGGTGAAATTACAACAAAGTTCTTCTGACGATATTGAGTATTTTATTTGATATGAAATTACTAAATGTGGTTTTGTTTATATTAATTGCGGTATATAGCGTACACCAAGACCTCCTCAGGTGCCCGACAACGCCCATGGGATTTAGAACTTTCAGGGGGGACTGCGAGAACCATGCCGGCCGGCCATGTGCTTCTTCACACCATGATTGAAGGGCCCCAGGTTGTACTTTGGGGGAAATACCTCGGAAGGGGGTTCACTCCATTGTTTACCGATCCTATAGATAAAGGATCTAGCGGATCGGTGGGTTCTTATCTTCGTAATGTGGATCGTAAATTTTCGCCCTGTTCCGCGTTGCGCAAAGGTAGAAAGGGGACGGAGGTATATCATTATGCAGATCCGACGAGCATTTCCCATGGTAAAGGCTATAGAACAAAGAGAATACACCTGCATTCTTACTAGTTTACCCCATTTACGCATGTCCGTTAAGCGCTGCCTTCACATAAATAGCTGCACTGGTTGAGAGCAGTGGTGGCTGGCACCATACGTCAATATGGAGCGAGCGCAGTGAAATGACACATTTATATTGTTCATTACCGCGCGCTTTGTAAAGGTGAGAGATGTTGGCGCTGTCGTGGCGGCGGGGGGTGCGCGCACGCAGCTCCAGGGTTGCCCCGCGGCGGAGGGCCCGCAGGGCTGCCCCCACCGACGATAATATGTGAGGGAATTTGATATTCTGTGATATTCTGTGTACTGTGTCGGTTTTGGAACGCAAAATAATACAATTGGGTCCACTACATCTCTTCCCGTGCATGTCGTAAGAGCCGACTAAAGGATTCATCGTTCGTGGTTCAGTATCCACGTTAAGCTGTAGGTCCCCTTCCTTGCTTACTAGATAAAAGGATTAATTCCACCCAGGCCGGTACCATCGCATTGAATCAACGGTGGTTGAACCGGCTATTAGAATGATTCTGGTTTTCCATCCAGTTCAATCAAGCTGTTTTAGAATTTCAGCATAGGTACGACTGGTTCTGCGGGGAGAAAACATTGTTGAAGCTTTTGGTCGGCGGCGTGGTCCAGGGGTCCGAAGCGGCGAGGCAGCGGCCAGCCCTGCGGCACCGGGCGGGGGGTCTCGCCGCACGTCCTCGCGCGTTGATTTGTGCCCGCGGACTCCCGCCGACTGTATTTGTACAGACGCGTCGGTCGGCCGCGTGGGCGCCGCTAAACGCCGCGCCGCACCGCGCCGGCCTCAGCCGCACCACCTCCGCTTCCTCCCACCGCCACCACCTCTCGTCCCCAACAACCCGGTATCGCCTCGCCTGCACCTGCACACCAAACAATATTTCTTTATTGGTATTCTCGATGTTACCGCAAGAAAAAATCTGCCTGCCCAATCATTAACCCTACATGGGTGAAGAGTAGGGTGGATGAGTGCTGTAAGATATCACCACGAATTCCATAAACTCGATAATCGGAGATCGTCGGTAGCTAAATCGTAATAGATTTCTAAATTGATAAAAATTGTCCAATTATTATTCTATTGATTTTCTTTAATCTTCTGTCTTAGTTAAAAATCTAAAGCCTTCGAAAAAACGACCATTTGGATCATGATATTTTTTCTAGCACATTTTTTTAAAACATTGTAACATTGACATGTACATATAAACGCAGAGCAGACACTGACACATAGCTGAAAATATTTTGCATTGGCCAGTGTTTCCTTTCTCTTTCACGAAATACGATAAAGACGAGTATATCCCGATAACGTCCTAGCATTAAAATGTCTCTCACTCAAGAACCCTTCAACCTAGCGTGCTATCCCGACCGGTCAGACCGTTCGAATAAAAAAACGAACCCCACAAAATGGAGGGCGAACTCGGACTGGTTCCAGCGGCGTGATACCACCTAGTCGCCGCCGCCACCGCTGTGAGAGCCCTGATATATGGGCCTGGCTTGACTCCTTTGATCTGTGTGTGCTTATTAAAAGAAGCCCGGACGAGCTAAGCGTCCTGGTTCCCTCACTGAGGCTAAGCCGGGGTCAGAGCGCAGGCTGTGCACGCCGAATGCTCAATATCTCAAGCTAGGTTAGGTGACAAGAATCGTTCATCCGATAGTTTAGATTCCGCTCTCCGCGTAAACTCGGCAGTCGTGGGGTTAACTCGACCATTTCGATATGCTCGTAATGTGCTGTTTATCATATTGTATGTTTGTTGCAGAAAGCTTTCTGCGCTGTGAAATGATAACGGCGTATGGTTCATGTTTTAGTAACGTATCGCTGGAAAATGCAACTTCTTGTTGTGCACAAGTATGTGACCAACATGTTAGGTTAAACAGCGCACTCGTCTTCGAAGCGACCATTAATAAATCTGAATTATTTGAACCTGGGACCTTCGGATTACATGTTCGCTGTCCAACCATCTGAACAGCCTAGACTATTACGTCAGTCAACGAATGTATAGTTTCTAAGGTCCTGTGATGACATCTAACTCCTGCGGAAATCCGCTGTATTGTGATGATGGGTATTAGCGACATTATGAATCCATATCCAGTTACAATAAAACAAATACTTGAGTTACCCATTACCCAATGTTGGTGCAATTAAACTCAAGTATACTATCATTCTTCCAATTTATAATTGGTTATTTAAGCTCACGCTAAGTGACTTGTATGGAATGAGTAGAGAGATTGGAAAGTTAGAGAAAGATCATCATTCTTTAGTAGAATCTTAACGTGGGCGGGAAAACAATCTAGTGGACCTACGAGTGTGTTAAGGTGATTACTAGCGAAACTAGCTTGGTGGCAATAATCTAACAGAAACGCACACGGAACCAAGTTCTAAACTCTCCACGTGCCAGCGGAGAAGCCAAACTCTCGGAGAGTGCGAGTAGCAAAACTGGAACCACGCGCCGCCACCGCGCGATAATTTACGCCGACGAGAATCTAAATCCAAGGCAATAAAATGACAGTTTAGCCGAGTGTGAAAACGTTGTAAGGTCAACGTTACTTTTTGTGGAGTTTAGTCGTTTCGGCTCTGAGGTGGTGGACGGAGAGGTCCATAGATCCCACGCGTGGGGACGGCGAGCCAAACTGGTATATCGGCTGTTGCGCAACGCGGAGAATACAGTTGGTTTCCAATTTTATGTTGACCACTTCTCGCTGGTTGGAGAATTTTGCTTATCTATCGGTGAATGTTGGTATTTTGTGTTGAAACTCTTGCAGCGTCTGTCTGTCTCTAGACTCAACTTGGGGGCCACATATACGATTTCGATTCGATTTGTGTCTACGCGTAGCTCGATTATTTCCATCATTAAAAGTTTATTTAACATCATGTTCAATTACCGAAAGGTTTGTAAGTAGAGTTGAACAGGGGAGAAGTCAGGATAAACCGGCTGTTTTTTTGTTGAACTTCTAAGCACCGATTGCACGAAGAGACGACTGAGACGTCACTTTAAGTGAACCGCATGGAGTTCCTTCCATACCGTCCATACAAAGTGACGTGCTTAATCATACGTTGACGTTGATTTTGATGTTTTGTCTTTTTGTGCACTCGGCCCTTAGACTGTTGTTATAAATGTGGCCGTATTGTTTTCATTCAACCATCAATTTCTCAGTTGTGAAGGCATTTTTGGCAAGCCAGAATGTAATAAATATTCCACGGGGAACTTATATTGATTGAATTGATAGAATAACTCAAGACATCGAATGTGAAATGTATGTAAAATTTTTCGTGAACTATATTCCTGCCTTGCACTATATTCAGAAAGTAGGTCTTTTTACAGTTTCATTTCTTTAATTATTGTGTCCTTGCTTCACGGTCGATTCTACATGCAAATCACATTCGTTGGAAAAAGTGACTTACTAGCTTGGTACGAAAAAATATCAATTTTACTTAATTCAATACATATTTCTTAAAAGATAAATACGTTTACGTAAGTATGTGGGCGTTACACGGGTTGCCGACACATGGACATACGGCAGCCGGAAGCGTGTCGTGTACCTTACATTACAACCATCACCGCGTAACCCTACCATCGTAACACAAACCCATAAAGGAAGGGGACTTATCGTTTGACATAGATTCCGGAACACGACGAGCCTGAATGGTCACCCATCAAGTACCCGACCGCGCCCAGGGTTGCCTAACCTCATTTATCAAATGCCGAGGCATCGCGCCACTGGACTGCTGAGGCTGACGACACGTGTGCATGTTGCCCACATAGCAAAGTATGTGTCTCGCAGCTGAGCGGCGCACGCAGCGGGCTCCCCACCCCCCCTCCGCCCGCCCGAGTGCAGCGTGACGTCATTAGCGGGGTGACAGCTACACGACAAGTTGGTCTTCGCGAGTGTCGGCAGCGGCGACGTTTGTACAATTGTTCATTATTGAGGGCTCCCCCAACTTTTTAAAGCTTTGTTGCACCCTTAAATGCTTATTAAGGGCCCTCTAGTCATTCGCCAAATTCCAAAAGGATGTTTTGAAAATAACGCCGTCTTTGAAATATGTTATATTCAAAAGAGGTTATAGTGCTGTATCTACGGCCATACAATTTTATTATTTATTATTATATATATTATTATTATTATTATAATTTGCATGAAATAATGAATACATTGTGGTTTTTGCATAAATATATATAAAACAAACATTTGAAACCTCGGCGAGTCGCGGACTATTACTTATTCTGTGGCCGCGCGCGTAGTAGACGTTATACAACGGGCTAGTTGTATAACGTTTGCATTTTTAGACAAACAATCTCCGACGTTGTTACTGAGCGTGTCCATTGATGGCACCATACACCAGATTTAGGTTAAGTTCGTAACATTCATAATTATTATTTTTTCAAAAATATGTTTAACGTTTCTCTTTATGTTTTTCTTGTGAGCGCTGGTAACTACTCAAATTTGAATTAAGTTTTAAACTAATTTTGTGACTATGTATGTTTGCCATTTCTTATATGCTTGGAAATAGAGCATGCGACGTTTATATTTTTGACATAGACCTAGCATAGTTCAAGTGTAGGTTACCTACCTATGAATGCAATAAAACAATACAATACAATTCCTTTCTAACGTTCTTGGTAGTTCAGTTGGAGTTCTAACTATTATCGCTTTATGAAGGCGAGTAAGTGAATATTTCAATAACCGATACCAATCTTCAATGAAAGATACCAGTCAACGAGGCCTCCGCCTCCGCCGCCGCCGCCACCGCCATCTCCGCCGCTTCTGCTCGCGCATGCGCCGCAGGTCAACTACATTATACTTTTAAGCCTACAATATATTATTTACTGGGTTGATCGAATCGGCGGATCTTTGTGACGTAACTCAGTGTAGTTTGACTACCAAAAAGTTTGAATAAATGAAATGAAAATTAAATTCAATATTTCGCTGTATTTATTCCCATTACGCTGTCGTTACATAAAAATAATAAAGATACTGGAATCATTAAAAAAAATAGCCAACTGTCGAACCATCAATTTTTGTTGGAGAAACCCTAAATCATTGACAGCTCTGGATATTAACCAGTAAAATAGAGCTATAGAAAACCATGACAATAACTAATTCGAATTCAAGGATTTATTATTGCATCAAGGGTATCAGTAAGAACACGTATATTGCTTTATGCAATGGCATCTGAGCTATTCAAGTGACCTCCGTGAATACATATTGGCATGCGATTCGAGCAACAGAACAAAACAAAGCCAACTGCTATAACTCTTATCTCGACAGTAATCTTTACAAATTAATCACAGCCTTACGATAACATTATGTTTGTATTATAAACCGCATACTCTTAATGCTCTTAACCCTAGTCCTGCTAGTCTCTCTTGATTCATTTTTATATAAACCTTAGGTCGCATTGAAATACAGTTTCGATTGCATTATAAAATTGTTTCAGATACGTCCTTTTGTGGCGTTCTTCTCAAAACTCGCACCATGTAATCGGGCGTCTAATAAGCAGTGGAAAACATCTTGCCTTCAATTACTTATTACATTTCGAGCGTTGGAAGGGTTGCGTTCTTTTTTCAAAATTGATGGTTCGAATTTATCATAGACAATTTAGGAACACCTGCTGCTAGCGCTCGGCTCGCTGGATCACTCCTATCTGTCAAATTTGTAACACCAATATTTATTTTATTTCGTTGAGATTTATTAACCGAATTAAACTGTTGTTTTGGTAAAAACGCTATATAGATCACTAGCTGAGGCAGTTCCATTCGAGGAATATATAACAGGCAGATTTTTAGGAGCTTTATGACACTATCTTGATTAATAACATCAAACGAAATATGTACGTTATGTATCCCATCCCCAACTATTATCTCTATGACTGGGACACCGTACTCAATGTAGACTCGGCAGCGACATTTTGTCACATATCGAAACTTGCATTTTGCGAAAACAATAAGACTGCTGAATAACAACGAAGAACGGCAAAACAATAAGATAATTTTATTGTACCTAAGCTCGGGACCGACACTTGCTACAACACTGATACTTCGTCATAGCTTCGATGTCAATCACACTCCACCTCCTCTGTAAGATGTCTATAGAGCGATTCGTTTCTTATTTTTTCTGTAAACTCTTTGAATTCCTCGACTATGTGATTAGAACTTGAGCCACATAGCGACTCATTAAGTTACTCTTTAGATAATTTAAATTGTTAACCTCACGTCAACCTACAGAATGTATTCATATATATTTTTTCGAGATCGCAAAGGTGTAGCGAGCACAAACGCGAAAACGGATGGCTGTTGTAACCGTTCCAAATGTTTTAAAGTTTCAATACCTTGGCCCATTTTAATTCGCGATAGGCTTTTCGAACAACAATCACGGGTACTTAGTTCATTGTCACCAAAGTTCTGGAATAGCCGCCATTTTGGTCCTTTGACCTCGCTTGAGTTCTTGTATAGCTTCTGACTTTCCTTCGTTTTTTTAATGTAACTGGACGTGGATGGCTAATACCGAACTGACCGTCTGATATTAGCCTTAAACACCACATGGAAACTACGTGCCAAGCCTGGACCTTCCTTATAATGCTCGGCTTCATTGAACTGAATGGAAAACACGGACAATTTTCATTGCCGCTTCGACCGTCGTTAATTCAATGCGATAGTACCAAGCCGGACTGGATTAACCCTACCACCTACTAAGGTCCGAGTGCACGAAAGCACGAAAAATCAAAGTCAACGTCAACGTATGATTAAACACGTCACTTTGTATTGACAGTGTGGAAGCAACTCCAGGCGGTTTACTAAAAGTGACGTGTTTGAACATTGATAAACTCGGCCGTCTCTTCGTGCAATCAGGGCTAAGTATGTTTTACATAGTATCCGAACCACGGCCAGCCTCAGCGGTTGAAAATGGTCACTCATCCAGAACCTAACCACGCTCAGAGGTGCTTCCCCACTTTATCGAATCCCAAGGCGTCGCACACTGAGCTACGGAGGCTTGTTTTTAATTCTCAATACATATTTTTTAAATTATGTTGAAATGACGAATTTTCTATAGATTACCGGTTAGATAATACTTGCAGCAGTGAAGCAAAAAAAGGAGCGTTGTATGTGCTCTCGTGATGTCGCCGGCGACGCGGCGCGCGCTGCCGCCGCCCACGCGCCGGCGTGGCGGCGCTGGGTGCGGGGTGCGGGACGGGGTGGCGCGCGGTGACGACGGCGGAGGCTGCGGGCGGCCTTGTCCCGCTCCGTGGGTAGAGCAGCGAGCGACACCTACCGGTTGGCGCGCCTCCAGCTATCTAGAATGCGAGCTGCATCCAGCGGCGTTCGCCCTAGGCGCAGCAGCAGTTCCATTTGATATTTTTGCGAATGCAACTCGGGCTTTGAGACCTACTGTATATCTCGTGTACATGTACGTTTGTGTCAGCATGGACTTGGATGTATTTTTTAAACTAAAACAATTAGCTTTTCTCATTGAGTGAAATCAATTAAATGTACAGGGAAGCCGCACAACCGTCCAGCATAGTTTTCGCAGCCCTAAAGAAAGTTCAAAAGCCTGTTGTTGGGCACCCTTAGTTGATGATGCATTCTATGCCTGTTCCGCGTTGAGCGGTGGTAGAAGGGGCAAATGATCATCATTTGCCCCTTGTGAAATGATGATGGCAAAGAAGTTGTCACTTTTTAGGGTTCCGTAACCAAAGGGTGAAAACAGAACCCTATTACTAAGCCTCCGCTGTCCGTGCGTCCGTCCGTCCGTCCGTCTGTCCGTCCGTCCGTCTGTCACAGGGCTGAATCTCATGAACAGTAATAGGTAGGCAGCTGAAATTTTCCCAGAGTGTGTATTTATATTGCCGCTATAACAACAAATAGGTAACATTAAAAAATAATAAAGTTAAAATAAAAAAACTGGGGGTCCCAAACAAACAACGTGATTTTTAATGTTAAATCTTGTACGATGGTACGGAACCCTTCGTGTGTGAGTCCGACTCGCACTTGGCCGGTTTATTAATCTAGAAACTAAAATATTATATTATTATAATATATTCATTAAATGGAAGCTTGATGACATGACACTGTGCTGCAATTGGAGAGATGACACGGTATGACGTCACAGTCCGAGGAAGGGCCAATTAATTATTGGGCAGATGCGCGTGCGCAGGTGAACTAAACTCGCGACCCTCCCGCCTCCCTCCACCCCGCGCACACCGCACACAGCGCCCCCTGCAGCTCTAGACGTCACTTCCTTCTAGAACAAAGCATTATTACGCACAAAGAGAAATAGTCATTACGTTTAATTTTCGCGAAATGTGTTTTTGACAGACAAATTGCGCTTTAGTTGGTTGAGAGAGCATAATGGTTCCCCTTCATTATTTACTAGGTTGTAGAGTTAAGCCTTCCCGGGTGAATACCATCGCATTGCATGAAATATGGTCAAAACGGTATTTTAAAAAATCCCGTGAAAGACCGGGCACGGAATGTACGTGTGCCGGATCCGTGTCCAGTTACATAAAACATCCGTTTGTGTTTTCCAACCAGTTGAATGTAACCGTGTGAGAAAGGTCCTGGCATAGCACTTAGTTCCCATGTCGTGTGTTATGATTATATCATTACAGCAGATTTGGTATTGGCCATTAATCTTCAGATCCATAAATAATTTGTAATTTTTTTAAGACGGAATATAGTAGAATATGACTTAAGATTTCTTAGAGATACAGTGGCTCACGGTTAGGACCAGAGTTACAGAATGCTTTATTTATTGAAGATGGAATGGTCTCTAAACCTCACTGATTGCATTACTTGTCATGGTTCCTCGACCATACTTACATATGTGCTATGTGCGTTATGGGCTGCACTAGAAGTCATATGCGGCTGGTGCAGAAAGGCGCGGCCGTAGCTGCGCCCGCGCAGGCCTCGGCTGGAGGGTGGAGGGAGGGGGGGGGGGGGAGGGAGCGGCGACACAACGCCACCTGCACGCGTTATTGATCACCACGATCATTCTCTCCCACCCACTTGCAATACCTTTCTACACTTTCATAAGTACTATACTAATAAACATTTAGTATACCTCCTCGAACGAATAACCTATTTTATGCAACTTGGATGGGTACAACCTTTCCTGCTGTCAAATTAGTCTAACACTCGAACAAACACAGACTTTCGTTACCGCTTCGGCTGTCGTTAATTCAATTTAAATTGAAATTGTTAATTAATAATTTAGTGATTTAGAAATTAATTTGGTAACGGTCCCCTGTATTACAGGAAGCAGAGTGAGTAATATATCGACATTTCAAATAGTAGGTAAATCAAAAAGTTGTACAATCAATGCTGTGGTACCAACCGGGGCGGGATAAGCTCTACCACCTTGTTAATATGGAATATAATACCTAACCTAACCGTCGAATGATCATGCACTCAGAACCCGACCGCACCCAAGGTAGCTTCACCTTCGATTCCGAGGCCAAAATCTCAGATTTCATTCAGAGATTCATTTCTAATAAAGAAAAAATATACTTTTTGCCGCCTACGTATTTAAAAAACTTACTATCATAGAACGTCTTTTCAGATTATAAAGATTGCTCAAACATCGCCTGACGGCTGTTATGGAGAGCAGGTATATTTCTGGCATTGCGCAATCAGGAAACCACTTTTATACCACCGCGAGGCGACGTGTTTTTGGCTTTTCTGAGCACGTTTGGTCCGCAGCACAGCCATCCATTCCGGTTTTTCATAAAAGAAAAAAATATAACGGGTTTCAAAGTGAGTGTTTTGACAGAAAATGTTGATTAATTATAAAAACTATGCTCTGGAATATTTACGTCAAGAAAATCGCTTTGAAAAGGATTCCTGATTGCTGATAACTGAACTCCAGGAATAGGCCTGCAGCACAGAAGACGAAAATTCAACGCGTGGTTTACCTGAAACGCTGATATCTAAAAGTAAGGATATACACGTGTGGCGGCCGAAAGGCTTCCGTATAGCGACGATGCATACGCTGACGGTAGCGCCAGCTAATCAATTCGCTTACGAATTCGGTCACTCCTGATGTTCTTGAGTGCAAACGAGGACGCGATTTAGCGCAACCATAGAAACAGGATGTACCGCTGCGCGCGCATGCTAGGTCTATAAGCGCAACGAACATTCGATGTTGCGCATTTCGAATTATGAAGTTTAAAATTAAAAATGGCACTCTTTAGCTGCCACCGAAGACAACCAATATTGGAGCACGCATTGGTTCCGGTCACAGAAGAGAAAACGAAGGAGGAGTGCCATGTGGTCGTTATCGCGACACCGCCGTATGGTCAAAGTGTGTGTGGGAAGATCCACGCGCATCGTGTGCACACAGCCCAAAATCATCACCGCGCGCGAATATACTCTCGAATTCGCCAAGTCAGATATTATCCAAACAAACCCTCCAATACGTCTGCGATTATGTTTGCTTGTGACATGTGGGTTTTGGGGGAGGGAGGGGGGTTAAATTCGGGTTGGTTATTTTTAACCGACTTCACAAAAGGAGGAGGTTTTTATGTGACTGTACATGGATGGCCTGAACCATGGAACAACTCGCATTTATAACGAAATGCACTTAACCAACTCAGAAAGACAAATAAAGTGGTGCACGAACGCGGTAGGGATTCGACCCGGACCTCTGGATAGAAGGCACCTGAGCTACGAGTCCCTCAATATCGCACTCTCATAGTGTTAGATGGCACTTCTTCTTATTTTCTGATCTGAGGCTCCGGAGCAGGCGGCGGCGGTTCAAGGCCTCGGGGTACGTCATGAGTGACGCCATTCCGTCACCGCTCAGAGCTAAACGATTTGGCCATATTTTCTTCGTTACAATTGTCGCTATTGTTCCGCCACAGACTAGGTCCAATGCAGTACAATGGCACAGCTTGGATGCGATCCGTTCCTGTTCATTGGCAAATTCAAACGCTACGTCGTCGTGTTTTCTACACATATTTAAAAAAAATACTTTTGCGTCTGCAAGTTGACGTGTACTTAAAATTTAAAATTGTCTAAGGGTGGAAACATGGATTTTCTCAACTTTTCGACACATAAGAAACTTGGGTCGGTTCATGTCTAACATATATACGAGCTAGGCTTATAGAAATTATATATTTTGGAAGTTTTGATGTTTTTAATGTTTGTTAACACTTAAGGTTTTCCGGTGTGAATGATCGGATTTCGCCGATTACGCCGGATACAAGCAACCGTAAATGTTAACAGACATTATTTGCAGTAGAAAACCTATATTTTGTATAGTTTATTACTATAATGTCTATTATAATATGACAGGTCCCATACCTCGCATTCCTTGCAGTTAAGACCCTCAACGTCAAATTTTACAAAGCTAATAAAGCAACTGGAACATAAACAATCAGGTCCATCCGTTTATAATTATGTTTGGGTTCCCGCGATGTGGTATGAAGACTCCGTGCGGGTGTGCGCCAGTATGCGGGTAGGCACAGGCAAGGATAAATAGCGTTTAGCAAGGTTCGTGTTGGTTGACAGTTTATGGAAATTAGTTCAATTATCCGGGCCAGCCCACAGCGGTGACCTGCGAGCAGAAAATTGCCGTTCAGTAGTTTGACAATTACCTGTGTACATCAGCGTGGCGGTACGGGGACAGGTGTCACGTGGTGTGGAGCCCACTAGCTCCCTGTTAGCGCCATTTATACAAAATGTTGCATGATGCACCACTCGTCTTGCCATGCGGCTGGTGATTACAATGTATTATTTTATAATTTTGTGCATTTTTTTCAAGATGTAGGCCTCTAAAGATTTGTATACACAAATAAAGCCGTGTACCACTGATACAAGTTATGTTGTCAAAAAAACGACGATGAATCATGTGCAACTGGTTTACTCTTTTAGCACAGAGAAAATTCAGTCATTTATGGTAAAATATTTCTCATTGCTATCAATGTATTACGTTAAGTATCTATTAATATGCCAAAACAGTTGGTGTTAAACAGTTATTTTAACCTATTGTTTATTACAGTACTGCTTGGTGAAAATAACACGTGTGACAGATCATATAATTTTGAAACGGTTATCTTGACTGATTGAACATTACGCTGACTATAAATTAGGCGTGCAACTGTCCAGTTTCAAAAGGTACTTACAGGAATTTTAACAGATTGGGCAGTACATTTTCACTGAACATGATAGGTAAGTAAGAATGTAAAAAATACTTAAGCTAGAAACAGTTTTCACACAGTTAGAAAAACAGTAAGAGAAAGCAGTTATTTCACACAGTCAAAAAAACTATTTAAAGATACAGTAACATTTAATGTTAAATGCTAACTGTTTTCACTCAGTTAGAGTAACCGATTTACTTAGTTGGCTCTGTTTTACAGTTGCAAAACGGTTGATATTTATTGGAATTACAGTTATATTCATTGATCCCATTTTTCGAATAAATTTACAGATAGATATTTTTAACTTGATTATATTTTTTTATTTATTTTATTTGTGAAATCAACAGTCTGTTACATCACAAGTTACCAAAATTCAGGAGCTAAAATATGTTGCCAATAACAGATTTCCTCTAATATACACAAAGTAAAAGTGGACACCCAGACACAAATTTTGGTTATAACTTGACTGAGGAAACATGCACGAACTATTGTATGGTCTCCTCATTCTCCTCTTAAGGTGGCCCAACCCGGCGGGCCTAACTCATTCACGGGCACGGTACAAAACCCTTCTCTGTTTCAAATAATAAGACAGGCTCCGTGATGAGGAAGATGCAACATGTCCACAAAAAAGACAATGTGCATAGTGTTTGATTTGGTAAGATTTACGAAAATTTTAATTTCAAAACGACTTATAGCTAAAAGTAAACCACGACCGCTGTAGTAAAAAATCGAACAAAAACCAAATAGATTATAAATCTTGATTAAATAAGCTATGTCTGATGACTAATCTTTTTAAGATGTTCTTACTTTATCATTGCGTAATCCACCTCCAAAATTATTGTATAAAACGCGCGAAAAATGCGAACTTTCGGACCTTATAACTTAGAAACCAAACACAATTTTACAATGCCAATGGTCATCAGACATCTAGTTCGATCAAATAAAGCTATTTTGAGCAAAATTTTGGATCTCTGACAAGAAATATGGGCGTGATCTTCTTTCCCCTTTTGTATGGGGAGATGAGCGGGTTGGGCCGCCTTAAGTGCTATGTAAGAGGCAAAATATATTTAAGTAGATCATAATAATTATTTATTTATTTATTTATATATGTTTATTGCACTCAAAATTCGGGCAAAGGGTACAACTTAATGCCAGGGGCATTCTCTACCAGTCTACCTTTGGGTATCGTGAGCATTAGTGCGAGTAGCAGTTATAGAGACAAATGAATTTACTACAACAAATATTATATACTTATATACATATAAATATAACTATACAATGATATAAATATATGAACACTTTATATAATATAGAAACAGAAAATAAAGTATGATACGTAATACTATCACAAAAATTGAGAACAAAACACATTATCAGCATAAACTTTTCGATAATGAGCACCAATTATAAGCAGGAGGTGTGGCTGGAGAAATTATTAAGCGCACAGTGTCGCTCTGCTGGTATGTCGATAGGAAAACTATTTACAGGCAAATGCTTAGGTATTTTACCTTGTTCATTATTATGTCATGATCTAATATGGATTAAGAAATTTAATAATGATGACCGTTTAGTTAGTCTGTTGTGTCCGCACTCGCTGTGCTGCGGGATTTGATCTTGTTCCGAACACTCCGGCAACAATGGTGTTCATAGGTGTGAGTTTCTCTAGTGTGTAGTGAAGGAATACGTGGTGAGGACACCAATTGCTTCATGAATTTTTCAAGTAGGCCTTCAGGGCCAAATGCGAAACTATAAGAAATGGCGAAAAACATTATAAAGGTGTCATGAGGCCGATTTCAATAAAAACTAAAACTGTATTATTAAATTTTTGGAAAAATCGTTTTCCTAGCCGGGAATCGAACTCGATTTTTATTGAATAAATTAATTCAAATCTTTTTTCTTTCCCTTTTCGTGGTCTTTAACCGAAGAGAGATAATACAATTTTGAAATAAGTACACAATTTTGAAATAAGTGCGTTTTGATTTGACTTGAAGAAGTAACACCACAAAACTTATATGGGGTTTGACGCTTTTACTACGTAAGTTCCGTAAACGCCGATTGAGGCTAGAAGTCCGACTAGGACCTCTGGTTGCAGGTTGCCGCTTGCGCCGGCGCAGGCAGGTGCGCCCCCACCACCCCCTCGCCCGTGCACTGCTGTCGCTCCACACATCTATACTGACGAATATGTTATGTATACATATAGAGTACCTATAAGATGTTAATAAAATGTTTTCGAATGTACAGTGCTCGTCAGTGGTCCACTAACATCCACTGTACAGTTGACGACGTGTCGGAAATCCTCCAGTAGCGGAAGCACAAACGCAACGATACGGCTGTATCGATCAATAACTGTGTTTTTAACCGATTTCAAAAAAGGAGGAGGTTATCAATTCGTCTGTATGTTTTTTTTTTGTTTTTTTTTAATGTTTGTTACCTCATAACTTTTGCCTGGGTGAACCGATTTTGATGATTATTTTTTTAAATGATAGCTAGTGCTTTCCAAGTGGTCCCATTTTAATTTGGTTAAGTTCTGACAATGATATCCATGAGAAAATTATAAAAGTCTTAAATTTGTATTAAGATGTGCGCGACCAATCGACGAATAACTCAATATAACGCCAACCGATTTCGGTGATTCTTTTTTTATTGAAAAGGACGTGTACAAATTAGTAAGTGTACTTCAAATTCACTAAAAATAAACAAATAAAAAAACAAATTTAACAATAATAACCGACTTCAAATAAAAAGCACTAAAAAGTAAAAAATAATTTTCATTTTTGTAGTTACGATTTCTGTTATTTTTTGAGTCGGTGTCAGCCAAGGTTAGGTTAGGTTAGGTTCTCTTGATTGGCGCAGCGCGTGCCCGGCTGACGCCGACTCAAAAAATAACAGAAATCGTAACTACAAAAATGAAAATTATTTTTTAACTTTTTAGTGCTTTTTCTTTGAAGTCGGTTAATTTTTTTGTTAAATTTGTTTTTTTTTTCGCTCTTCGTGCGAGCGGAAACGAGAAAGATAGACGCTTATCGGTCGGTAAGGCTGTATCGTTCGTTCGTGCTCCTGCAGGCTGCCTCGACCTGCTGCAGGTTGCGCCGCATGTCCTGAACAAGTCCACAATGTGGACGACGAAACGTCCAATCAAACAAGTTAACGATAATTTGATCACTGTTCAGCCGAACACATTTTAATAATTTGTTACAACAGTGAAAGTCTAAATAAACGTATATTATGCATCAAAGATGGGAAATGATGGATTTTTTTTTCGATTGGGCAATTTTTCACGACCACTGCCATTAAACTAACGAAATCGTCTTAAAACCCTAAAAGTTGTCAGATTTGATAAAAAAAAATTCACTTGAGGAAGGTTCATTGTATTTTGGTATGTTTTAATTTTTCATGTAAATATCTGGATTTTTAACAAAAAAAAATTAACATTAATGTAAAAAAGCCTTTTTTTTTTGTTTTTTAGCCAATATTTTCGAATCTAAAAGGTATATTAAAAACAATTCAAAATACAGACGTAGATTTTAACACTATATTTTAGAATCCAAAAATTTAAAGTAAGAGCATGTAAACGGTTATCACCCGTAGTATGGAGAATTGATCGGGTAACGACCTTCTGAAGGCGAAATTTTGAGTTTTTTTTACCAAAATAGAGAAAAGAAAGCAAAGATTTGCGTCTCGAAATATTAAATCAAAAATTAATTTATAATATGTATCCTACCATCATTAACTTCATTCATTGATAAACAAAATATGTTAGAATTAGTAGAGTATAGTATAAGGATCCAATAAACTGTTCACAGTAAATAAATACATAAATAATATAATTTTATGAACAGATAATTCAAACTACGACAACAAAAACAAAGGCAATCCATTTGGGTGTCGCCGCCCGCCGTCTTCACTAATAAAATGATAACTTGAAATGCATAAAATATAAAATGTCCACATGCTCCCGCGCCGCGGCCGCAACGCCTCCGCCGCCGCCGTTCCGCTGCCCAACCGCTGCCCGACCGCTGCCCGACCGCCTCCGCGCCGTGCAACCTGCGTCTCGGCTGTTACGGTGCTCGCACACTACACCATATTAATAATTATTTACCATTTACATTGACAATGTCTTTATCTCAGTAATTTGAGTTTCAGCGAGAACAATTTTTTTAGGCAATCAGATTTTTAAAATAATCTGAAAGTTTTTGGTCGTAACATTCATCGCAGGATTCGAACGTGCGACTTTTGGATTACATGTCCACTGAATAATAATCGGGATAGCTCAGTTGGTTAGAGCAGTGGGCCATGTAATGCAAAGGTACCACTTGACTATCACTTGAAGGCTGAGGTTATAGTCGTAACATAAACTAAGAGTAACGAAAAATTGTACTTTCTTACGCCACTTTGACATAATTTGTATTTCTTTTGGTTAGTTCTAGTTTATGTTCCGACTATTTATATCAACCTCAGACTCACAATTAGAAATGAGAGTGATCAGGGAAATAAAACATGGAGCCAGAGTTTACTTTCTTTTTCATTTTAGGCATTCTGCAAATATTTACGTTTTGCGTCATGTCGTGTATTCAAATTATCAAGTTATTTTGAAGTAAAACTTCTTTAGCCGAAGTAGGGAAAATTGGCCTGGATGCTTACCCAATCACACCGCCCAACTCCATAATGCATAATCGTCCATCACTTTGTCGATCTATTTAAGCGCATTTTTTTTATGCGACCTGACATGGATGGCTAGTTTAATACAGAAAATGTGAACTAGTAAAGAAGGACATGACAGGTCAAAAACACTATTGTTATTGTATATAATAATTACTATGTAGTAGTATGCACCCCTATTAGAGAGATATGTCTTATACTTTATGAATAAGTTTGGCGTTAAGGCTGTTCCGGCCCATATAAAGTTGTTTGCACACAAAACGCAAAAAGTATTGCACTTTAAGCCACGAATTAATAATAAAATTTTAATACAGTCATATTACTTGCAGCGAAAACAATTTCACAATTCCAGGATTATTGGTATTGTTACAATTTATTTAAATACGATTTTTATTTAACAGCGCCATCTAACGGTGTAAAACTTTTAATCGGCAATTACAACTAAACCATTAAGCCTGAAATTGTGAATATGTTTTCGCTGCAACTACTATGGCTATATTAAATATTTTTGACGAATTCGTGCCTTAAAGTGCAATACTTTTTGCGTTCTGTGTAAAAAAAACATTGTATGGGTCGGAACATCCTTAAGGTTAAGTGTATTTCAGTCCAGTTGTGATTATACGCATTCGCAGCAATATTGATGCGATCGTCCTGCGGGACTACCGAACCATTTTACAGTTTTCCTCCAGGCTTCGTTCACAGATTAGAGTACTGATTATAGCAAGCCAAGTAATACCAGACAGTGTAGCACCGGCGTAGCACAGCCAGCTGCGTTCCGCCGCAACCGCCGCCGCAACCGCGCCGCCGCCGCAGACACCTCTGCGCTTCCCGATGCGAACGATAACGCTAATTTACAGCGCACGCACCGTGAACATTTGACAAATGCTCCTTCGTATCGTGTATCCGTAAACAGAACTTACTTTACGTAGTAATCAAGTTATTTTGAAGTAAAACTTCTTTAGGCGAAGTAGGGAAAATTGGCCTGGATGCTTACCCTATCACACCGCCCAACTCCATAATGCATAATCGTCCATCACTTTGTCGATCTATTTAAGCGCTTTTTTGTATGCGACCTGACATGGATGGCTAATACCACACAACTACCGTTATGATATTATCCTAGTACACCACATTTCCGAAGAAATTAGGTACCATGCCATGACCTTCCCTTCATGAGCACGGCTACATTGAACCCGATGAAAAACACGGACATCTTTTCATTGCCGCTTCAACCATAGCTTCATACAATGCGGTGGTACCCACCAGGGCGGGCTTAACCCTAGGGGACCTAGTAGGGGAAGGGGACCTACAGTTTTACATGGGTTCCAAACCATGGAACAGCTCGCACTCGTAACGAAATGCACTCATCCAACTCAGAAATATAAAGAAAGATTTATACCCAGACCTCTCGGATGAAAGGCAAGTCCTCTAGCCCCTAGACTACGAGCTGTTCGCATGCATGCGCGGTGGGTACGTCAACTGTAACTTCATTGAGCATGGAAGGATGGTAGTAGAAATCTAAACTCGTTCGTTTGGTGGCACTGTAGCCACGAGTTAGTGGAAAACTTCTAACTATAGTTAGTTCGCTTACGAATTCGCGACGCCCAACATGTTATGTTCGCTGCACAAAACAGCGTCCTGGAAAATATACTTTTTCGTACTAAGCATGTACGTCGCTTATTCTAAGGAATGTGACATGTATGTATGTATAATCGACCGTGAAGCAAGGACACATAAATTAAATAAAGATCCCTGTAAAAAGAACCACTTTACGAATATACTGTAACCCTTTTTTTTATGCGACCTGACATGGATGGCTAATACCACACAACTACCGTTATGATTTTGGTGCCATGCCAGGACCTTCCCTTTATGAGCACGGCTTCATTGAACTGGATGGAAAATACGGCTGGACCCGAACCAGCAAAACATGCCATTCGCGGGCATTAAATGAAATAAGGAAATTAAAGTTTGCATGGGAAAGTCGTAATGTAATATCTAGGAAATCATTCTAAATACCAAACCAAATTCTTTATTTTACCAAAAATGCATTTCACATACAGTTTCATTCATAACCCCCACACTAGGATTCCCTGTGTTGTGGGGGATATTTTCCTTAAGTTTACCATATCAACATTTTCAGAACAAAGTATAAATATGAAAAAGAGCTAAATAATTAACATGAAATATAAAAAAAAGAAAATGCAATAATACATAAAACAATAGAGTCAGTCAAGGGATAATGCGGTGTGTACATATTAAAGAAAGAAATGGTTTCGTATGTTGGATTAGGTTGTGCATTTATTTAAGTATTGTAAGGATATTTTCAGTTGCTGTATAATCCAATGTCATGAGCCAATCGTTCAAAACTTTTTTGCATTCATACCTTGTATAACCCAAAATGTTCAGAGCCTTATTGATCTCCGTGTACACATAGGGGCCTATACACGAATATAATATTTGCGCATGATTCAAACCGACATTAACCCCAGCGGAGGCGGGTACCTTAGCTAGTGCAACAAAACTGTGCACTATCCAAAACACTCTGACAGTAGGCCGCATTGACAACAAGCAATGAATAAGTAAATATCTTCAAGTTCCAAATAGCAGTGCGTCGATGTTTGAGATCGCATTGGACACAGGCTGCACGGTACACCGTCACGCAACTTGTCCGCTTCTTATAACGCGTTACATCTCCGAGCCAATCGCAGCTCGATCTACCGACGACGGAGGGACGCCATTTTAAGTAAGCGGCGACATAACGGAAGTCATCTATTTTGAATTGATTTATTGGATTCATTTACAATAGTCTCTTTAAAACGGTCGAGTTGACGATTCTGAAGCGTAAACGCCGAGTATATCGTACACACCAACACGCCGCTTTCCCGGAGGGGTAGGTGGTAACGCTTCTCCTCCTATAAGAACCAACCGATCCTTTAGATCCTTTATTAACTGTGAAATGCACTCCTTGTTAAGGTATCTTTCCTCAAACTTATTACCTAGTCTTCAAACGTCAGTTAAATATGCTCGATAATTTATATTTTTTTATAGATAATAGGATTGTCCATTGAACTGGATGGAAAACACGGACAATTCTTCATTGCCGCTTCGACCATCTTTTCATCCAATGCGATGGTACTAACCCGGGCGGGCTAAACCAAATTTTCTTACTATACCGATAATTAAACCAAATCTGTTACAATATATGTAATGATTCTATAGGCACCACATAAAATAGTATCTAAAAGCTTAGCCCCAAAAACAAGTAACTGTAAGCTAAACTCGCCACATGTGCCGCAACACATATTTAGCTACGCGCGGCGTGTCACCGTAAATTACGCCGAAGGGAGCCGAGTAGAAATTAAAAACCGTAAAAGAAAATGAGGCTCGCTATCCGGCGTATGATCGCGGCGTGACGGCTGGGGGGGGGGCGCGTGACGCGCGGCGGGGCGGGGCGGAGGGGACGCGGTAGACCTGGAGACGTTGATGGAAATATTACCTCATTCACCTCGGCGAAGCATTCTGAAATAATAATCTCTGACTTTATCGATATTTTTCTCGATATTTTTAACTAACATATTTATAGGCACGTTTTTTAATCTTGTTTTTCGACTAACTGCAATGTACGCAACTGTAAGTTTGATTATTAGATCCTCTTCCTTACTTACTAGGAAGGAAAACACGGACAATTTTTCCAACACGTATTCTGTAAAGTCACACTTGGTGAAACAATTTACACTAATAGCTCTTATGTAGACTGCACTTTGCACTCACGTCACTTTCCATTACTTTGACATTTCGTCCATACCAACATGTGTCAATGTGACGTCCAAAATTAGACTAAAGGTCGTTTTTGTTTCGAAATTCTCTTTCCTCATTTAAACCTAAGAAAGTATAACAAATATACCACAATCGCACCATTTGATCGTAGTGCCAATGACTTCATTTTCAACTCATGGTAACTCTCATTGTTTGAGGAGGAACCAACAAGGAGGTCGCGTTTTTAGGTCATTTCTTGTCCACTTTGCGGTGGGGCAGGGGACAGGGGTGAGGGGGCGGTAGAGACATTTAGCACCTGTCCGGAATGACGGCTCATACCTTCTTGGACATACTGCATTTTGACCGCGAGCCTGCCGACTGAACAATCACAACATTTACTTAACTTAATTAACTGGGCACACATCATTAACTCACACACAGACCCTATCTAAAAACACAAGTATTTGATAGGTCAAAACACACGTAAAATATTTAATGGTTTGATTTGTAAAACTGTAACGTTTTTCATGAAGAATATACATTAATTTAAATAAAAATATGCTTCTTTCTAGATGAATAAATAAGTTTTTCGTTGTGTGCATCCCAGCACAATCCCAATAATGTAACTGGTCCAAAAAAATCCTTCTCGTCCTAGTCTTAAGAGGCGACTAAGAAACGTTTGACGTTCGTGGTTTAACTTCAATTTGCTTTACTTATAAATTCGTCCTCGGGTTGGTACCATCGCATTAAACAAACAATGGTAGAAGCGGTAATGAAAATTTCCTTTATTCCATACAGTTCAATACAGCCGTTTAATATGAGCAAGGTTCTGGCATTATACTTAGCAACCTAATCAAGTGTTATTAGTCATCCAATCACATAAAAAATAACCCCAATAAAAAAATCACATATTTCAAAAAAAAAAAACAAACATGTTTTAATTCTCTTGCGTCCGAGGCAAGTATTATTACAAATAATATTAACAACTATTTTTTATGTAACTGGACATGGATGGCTAATACTAAACTGACCGCCAGATATTAACCTAACACACCACTTGGGAACGAGGTGCCACGCCAGGACCTTCCTTATATTCGGCGCTTCGACCATCGTTCATTCAAGGCGATGGTACGAACCCGGGCGGGTTTAACCCTATCACCTAGCAATTAAGGAAGGGGACAGTTTTACATGTAATCCTAATCACGGCCAACCTCAACGGTTGATAATGGTCACCCATCCAGAACCCAACCGCGCTCAAATGTGCTTCAACAAGCTTATCAAATCGCAAGGCGCCGCGCTACTGGGCTACCGAGGCTTTGCGGAAAGTACTTGTGAAATAAGTCCAATAAATAAGTAGATATAGTCGTGAAAAACTAATCTGAACAACATGAACGGCTGAAATCTAGGATATCGTTTATATTTAAATGAGAGAATAGTTGCAGAAATATACGTATTTAACTTTCAGATCTTAAGGTGGTCCTGTAACCATCAGAAAATTAAGCTCCCCATACAAACGTAGTTTATTACTCATTTGAAAACCGCTGTTCCAATTTTCTTGATATTTGGGACTTGATTTCAAGCAACAACTATCTATGTCTGCACGTGTTTATTTATTCAAAAAATTTATCCTGTTTCACACAACAGAGAAAAGAAAATGTGTATGAACATATTCTTTTGCCTGTTATTTCACTTGCTTTAGATTTTTCAGCAAAACAAATACACACAGATATTTATTTTAGAATATTATATACCAAATATCAAGCAAGTCGGAATAGTATTTTTCAAATGATTAGTAAACTACCTTTGTATGGGGAACATAGCTTACGGGCCGTTCTTAAAGCTATTTTCAATATATTTATATATATTTCAAGCTATTTGCAAGATATTGTTTCAGTGTGAGCGCGTGTTGCCGCCAGCCGCGAGCGGACCTACAGCAAGGCCGCGGGCAGAATGAAAATCTATATTATGCAAATGGAGTAAACGCCGTGAAAAATGCGCCGCAGCGCGCCAAACAATTAATTGTCGACATTAAAAGGCTTAACAGTGCAAACTATTTCATGGCTTTTTGTCCGGAACCCATGAAGCGAGCTGGAACGAGCCGAAAGATTCATAACGCTATGGTAATAGCTTTTTGTTGTGGTTCTTTCGTTTACTTTACGTCGGTCGATAACAAATTCGCTCTGCATGAGTTATGTCACACGACACGAAGATCGTTAGTGTGCAATCAGAGATGGCGGTATTTATATTCAGGTTTTGCTAGATTTTTTCTTGAAAATGAGTTAAGAGCGATGGTTCGATTATAATCTACGATGTGCAGTGCTTGATCACGATTTATGAAACAAATGCATTCGTTAATGTTAACAAAAGAATGATTTCGTATCCCTGGTAACTAAATAACTGCCATGGCAACTTAACCGGGTGAAGATACAGGTGGGGAATTAAATTTAATTCCATTTCGTACCATGCTAATTGGAAAATTTCCGTTCACTTGCCGAAATGCAACCAAACTAACGTCCAATTTAATCATTCCCTCGCCCGTTGAAAAGAGGAATTAATTTACCATGGTAATTTCACTATTTAGATAAACGAAAATCAATATTTATTAGACATAACATTTTATTGTATATAAACATATTAAATACATACATAGATTTTAAATTAATTATATATGTACATTTTAAAGAATAATTCCTTTAAATAATGTTTGTAAACCTGTACCATATTAATCGTATTTATTTTAAGATAGAGGCTCACCATATTTGATGAGTGTGGATAGAAGTTTCTAACGAAGCCAATTATCGTGGAATGTTGTGATTGTAAACTTAGAAAAAAAATGCTTTATCATATCTGTCAGGTAAAGTTAGTTAAGCTTTAATTACGTAGAGTTAAGCTATATTCGATTCGCTTATATACGTTTTATATGTACGGACATGGATGGGTAACTACATATACTAATGACCTACTGTACGCACATTAGTCCACTGCACCCCTTGGAACTTGTCACCATGCAATGACCTTCCCTGTATTGCACGGCTATATAGAACTGGACCGAAAATGCGGTCAATTTCCACAGCCGCCTCTACTCATAGCTAGAAATGCAATTGGATCGCTCGCATTCCTTTTAAGTGTCGGAACCCACACAGAACAGATTATTTATTATTGCCATCTATTACAAGTTTTAGTTACAGTTTCTGTATTTACTCCATTAGATGTATCTTTTTTTTCTTTTTCGTCTTTTTTTCCTGTCGGTTCGATTACTTCTGGCGAAGAAGAGCTACCTACCTTAGTAGTTACCTAGTAAAGTTTAAGAGTTACCTAGTAAACTTCCAAGTCGGCGGACATTACAACTTCCCTGCGACACATTTGCCTGCTGCCTGAGCCTGGCCGTGGCGCACGCGTGACGTCACCACGGCGGAAGAGCTCGTCTTATCGTCCGCTGGCTTCGCGTGACGAGCGGAAGTCCTTGGGCATACCGCACACGTCCCGCGCCCCCCCCCCCCTCCCACCCTCCGCCGCCTTCCGCCTCCTTCTTCCGCCCTCCGCCGCCTTCCGCCTCCGCCTAGTTTACATGTATAGCTCTGGACTTCTGTACCTACCCTGAACGTCTGCAAACAAGTCCAAGAGCCGCAATTCTGTTGTTTAAACGCTATTGTAATCAATCATATCGTACCCTGTGAATTCGAGTATTTTATGTTGATCGCGGCATATGATATTCTTTGTTAGCATGTTACTTTCTTTCTCTTTAGTGGGTAGAACCCATGTCCCTACTAACCCAATAAACACTGCGATGGCGGTTCCCTAGTATTTTGACGTTTACGCCGCACTTGTCACGCCTCATGGTAGTATTATGTATACCATTGCTCGACGCGGTACAGGCAGGGAATGCATCCTTTGACTGTCGAAATTTCCAAAAGATAAACCAAACGATCCTCTAGGTAGATATTATATGCCGAGCTATTTCCCTCAAAACCAAAACCTGGCCGGCCGGTATGGTTTTCGCAGCCCCCGCTTCGAAAGCCCATGGGCGCATCGCCGGCTACCTCTTACAGGAGGGCCTGGCGCAGGCCATATTCCACGATAAACAATAAACCTGATGGCATATACAGTACAATGCTGATCATAAGTATATTTAGTACGTCGTTGCCGCTTTGCCCAATTATTCTTCGAATTGTCTATGGTTCTGATGGCTTGCACCGTTTTGATTATCTATACGTGTGTGGCACCACGGCAGCCATATTTCCGACAATCAGACGGTAGCGGCCGAAAGCGAATATCTATATTCAAATTTGAATATGGAACGTATTAGACGACCTAATGGACATCGACTATCGAACTAGCGTGGCAGAAAGTTCGTTATTTATGCATGTATAATCGTAAAAGGCCCGTAAAAAGTTATGGATTATTAATTAATAAGACTTTTTATGACGTTATCATCTAATTTGGCAAAATTCAATAGAAGAAAGGAAAAAAAAGTTGACATCTCTAAAGCGGATAAATGATTCTCAATAAATAACTAAATTCTTAATTTAAACTAAGACTCTGATATTCCAATGCCAACCGTGTTATATACACGTGTTATATAGCGTAGCTAGCGTAGTTCTATATAACACGTGTTATATAGAACTACGCTAGCATTAGTCTAGAGAGTATGCCATAATACAATACCAATTAATGTTTAACAGCAATACCTAGAAAGTTATTTATTTAAACATTGCTTTAAAATGAACACAAGAACTGTTCGCCGCCATAGTTAACTTAAGCATTAGACAGTTTGCCTCTATGAGCCATACTAGAGATAAGGTGTTTAAATTCACGGATGACAACAATCATTTCAACGAATGTTATGTTATATTGAGCGGCTCGTAGCCTAGTGGCGCGGGGACTGGCCTAGCGTACCAGAGGCCTGGGTTCAATACCGACATGCACCACTGTCTTTCTCTTTCCGAGTTCGATAAGTGCATTTCGTGACGAATGCGAGCTGCTCGATGGTTCGGAATCCATGTAAAACTGTAGGTCCCCTTCCCCTACTGTAGCCCCCGGTGTATTGGGCTCATATAATAACGGTAGTTGTGTTGTATTAGCCATCCATGTCAGGTCGCATAAAAAAAATGTACTACAGTGATGCCGCCAATGATAACGATTAGGCAGATCTACAAAAGTATTTTAAGTAATAAGGGTACCAAATAATCTGTAGCTCCTAATTAATTGGCACAGATATCGGGTCAGTCCATCTACCACTGTGGCATTACCAATCAGTGCATTTGAAACAGAGACTGCAGGTAGATGCGGTGACAGTACAGCCGTCGGGCGACAGCTCGTCCGACGTCATATTACGGCCCATTACGTGCAAATTGAAGTGGCTACGAAACGATATCGTGTCGTCTAGACAGCAGATTGTCGCCTGCATTGAATGCTTCCTCTTCTAGTCTCATTTGTCGTAAACAATTGACGACTGTTGGCCAGTCAGTGGTCAGGCCACACGCTGTGATTTGACAAGTTCTGGTTGACGCTGTCGAGACATTTGACTGTTTAGTAACAGCGAGGATTTAGATGCCTATTTGAGGTATGACATTGACAGTCCAGATGTTAGAAGCTTATCGCAATAAAAAACCCTCTACGAAATATTGTGAATCGTAATTTTTTGTAAATCATCGTCTTTGGAACTTTATTCTCATTCGACATTGCTGACACCTGAATTTTGCAACAGAGCGCGGTAGTAGGTGTACCTATAGGGTGCACCTAGTAGGTGCTGTATTTAATTTTAGAAAAGGATACCGGCCTGCCTTTTCCTGGAATTCCGTAATCAGGAATCAAGAATCCTGAGTCTAGAAACCCGCTTTGATGGCAGTTTCCAGAGCGATTTTTCCAACGGAACCTTGATTAAATTGAAATATTATGCTCCGGAATCTTTATGTCAAGAAAATTGCAATGAAAAATGTTAAAAAGCTGTTTTCTAGACTCAGGATTCCTGACTACTGATCACGGAATTCCTGGAATAGGCCTGCAGATTAAATATCAGCATACCAGAAAATAATATTTACTTTAGTGCGAGAAGACTTTAGAAGTAGTATTTAAGGTAGGTACCAAATAAAAAAAAGTAACTCGTCAAGGTCGGGTGCGTAGCGCACCGTAATCGCAGTTCATCTATAAAAATATGCATGTCTGTAGAGTGAGCGAAAGAAGTATGCTGCTATCATAACCATATGACGCTTTAGGATGTCTGCCTACCCCTCCGCACAAAACCGGCTTGATAGTATTTAAAGTCAGGTATTTCAGTCACATGGCGATATTTTAACATATTTTAATGGACGCGATATAGCTGTTATCTCATTAATTTTAGGTTATACAACAAGCTTTGTACTCTCCAAATAATTGTTGGCTCGGACATTCGCCTGAAGCAAGATGTCCATACCAACAGATTTTCGGTTCACTTTAAAAATCTGAGCACAATCCTTCAATTAAAATGCCGTAATATGACCACAAATTATTCACATGAAATTCTAAAATGTTATAATATAAATTACTAACATTTTTAAGTACACGCAAGCGATCGATTAAGACCGAAGACAGTAAATAATCAATTGACACAATTTGACATATCAATTCGCCCACATTCAATGAACTCGGTTACTAGGTCGACACGACATACTCACTTGTATCCTTCGAGGGGTCGACACGGTGCGAGTCCTGGGTGGCTCTTCGCTGCGATGATTAAAAGTCAAACGTAGGTCAAGCACATGCATTGGTGATAATTGAGGACTTCACACGCTTTAATTATAACAGATTTACATGCATAGTATCTAGCACGTAGTACTATGCGTAGCACCAGTGACATTAGAGCATGTGTGAAAGGACTTGTGTCTGTAGAGAAAGCGAAATAACAATGCTGCAATGGTCCTGTATGACGTTCCTTTATCTCTGTCTACCTCTATGTGGATACGGCGTCATGGTATGTTGGTATAAATCTATGTAAAGTACTTATTGTCTTAGGCGTTCTAAGTAGGTTCTCTTACTTGGATTTTAGGGAGCCACATACAAAAAACGTGATTTTTTGTGTTAAGGTCGGCCCGTAAGCACCTGAAAATTTCGCCTCCCATACAAACGTAGTTTACTAATAATTTGAAAACCACTGTTCCAACTTACTTGATATTTGGTATCTAACATTAGGCTACAAATATCTGTGTCTGCATGCCTTTGTTTTTTCGGTAAATGTATTCTGGGTCAAACCACAGAGAAAACAAAATTCGTATGAAGATTTTCTTTTTGCATTCATTTCATTCGGTTTGGATTTTTCGAAAAAACAAAAGCATGCAGACACAGATATTTATTACCTGATATTAGATATTAAATATAAATTTAATTGGAATAGCGGTTTCCAAATGATTAGTAAACTACGTTTGTATGGGGAGCATAGCTTACGGGCCGTTCTTAAATCTTGTACCATGGTACGAAACCCTTCGTGTGCGAGTCTAACTCGCACTTGGCCGGTTTTTTTAAATATGTGTTTGCAAATTCGGCAAAAGCCGCTTGCTAATTCTTCAACGGAGGATAGAAATGTTGAGAAATAAGTTCATACTTCTATTATTATGAAGTTGTGATTAGGATGTCTTAATTGCAACAATAGAACGAATATCGAGGGTTGGAGACCATCCAAGGGTCCGCGTGTTGTTAGTTGCGTAGGTGCCAGGTTGGGTGGAACATTGTAGGCAACATTTACATTGGTTTGTTTTGTTTATTTGAATAAAAGTTTCAACATCACAAATTTTGCTTTTCATCGAACTTGCTACTCTACAATTAAATATAAGTCTTCAATGTTGATTTTGAAGTCTGGAAACTTTGCATTACATTAGTTTTTGAGTGGGATAATGAATGAAAGTTTAAAATTATATGTACATGGTGTTTATTAGACGGTTGCAGATAATTAAATGGAGGATAGGTGGGACCGTCTAATATGTGTTCTAACCAAAAATTGTGACCTAGGTCATTCCTGAACCTTCAAACCTCAATAACTTTATATTAAAATGATGAACTGGCCACTTTTTTCCCATTTATATTATTCATATCTAGAATAATAGTACAATCTTATACATTTTATATTTGTCGCAGATTGTAACTAAAAAATATATAACTTGCTAATATCTTAAAAAAAGTGCAACACAAAAATATACAGCTAATTTTGCGTTGCACTTAAAAAAAAGTAAGATTGATCGATCAGTTATAATTCCATGAAAACTTCTGCATTTTACGCTCTTTCTGATGGTATAACAATCACAGTATTTTCAAACAGCTAGAGTTATTCGTAAATTTTAGAGTTAAGAGTTATCCTGTTTTTTGCAGATCCCTACGTTTACGGAAAGGGCATTACTTGGTATAATAATTATTTGTAAAGTTGGTGGTTGAAATAAAATAATATTAAAAATAAGTTACCTAAAAGGATTCGATATTCGGATAAGTTACATAAAGATAACAGCCTCGGTAGCCCAGTAGCAAGACGCTTTACGATTCAATAATCTTGGTGAAGCAGCTCTGAGCGCGGTTAGGTTCTAGATAGGTTCTAGGTTCTAGCTGGCCTTGGTTCGGATTCCACGTAAAACTGTAGGTCCCCTTCGTACTTACTAGGTAGGAGGGTTAATCCCGCCCGGGCTGGTACCATCGCATTGAATTAACGATAGTCTAGCGGCAATGAAAATTGTCCGTGTTTTCCATCCAGTTCAATGTATCCATCCGAGCAATATAAGGAAGCTCCTGGCATGGCACCTAGTACGCATGTGGTGTGTTAGGCTAATATCTGAAGGTCAGTTTGGTATTAGCCATCCATTTCCAGTTACTTCAAAATAATAATCATTAAAGTTCATTATTATTTATATCTTTTTGTTTAACAATTGCTCAAATTTGTACACGCTCGGCATGGATTTCATTTATCCACCTTGTGATATGCAACTGGACATGGATGGCATATATTACAACCACAGTCATAATATTAGCCCAACATACCGCATTGCTAAAGCAATAAACAATTAGTCATTTCCATAGCACAAAGACTGCGATTATTAAATACGTTAAAAAACATACATCGATAGTAAAAAACTAAATAAATAAATTCAGAGCGAAACTGAAGACAGATTTAGAATTAGTGATTACCTACATCCTAAGAAGTAGGTTTTAGGAAGTTAAATTTTACTTTTTTTAGGGTTCTGTCCCCAAAGGGTGAAAACGGAACCCTATTACTAAGCCTCCGCTGTCCGTCCGTCCGTCCGTCCGTCTGTCACAGGGCTGTATCTCATGAACCGTAATAGGTAGGCAGCTGAAATTTTCACAGAGTGTGTATTTATTTTGCCGCTATAACAAATAAATAAAAAATAGTTAAAATTAAAAGGGACACCCAAACAAAAAACGGATTTTTTTTGTATTAAATCTTTTACGATGGTACGGAACCCTTCGTGTGCAAGTACGACTCGCACTTGGCCGGTTTTTATGCAACCTGTCATGGATGGCTAATACCACACAACTACTGTTATATTAGCCCAATACATTACATTCCCAAAGTAATTATGTGCCATGCCAGGACCTTCCCTTTATGAGCACGGCTACATTGAACTGGATGAAAAACACGGACAATGTTTCATTGCCGCTTCGACCATCTTTTCATCTGATGCGATGGGACCAACCCGGGCGGGCTTAAGCACTACCACCTAGTACGGGAAGGGACCCTACAGTTTTACATGGATTCCGAACCATGGAGCATTCGTAACGAAATGCACTTATCTTAAATATCGTCCTAATCCTAAAATAAATCTAAAATATGTACTTTACATTAAGGATACAGACTTAAATAATATGATCTGTAAATAAATCAATAAAAATACTTCAAAAAATATGACTCGCTGGCTCCAGCAGGTACGCTTTATTTTAAATTGCAAACTGCCACTTGTCCCGTCCAAATATGGCGCTGGGTCGCCATATCGATGTCTCTTGCAAAAAATGCACTGTTTAATGTGTATCGCGGTAAAGGTGTTAACGTTGCACCTGCATGTTGACAAAGAGTTACTCAAATATTGAAAGTTTAAAATGATACATTATTTAAACAATTTGTGCATCTTTAGTGCATGGCGTCTCAATGTTTGAGAATTGTAAAATCCATTAATTTAATTTGATATCAGGCCTGGTAAGGAACAGTTTTCGTAGAGACCTTAATCAGTAAAACTTACAGTTTATTTTTGAAGTTTTTCCAAGATTACGGATATTAAATATGTTTTAATATAGGTACGCACAAAAATGATTTATTATAAAAATATAGCCAACAAAAATGCTCTTTTTTCTTGTTTGTGCTTTGTTAAATTATTTCCCGTTATTTTTTGTAAGATATAACAAAAATATTATATTTTTTTACAGATAATATTAGTACAGCAATAATATTAATTGCAACAGTCGTAATAGGTATGAAAATTTAATTTAAAATTAGATTTTATGAACGGACTAAATTCACACAACAATAAACGAGATGTTAACCACTGCACATGCGTGATCTTTGTATAATAAATAAGTGTAAAATATATTAGATTTTTAACAATCGAATACATAAAACGAAAGATACGAAGAATTACTATGGGAATGACATCGCATCGGTGGAATTTCATTTAATTCTAAATTTTAATATCATTAAAATTTTAAAAAAAACCGGGCAAAATCCGAGGCTGTCGGCTAACTTTTCGTGTTTTTTGCCTATTTTTCATCGCTAAGGAATGGCCCAGGTACATCGACATTGTTCTAGACATGCCAGCGCATCGTTTTAGATATATTTAAGAAGTTGCATGCATCATATCAGAGAAGGTATCCGTCCAGTTGTGCCTTAAACAACATCAAAGACTCATGCCTAGGTGCGTTCAAGTATTTTGCAGTTAAGTACACCGAAAACAGAATAAATTTGAGATGCCTTTTTATCATTTGAGTGAAAGGGACTTATGATTGATTTATCTTTCCAGTGTTACGAAAACATAAAAGAACCTGACATATTTAATTGATATGTGGCGTTTATTGCACTATTAATACATATTTCAACAAACTGTTACACCTTGTATTTTTGTTTTTATTTTAATGTTAGGAATGTATGATGTTTGATATTATTATGATACAAACAAGAGTACTTAGTTAATGAATAATAATAACTGCTGTTATTACTCAACATCTTAGTATCTTTTGTTTCAAATATATTTTAAGAAATTAAAAAGAGTTTATCTATACTGAAATAGTGTCAACCTGTTGACAAACCTGTATAGAATAAATGATAATATTAAGAGCATGCGAAATGTAAGCCATTCGGTTGTTCAAATCAAAACATTTTCCTATTGGCTTATGTCTAATATCAAGGCATTTTCATATTTTTTCGGTATACAAAAATATCTTAGATTGCATGTGCACGCATCTAACGACACTAACTATCCTGCATCCAAATATGTTGGCAAGATACATTTCATTCAATTTCAATTCCATTCATAAACTAACTCTAAACTTTTTAGTTTAACTAGAGTTCGTTTATAAACGAACTTTATTACTAATACTAAACTTTATTATATTTAGACCGCTCCTAAAATAAGCAATGTATTTTTTTTCAGTAACTTGAGACCTTAGATCACGAAGGAGGTAATCATATATTTGTTTTATTTTTAATACGTTCCAAATTTACGTAACCGCATCGATACCTACATGTTTTTGTTTATTGACAAGATGTTCGAAGCGGCAATTAAAATTTCCTAGTGTTTTCCATCCAGTTCAATTTAACGTGCTCACAAAGAGAAGGCCTCTGGCATGGCACCTAATTCCTACAGGAATGTGTTGTATTAGGCTAATATAATTACGGGGATTGTGATCGTGATATTAGCCAGCCATATTGATTTACATAAAAACAATATTATTATTGATTAATCCAAAATAACATTTATTTATTAACAAAGTAAACATTTTTAAAGTAAACATTTGAGCGAAAGTTCACTGAGTTTAGAACAATGCTCAATGTGCAATCGTACATTCAACTTGTTTATATACATTTAGCATTGATTCATTATTCCACCCAAAAACTCTGCAAATGACTACGTCCATAACATTTCAGTCTCATATTACGATTCAGAGCAGCAAGATCGATGAAACATTAAAATTAAGATTTTCATTACAAAACAAAATCAAACAAACAAAATGTAAATGTTGTCTAGATTCCATTGAACCTGGCATCAACCAAACACGTACCCAGCAACAGGCGGACCCTTGTAGGGTCCCCAACCCTCGATATTCATCTATTGTTATCATTAAACATTCTAACCCAACCGCGTCCACTAGCTGCAACTGCATAAGAACGCGTTATATTGATGTTGACTTATTTTAATGCAGATATATATTTTTTTAAGTTTTGCAAATCTTTTTCTAATTAGGTTGCTGACAGTACATTGTTACAATATAACTGTGAAAATGTTATATTAAGTAAGGTTTTAGTAGTAAGATTTTAGTGTCCATGGTTCAGCATGATTTCAAATACCATTTTTAATAAAATTATTTCGGCACGACATATCTTTACGGTTATTAAAAATTAACTGATTTTGTTTTGCCTTTGATTTACTAAATAAAATGAATACATTCACAAAATGTTAGTCTTTGATTTAGAAATGAGTTCAAATGAAAACAAAAATTTGAGCTTGGCTTCAATATTTAACATAATACTTGATAATTTTGTCTTAGGAGAAACTTTTAATTTAAGAACTAAGAAGATGTTTAACGATATAGTAAAATGCCTACTCTGAATGTTTTGTTAAAAAAATTATAGTTAACTAAGAATGTGCCTTGAAGTAGGAATGCATTTTTTTCTTATCCCTGCATATTTTGTTCCTACTTAGTTCTAAAACATCTTAACTTCTCTTGGACCAAGGATAGGATTTTCGAGCAATAAAATAACAGTGGTTTCTTTTTTAAATTTCTATAAAGAATTTTTTAATATATATCATATAGGTAGGTACATTATTTTTATATAGAAAAAATACCTATTTTTACAAATATTAAGTACCAAGGTTGGCCACAGATACATACGAAAACGAAAAACAACAAAATAATTAAAAACAGGCATAAACCATATTTTGGCATCCTCTCTGTGTTCCTTTTGATAATGATTCAATAAATTACGACGTCGACCCTTAGATATCGGACCTACGTTTCCCTTGACAAGGCGAGGGCGAGAACAAAAAACTTGTACCTCAGCGCCGACGCCGCCGCTTCGGGCTGGCGCGGCGCGGACTCTCACAAATGATACTACTCATAAAACTTACAAACATTTAACAATTTCGAGAACATCGAGCCGTCCGCAGACGGACACATCGTAATAATAGAAACACAGGCAATAAATTAACACCAAAAGATGAATCAAGGCAAAAACGCATCGCAGAGTGAGGGCTGAGCGGGGCTTACACTGTCCGCGGCGACAGAACCGATCGAGACACGGACACGATCACTCTAACGGTAAGAAGGATTAAAACTAAAATAAAAATTGCACCTATTGACTCACTCGTACACCCTTACTCGTATAAAACAAAGCTTTGTCCCGATTCATATTTCTTTTTCACTAATAATAAATGTATAGTAGTAATAGCAACAATTTAAACGTATCCACACCGTCCGGACACCCGCGGGCTCGCCCGGACTTTAATTTATAATATCTATAAATAAATTCGATGAAATCGTCCTTCATATTCTGTGAGAGCGGGCGCGCGCGCTCGCCGGGCGAGAGCGATCGACGGGCGAGAGACACAGGGAAATGTTAAAATGTCAACGTACTCACCGCTCGGAAGCGACGCGGACGCGACGGCGACACAGGCTGCGTCCAATCGTATCGCGGTCGCCACTTAAGACATTAGCACACTGCTTTACGCATTCAATTAAGTTTTGGACCTTCCCCCCGACTCGATTTCTTTCCTCCTTGCCTCTCGCCGAAAACATTTTAATTCGATCAACCGGAGCTATTAAGTTTTAATGGCGGCGCGCATTTTTCTGATTCTGCGGCCGCCTCCGGGCCAACGCGCTGCGCCCGACGCTCACATTCTGCATTTTGTATCGTGTTACCGTAAGTAAGCTCTTAGTGGTGAATTAGACTATCTAGCTATACAATACCGTGCACGGCTTTGGTGCGGGAGATATCGTCCGGTTGCTGTTTGTTTATGTACAAGGCTCGGATCGCGGAGTTATCGCGCGATCGCGGCGTGCGATCTATAGCGTATCGGGAGCGATAACATCTCGGACCGCCACGTTCGTCCGGCGCGTGTGATGTCGCACTGCTTCGATACATTTTCTTTACAATTATTATGATAATTAAACTTTGGTTGGACTATTTTCGTTGTCTGACTGTCGGGCGCCGCGGCGCCGCTACGGGAACTACTCCGGAACCTCGGAAAACAAAACTTTAGAATTATAAAACGATTACTGGCTTCCATCTTAACGTTTACTCACATAATTAATGACTTCACACGGACGCGGCCGTCCGTCGCATACAAAATTATAATGAACAACTTAAACTTATTAACGTTTTGGTTCTCGTTCTAAGTCGGCTCCTAGTATTTACACTTCGGTCTCTGCGACCCTCCTACTCAAAAATATAACCATTTTAAAACTTAAATAGATTATCAACAGTCGCGCGGGTGGCGGCGAGGCTCCGCTGCGCTAACGTCCTCGGCTCGGCCTGCGCCGCGCCGCCCCGCGCCGGCTACGTCCTAGTATGTACACTGCGTGCGCACTGTGTCCGGCACTGTGGCGGTAGCGTGAGGTCCGCTGCGACCTCGCTGGGCCCCGCGCCCTAGTGCTCCGGCGGCGAGTAGAAGTGGCGGTGCTGCGGCGGGGCCCAGGGGGCGAACTGTTAGTGGGCGGCGAGCTGGTGCGCGGGCAGCTGGTGGTGGTGCGCCGGGCCCGGCGGCGACAGCTGGTGCGCCGGCGGCGAGTGCGAGTGCTGCAGCGGCGAGCCGTGCATGTCGCCGTGCGGGTAGTGGCCCATGTGCGGCCCGACGCCCTCCATCATCTCGCCGCCGAGCGTGTTCGGCGGCGTCATGCGCTTCTCCTTCTGACGCCGGTTGCAGAACCACACGCGCACCACCTCCTTCTCGAGCTGCAGCGAGTCCGCCAGCGACGTGATCTCTTGCGCCGACGGCTTCGGCTGCTTGTGGAAGTGCTGCTCGAGCGCGCCCTTCACCGACACCTCGATGCTCGTGCGCTTCTTGCGCTTGCGGCCCTGCGCCGCGATCTTGTCGATCGACGTCGGGCTGCCGGTCGTCGAGTCCGCCTCCTCGAGCCACTTCTGCAGCAGCGGCTTCAGCTTGCACATGTTCTTGAAGCTCAGCTGCAGCGCCTCGAAGCGGCAGATCGTCGTCTGCGAGAAGACGTTGCCGTAGAGCGTGCCGAGCGCGAGGCCGACGTCGGCCTGCGTGAAGCCGAGCTTGATGCGCCGCTGCTTGAACTGCTTGGCGAAGGCCTCGAGGTCGTCCGAGGTGGGCGTGTCCTCCTCGGGCGCGTCGCGCTCGTGCATGGGCGCGTGCAGGCCCGGCGAGCCCTGCATGTCGCGCAGCGCGTGCAGCCCGGCCGCGTGGTGCTGCGGGTGGTGCAGCATGCCGTTCACCGGGTGGTACTGCAGCGGCGAGCCGCCGCCGGCGCCGTAGTGCGGCGAGACGACGGGCGCGTGCCAGCCGTGGTGGTGGTGCGCGTGCGGGTGCGCGTGCGGGTGCTGGTGCGCGTGCGGGCTCTGCGCCGCCTGCAGGTGGCGGTGCTCGTGCGGCGGCGGCGGCTTCACGTCGGCGTGGTGGTGCGCGTGGTGCGCGTGGTGCGGGTGGTGGTGCACCGCCCACGGGTCCGCCGGCGGCAGCGACGCCCACGGGTTGGCCGCGAGCACGGGCGCGCCCGGCGACGGCGAGCCGCCCGCCTGCAGGTGGTGCTGGTACTTCATGTCGGCCGGCTCGGCGGATCGCGGGCTCGCCGCGTGGTAGCCGGCCAGGTTGCCGAGCGCGTCGAGCTCGCCGGCCATGTACGTGGTGGCCGCCATGGCGCCGTACCGCAGGTCCACGGTGGACGGCGTCTTGCCGGCTCGAAGGCTCTCGAGCCTTCCACTCGCGAGGGAAACTGTGCGCCGGCGCGGGGCGGAGCGCGGAGCGGGGCGTCCGGCCGGGGCTCGCTCACATCACCGCGGTGCTCACTGCTGGCTCGCGGACGCGCACGGACGTGCGTCGGAGACGCGTTGCGGAGCCGAACTGAGCGCCGCACCGCCGCGCGCCGCCCGCCGCCTCCTCCCGCCGCCGACGGCCGCGCGCGCGAGCGGAGAGTCGCTCCGTCTCGCAGCGCGCCGGCGGCGGCCCCGCTATTGGCGGGCGGTGCGCGTGACGCGCGCTATTGGTCGGCGCGCGCCCCGCCCCGGGCTCGCCGATTTGTTTGCGACGTTGCCGCCACTAATGACGATGTAATTACCGGGTGGACAAGTCGCGGCAATCTGCGCGCCGCCGCCGCCGGACAGCGCCACCGTCGCTTCGCTCCTCCGCTACCGCCTCCGCCTCCGCCACCGCAACCGCTACCGCCGCCGCCACCGCTGCCGCCGTACGTACAACAGCAAAGCCTGCAACAATCAAAAAACAACTTTATTATTGTTATACTCTACCTAAATTTTAAAAACAAACTTTTCCCTTTCTCTACGTATTAAATACATTTTCTGTTTTTACTTTACTTCATACTTATTAGGTTCCAATTAGACAGACTATATTTAATATATAATTAAGCTTCCGACATGTGTTCTTAAATAATTCAGTTTATTGTTTATTTGTCATCCAAAGACACGGAATAGTTAATTAATAATGTAATTGCATTTCGAAAATATGAACAAATTTTATCATTAAAAAATTTGCCTTTATTTATAAAACTGAAATCTCCTAGGCATATAGTCCACTGTAAATGGAAATCATTTCAATATCACTCAAACTTACCAAGCAGTAAGTACTAAACCTCGTGATAAATTTAATTAATGGAAATACAAATGTTTTCTAACACTACACAAATATTTCAACTTACCGTTGATCAGTATTTTAAACAAATAAGGATCTCTTCCACCAAGTACTGATTAGCTTAATCCTCACAATAAAGGGCCTTTCTTACCATCTCGCAATCGATACCAGTACAAAATAATCAGCACTTTACTAATGAAGGCCCTTAAAGTGTAGATTAAAATAAATCAGCACTTGGTTTAAGTCTCTTACTTATTACATAATATCCTCAGATATTTTTATTGTTTTCCTGTTAGTAGATGTAGCATTGCCCTTTGATATGATTTTGACATTAATAAATGTATGTCCGTGTGTATTATCTAAAGGTGATAATTTATATCGTATTTATTAACACATGCTAAGCATGCTATGACGGCTGCTAACCGTCTCTACATTCGCCGCCGCGGGAGGCGCCGGGCGCCCTCTCTTACCGAATAGCTGAACTTGATCAACTCTAGACTGTACCGTTTCGAATAATTTAAAGATAATTATTTCCATTCACAAAGTTCCTTCAAAATTGTGCATAGTTTTATTCGTTATTTTTTATTTGACTTTAAATCGTTATTGATATCGATGTCAGAATGCAAAGAGTTACATTATTTACATAATTACATATTATTGCTATGACTACACTCTATTTGCATCCTAGAAATGTTCAATAGATGCTTTTAATAATACCAAGCAGAAAACTAGAAAAATAAGCGATCTGATTATTATCATAACTTATTCATTATTAAAACTTAGCAGAAACCGTGCTAAATTAAATTCATTAAAATACAAATTCCTTTGAACACTTGAAACTAAGATACAACATTTTAAAACCATTCAACCCATTATTGATAAGTCTAATAAATGAATAGGTTTGCAGGAATTTTATTTTTAAATGAAATAAAAAAAAAAACCTTGGAGTCGATGTGGTATGGAAGATTTTTTTTTAAATATTCAAATAGCACTTCGGATGAAATCTAAATAATGTTTATATCAATCACATTGAAGTCCCAATACAAAGTTCACTTGAATTTAGTTAGTGGAAACGTCAGAAAATATGCTGATTAGATGAGCACCACCTTGTACGGAATAGCGGAACCATCATAACACTTCACTACCCTCCAGGGTAGGCCTCATCGAGGGGTTCGTGTCTGGGTAAACTTGCGCACATATACATTCAAAGTCCTTACTCTATCATACACTTCGGAATGCGACCACATATTCAGATTCAATTTTAAGCGAAGTTTGAACTTTATGCCTACGCCGTTAGGTTTACAACCGTTTGAATTTCAAATATCTAAAGAAGGGCCATTTTCGCAGTGTTTACATACAAGCTAGCAAATTTCCATTATCTACCGGAAATGCATAAGTAGAATACGTATAGATATTTCTAGAATAATATTGGAGTTTATTTAGTTCTAACTAAACAAGGGTGGGCTCTGCAAACAGATTAGTCGATTTAATAAAACACAGACAGAGAAAGGGTGGGTTTTTATTGTTTTTCTTTCATACTCGCGCAATCAGAGAGAAGGGGTGGGGGCGTATTTAAATCTATTTCCAATGTTAACGGCGCTGTGACGCTGCAATTTGCATTTTGTTCTTACCTACCTACCTACTCGTACCTACATGTACCTTCCTATGCATTTATATGTAGAAGTTCGTGTTATCGAATACTCACACACTTGGGTACTTTTGTGCCCAAAAGTGCAGTGTAAGAAAGAAACTTAATTTTGTTTCATTAAATTGAATCCATTTTATTTTAATAAAAATACTGTTTATCAATTACTTATTTGCTGAATGAATAATAATTTATGGTTTTTAACTGTATGGAAACTTTTTTTATGAGAGAAACAAATATTAGTTATAAATTGCATAGTAATTTGGTGAAAGACTTATCTCGGTCTTCACCAAGTGCAATCAGAGATCTTGTTAAATCTTTTGTACCTTATAATCTAATAATCTATTGTTTTAATTAAGCTAGTGTCTACTGTATACATATATTGTCCATGTCGTGTTTAGCGTTTTTAATAGTATGTACTAGATTTCTTCTTAGATTAATACTTTCATCATTCTCTGTGTTAACCTAATTAAAAGGTTCCACATCTTTAAAATATGAACCATGCAGAGTCACAACAGTGTAGTCAGGTGCAGGAGTGAATATTTTGCCTGCAGATAAAAACAATAAAGTGAAGATCGGTCGAGGCGTTCCCGTGTTATTAGAAAGATATAAAGTGATGTTTGGGATAAAAGGCTCGGGGCTACCGGCTGCGGCGGAGGGGCGGCGGCTGCGGGGGTGGGCTGGCGGCGGGCGGCGGCGGCGGCGGTAACGGATCCGAGTGGTCAGTCCGAGTTCTCACCGAAATTGGCGTTTACGGAACTTCGATGTTACGTAAAAACGTCGGACTCCATACGAGTTTTTACTAGATATTCTCTGGGTTTACTTCTTCAAACTGTCAAAGTCAAACTCGGACTTCCGATTTGTATGAAAACGTGGAGTCGGCGTAAACGACAACGTCGACGTATTTACGGCAATGTTGATTAAGAACGGCCCGTAAGCTATGCTCCCCATACAAACGTAGTTTGCTAATCATTTGAAAACAACTGGTCCAATTGAATTGATATTTAATACCAACAAATACCTGGAACAAATATCTGTGTCTGCACGCGGTCATTTTTTTGATAAATCCAAACAAAATCAAATGAAAGCAAAAATAAAGTCTTCAATCAAATTTTGTTTTTCTGTGGTTTCCGCCAGGATACATTCACCAAAAAAACAAAGACATGAGACACAGATATTTGTTACCTGATAGTAGATACCTTATATCAAGTAAATTGGAACAATGGTTTTCAAATTATTAGTAAACTACGTTTGTATGGGAGGCGAAATTTTCTGATGCTTAAGTAAGATGCCACCTTAAGTAGTCAAATCAAACTCGGACTCGCAAACGTTAGTTCGCCTAACGCCCACTGCGCGCGCTCTTCAATTTCTCCATAAATTTGATTACTAGTCGACAGGTTTAGCGTAAACGCCAATTTAGGCGACAACTTGGACTAGGGGCTCTGCTCACTTCGTACAATAAAACTATACATAATAAATACAATTTGCAATGCTTAAACCGAGGACTTGTTCATCCTGCCGTCTCGGCACAAAAACACAACAACATTTCTAAGTTTCTAAAGACATTAAAATTATAAAATCGAAAACAAACTATGACGTTTATGATTTGCAATCAATGACGTGAAGGAAAATTAAGTGCATATTTGATTTATCATGTTTCAAGACCAATTAAGTTGTCTTATGCGTGATGCATTGCATTACATTACAAGA